>JBBMOL010000092.1:2415422-3015422 GCA_037954665.1 Laguncularia racemosa | reverse complement strand
AACTCTAAAAAAGGATTTATATAGCAAACATGGTAACTCAAAAAGAAATTTGGCTAGGAGCATACGAAAAGAAAGTCCCATGGGACAACAGTTAAGATTATGACAAAACCAGGGCACAAAGAGAATAAACATTAGCTTAATTCCATTCTCAAGGACAAGTCTAAACCATGGAAAAGGACAACTGTCCACAAGATCAAGATAAAGGGGAACAATTCTATCCAAATTCTATTCTTGATCTATATCAAGACAGCTAGAACCCCTATGAGGATTTTCCAAAGACATATGATAAAGGAATATACGGTGGGATACCTATGTAGTTGGACTCAGAATACAACAACAGTGATTCATACTTCTCACCAAAAAGCAATTTGTCTTCATCTCATTGGATCTAAAGAAATTTGCATCATTGCCAAAGAATATTTACTGTTTGCTTTAGTTAGTGTCTACTTTAACTTTTACCAAAGAATATTTACTATTTACTTTAATCCGTGTCTACTTTAGCTTTTGCTAGAAAATATCTACTGTTTTCTTTAATCCATGTCCACTAAGTCTTTGTAAGAAAATATCCACTATGTAAAACAAATTCCTCTTACTATAAATAGAAGAATTTCTATAACTAGAAGGTTGATGAAGCCTTACGAAAAAATAAAAAGAGTGTATGCTTTCTTTATATCATGGCTCCTTAAGTTACCTTCTCTCACTCTATCTCTAAACTGTAAGAAAAAAATTGTTTGGATGCGTAGTCTATCTTTAAATATTCAAAAGCATATTCTATACTTGTCTCGTATGAGGATCATGTGTGTCATAAATGAATTTTGACATATAGCAAAGAAAACCATACAAGAGAATCAAGAGAGACTGGCTTTTCTTAAGTCATAGTGAAAGGAAAAAGATATAATATTAAGCTAGTGAATTGAATAAGTTATGGTATTTGATGTTCTATATCCCACTCATTCTGATCGGGATGGATGAAATAAAAATTTATCTAGTTTGCATTAATTTCTATGATCTCAAACTAGATCATTATAATTTTATAATGGTCTAACTTATTTGGATTTTGCAAAATGAGCCTGAAAGAATATAAGAGCCAAACAATTTCTTATTTTTAGAAGGAGAAGAGAACCAGACATTTAATAAATTATAGATTTTAAGGTTTGTTATAACTTTTCAAAGTTTACAGCCAAGTATACGGTGAATGAATTGTTATACTACTAAAGAGGACCTAACTTCAATATACATTTAGTGAAAGAATAGAAAAAATGATAGCAATACTGAAAAGCAGCATCACTCGAGAATATCTACTCATCCTTTAGAAAAACCATACGTATCTAATTTTTATTTATTCATACTTAACACTTTGCGATCCATGTACCACTTTTAAAATATTGAAAAAGGAAGCTGGTATATTACTTATTACTATTATTATGATTATATTGATAATATATATTTACGGTTTTGTCCTTCACTGTGAATGTGGAATGGCAGTTGAAACAAACCACGTTACGGTGGATGGTGAAAAACACGCATATCGAGAGGAGGGAGGGCGCAAAACGAATATGGGTGTTTTTGTAATAATAAGAAAAAAAAAAAAGGGTGCTTCCGGTATTTCGTGAAGTATTTACAAGGTTTTGGAGTAAGCATTCGATACCAGGTAAACAACAAGGGTTACGGATAAACTCTCAAACTCAGAATATAAGAATGGACTACCATGAAAGCGAAGCCGGTGACGGTGGCCCAGGAGTTGGCGAGGGTGGCGCCAGCAAGCTGAAGTTCGCCTAGATGTCCGGCGAACATCACGGAAGCCAAGGTTATACCATAACAAAAAACACTGGTGAGAATCATGGGAAACGAAAACAAAACTTGCTTCTTTGCTTCTTCCGCATCCAAAACTCTCCTCCACCACACAGCATCACGCCTCTCTCCTCCATCAACATTATCCTCCATCAAAGGAGCATTTGGTGTAGATGCTGCAGACATTTTTTATTTTTTATTTGGTGGTTATTGCACTTCTATGTGTGTTCGTTCCGTATTCTCTCCCTTTATATTCTATCTCCTCTATCACTCTCTCTCTCTCTCCATATATATATATATATATATATATATATATATATATATATAATATTTTGTCATGATCTTACTGTGGCGTGTACTTGTTAAAATGGACCCGTTTTCGCCGCATATCTTATTCCAATTCGATCACAACGTTCACATTGAAATTTCTAACATTTGACATATCTGACATGTAACGGGTGAATTCAAAATAGATTTTATACAATTCTAATATAGGGTTTAATACTTTCCAAAATAAAACTCGAAACCCAACTTTATAAGATTATGAAATCTATAGAAATAGGTCGAGTTTTTATAGGGTTTATATAAAATAAAAAATAATTAGAAAGAGTTAAAATTATACTTGTTAATCTATACATAAATGAAATTTTAAAATCAAATACATTGTAAAATATAAAATTAATATAAAGTGTAGGTATTTTGTTGGTTATAAACAAATATCACTATCAGTATATTATTTTTTTTATCAAATCGGATTTCTTATCGAGGTAATTTTTTTTAAGTCTCAAAATCTGATCACAAACTCAATAAGGTTTTATCAAATTGTACCGGTATCCTATAACAATCCACCCAATTACATCTCTGGATATATCTCACGAAATATTTTAGATTATAGTTATAACTTTTTATACAAAGCATTATAAACGTTATATTAAATTAATCACTGTCATCCATTGAATAGGAGAAAGCTTATAAATAGGTATGTTTCACTTTGTAAGCAAGCAAAAAAAATGCAAATGCATCTCCAATTCTAAACACTTTCTATTACATTCTATAATTTCTTATAAACCCTTTTCTATGTCAGCAATTTAAAACAAAAAAAAAAATTATATAACTTTACTTTACACTTATGGAAATAGTTATTTTAGATATAATAGAAGTAGAATAGCAATATAACTTTACTTTACACTTCGAGCAAATTTTTCGTATAGACACCTACTTTGTTTTAAATAAAAAACGATGGTTCCCTTTCAGTCAAATTTCTTGCCTAGACTCGGTCAATTTTGTGTATTTACCTAACATTTCTTTATAGATTAATAATAGCAGAGAGCACTTGCTAACAAAACCGGATAATGCAAAAAAGAAAAGGATAATATAATTTTTTATACAACGGTTAATTTGTATAATAGGACATGAACTTTTGTAATAATATTAAATTATTTTTTACATCAGTATAAAAATTCATCAAAAATGTTTCTGCATGAACACAATAAAAAAATTATGATAAATTATACTTATTTTATTTAGTAAAATAATTTTTTTTACCATTAAATATATAGTATAAAGTTTTTAAATTTTATCCAACATCTTAAATTTATTTTTTTTAATACCACAAATGAAACAAAATATAAAAATTTTATCCAATCAAGTATTGTAAAATAATAATAACTAATCTCTATCTAATAATGTAGTAAAACTTTTTTGCCCTTACTACATGCCAAGTACCGTATCCTAAAAAGATTTTTATGCCATAACCAATGCTTTTCATACATTATTGTATTCTAGGGCACTTAGCTTTTGAAACACACTGTGTCATTCAATAGTGTCTGTCATTTTTTGGAGGACTGGTGGTTGTCCACAGTTTTTTTGATGAATGATTGTCGATTCAATTTTTTAAGTAAAAAACACAGCCACAACGTGGGAGGCTGCTGAGTAGGTTCATTTTGTATTGTATTAGTTCTTTTATTCTAATCTCGATTGTCCTTAAGCCATCTTGCCAGATTTTAGCAATACTGGAGTGGCGGTAGGTAATGCTTTAAGGAAATCATTTATATCGTGATTAAAGCTTTTACCAACCTAAGTTTTGCACCACTTTTCCAAGTTGTTACGATTTTACTTTGATAATCACGAAACTAATATTTCTAAGGCTAAAAGAAAAGAAATAGATCATGATTATTTCAGCATAAAGATCGTGAAATCGTTTAAGTCATAATTGCTAATAATGTGATTTTAATATAATTAGTTTGATATTAAAAATAATCAACCGTTAAAGTTGAATTAGTAGTTCATCATAAACAACGAAATTCTTTTAAGATATGATATACGCAACTTTGACATTAACTTATGTAATTTAAGTAATCTCATTAAAAATTTCAAAAATAAAAATAAATTAAAGAAACGATCTTCGAAATACTAAAAAATTAGAACAACACTCTCAAACATCTCTAGAAGAATATTTAATTTCTCTTTTATTGCACTGACAAGCCAATCTCTAATTCGATATGCAATTACAACTATTCATCTACCAATTAATCACGTGACTTGTTCAATAATTTTTTTAAGATTTGGAGCGACATTATTGTAAGTTTAATAGCTAGTTGTAAGTATCAGTGTAATTACTCAAATGAATAAAAAGTGTTCCGACACATGCACGGGTCTAAAAACTGTATGAAACATACACCGCAATAATTTGCATGTAATGGTGACAGGCAAGTGATATATATGTTTACGTAGAAACTGATGCGGTTTGGGTCGGACTCATGATCCAATTCAGAACTATGATTCGGCTTTATAAGTCTTGACTTGTACAGAAATCGTTGGTTTTACGGGTTTATAATGGATCTATCCATTGGACCCAATGATCTATGAAAAAAAAAATGAAATGAAAAAGTGAATCTAGCACGATGAGAAGGATAAAGGCAAATTATAAAAGCCGTGGGACCAGAGAGAAAGAGACATTAGACATTGACAAGACACCATGCACATGAAACACGCTGTGGGCTTGCACACAACACCACTTACATTTATGCACGCGTTATAATGATGAATTATATATATATATATAAAAGAATTAATTAGGATTGAAAAAAAATTAAAAAAAATAATTATAGATCTGAGATAAAACCGTAACCTATATCAGTTTTATGAAACTGACCTGTGAATGGTTACATGACTCTGAGTCCATTTTTATTTTTTTATAATCGAACCCAATAATTTTGGATTAATTTAAAATCATGATGGTATCTATGTTTTTTTTTTTTGTTAAGAATAAATGTTTTCATATTTGTTTTTGCTTAGCTATGATTACTCGTTATATATATATACATAGGGAAAATGATTATTGTTAGAAAAATATTTCGACGATATCAATTCAGATTGAGTTGGCATGCTAAAACCTGCTTCTTCACATTCATCGTCCCATTCTACCGCGACATTCTTTTTTAGTAGACGGAATAGTAGGCAGCATTTGTCTGTGAGCTATGAGATGAAACAGGCTATATAATTCAACCTTCCCAGCGAACATCTCACCTCTTTAATAGTGCATGGAGAGGGCAGTTCCACTATGGTCTTTACTTTGTCAGGGTTGATTTTGATGCCTTATCGGCTTATGAAAAACCCTAACAGCTTACCTATTGTGACCCCAAAAGTACAATTTTCAAGATTCAACTTGAGCTGAAACTTTCTCAACTGCTTGAACAATTTCTGCAGGATAACCGCATGGCTTTCTTCTCCCTTAGACTTGGCTATCATATCGTTGACATATACTTCAACTTCTTGATGCATCATGTCATGAAGTATCATGACCATGACTCTCTGATACGTTACTCCGGTATTTTTTAAATCGAAGGGCATAACTTTATAACAAAAAGTTCCCCATGTTATGATAAAGGTTGTTTTAGTTTTATTTGATTGTATCCTGAGAAACCATCCATGAATGAGAAGAGATGGTTCCCCATGGTATTATCTACCAGGACGTCGATGTAAGGTAAAGGGAAGTTGTTTTTTGGCGTAGCTTAATTTAAGTCTCGGAAGTCTACGCATACCCGCACTTTCCCATTCTTTTTTAGAACGGGGACTATATTTGCTACCCATTTCGGATAGTCTAACACCTCAATGAATCCCACTTCTAGTAGCTTTTTGACTTCTTCTTTAATTTTTAGTAAGATGTCAGGCCTAAATCTTCTCAATTTTTTGTTTTTAGGTTTGACATCTTCTCTCATGGGAAGCTTGTGAACTACTATTGACTGGTCGAGTCCTGACATGTCGCTATATGACTAGGTGAATACATCTGTATATTTGGTCAATAGCTTGGTTATCTCACGCTTCTGCTCGTTACTCAAATTGACCCTAATCTTGAGGTTTTTGGGTTCCTCGATGCTCCCTAGATTTACTGTCTCCATCAGCTTGTCAATCGAAATTTTACTTTGTTCATGTTTTTGCCAATTTTCTTGTATTATTTTGTGGTCAAGGACATCGCCTCCAATAGTTGACCCAACAGTGTTGGAAACGATATCAATGTTTTCATTACTTACCTGTGCGAAATGTCCCTGACGTTTGACAGTCGGGAATCTGTGGGTAAAGTAAAGCGAGAACATGTATGTATAAGCGAAAGAAATAAGCTGCGACTTATTAAATCTGAAAAATAATCACAATAGAAATTTGTTTAATAATTGTTCCCTATCCTTGAGTTGACCTAGTGTTATCAATAGGATAACAAAACCAATTATTAAGAGCTGGATATTGGTTAGATGTGCGAGAGGCTGAGCCTTCATTGTTGACGTCAGTTTCACTTATCCTTGGCTCTTGAACAGTAGTTGCTTGCATGAATGATTGTTGGAGGGGTGGAAAATGCATCTGAGTATCGCTTAGCTTGTCTTTCTTTCTGCCTCTAATACCTCTTGATTGTGCCTCCTCTTAGGATATAGGAATGTACGCTAGCCCAAACGTCCCTTACTGTCCCTCCTTGAATTGATGGCCCTTCTTGCTGGTTACTATACTCACTTCATTGAATATTTGGAGCCTAAAATCTTCAAAACCGTCTTCCCCAATGTAAGGTATGGCGGTCTCTTTATAGATGACATAGTCCTGCTCTCCCAGTACGGTGATGATCTGTCCATTTGCTATAAACTTGACCTTCTGATGTAGACTCAAGGGTATGGCTCCAACGGTATGTATCAATGGCCTTCCCAATAATAGATTGAAAGACCTTGGAAGGAGACGTGGAACATCTGTGGACCAATCTCCACTGGCAAGTTGATTTTCCCCACTATTTCTCTCTTGGACCCATCGAAGGCCCTAACTACTGTCTAGCTTGGCTTGATGTTGCTTGCGTTGACCCCTAGTAGGTCAAGGGTAGCCAAAGGGCATACGTTAAGAGAAGATCTGTTGTCTATGAGTATTCTAGAGATAATTCTGTTATTGCATTTCACCACTATGAACAGTGGTTTTGTATGTTGGTCTCCATCTTCTCCCAACTCTTTGGGAGAGAAAGATATATGATCCATGGTGAATATTGAATTTGCCACATGGCTCAATTTCTCTGTTACGATGCCCTCTAGTACCTCGATCTGTTTGAGTACTTTGAAGAGTGCTTCTCTGTGAGGTTCAAACGTTGTGAGGAGGCCCATAAGTGATATTTAGGCAGGAACCTTGTTGAGTTGTTCCATAATCTTGTATTCGCTTGCCTTAACCATCTATGTGAATGTAGAGAGCCCATCTTCTTCCTCTTTCTCTACCTCAGTGTTAGGTTCTTCGGTTGAGATCTTGTATTTAGGGTCATAAATTCTCCTAAAGTGGGTGATTCCTCCTATGATAGGAGGTCTCTTCTACTTGAGGGCCTGATAGTTGAAAGGCGCCACCTTATATCTCTCTAAGTGTATTGGGATATTAAATACATATCTCTTTTTTGGGATTTGCACCTAAGTAGGTTGTCCCTCATAGCACTTTATGACTATCAATTTTTTGTCCGATTTAATCATGTTCACGGACTCCTCTTTTCCCTTTGGTGGGTTGTCTTCTTTTTCAAACTCGGGCCCCCATCCACTAGGTGGCCCATACTCGGTTGGGGTGAAAGAGCAATTCACTAGATACTCAAATCTCCCATGTGATTCGCCTAAGGTACCGACTGTTGGGTCTCCAGCTAGCCATCTCTTCTTGATATGTGATTTAGGGGTTTTATCCGAGACTTAGCAAGAGTGACTTTCTTACTGCACTGTTGTTTTTTCCCGTTTTAAGGATTCTTTTGATTTGGAGTCCGGCTCTTCGGATGTGATCATATTGATGGTGGGCTTGTGGTTAGGCAGTGGATCAATGTTGACATTGGGTGCCGGTGCGTTGACAAAGTCCAACTACACTATTCTGGCGCCAATCAGATCTTAAATCTTATTTTGGAGCCTCCAACATCTATCTATGGAATGCCCCTCTTGGCCCATATGGTAATCACACTTGAGGCTTGGGTTAAAATTCCTTGGCTTGTATCGGTCACTTGGGATCTCAAAGCTGATCAAATTATCTGCTCGCAGGATCGGTATTAGAGTGAATTGTCTTGTGACCCTGGTAGCCTGGGTGTGATTCATTGGTGACTGTTGGATTGGGGCATTCGCGGTCTGAAATGTCACACAGGACCCAACCCTGTCTACTCTGCTGGAGTTAACCATGCTGTCAGTAGATTCCTTGACCTTATTACCTCTTACGGACCTCTACAATGATGTAATCCTGGGAGGGTCTACTGTCTAAAGTCTCCCTAACGTGATGGCATTCTCGATTCGATATCCTACTGCCACTACTTTTGCAAAACTGGAAGACGTCTGGCCTACCAAATGTGAGAAGTAAGTTTTCTCTAGAGTGTTGACGAAGATGAATGTCAACTCTTTTTCAGAGATCGGGGTTATTGCCCTAGCAGCCTGAGCTCTCTAGTGTTGGGCATACTCCTTAAAAGACTCAGTGTGTTTCTTTCAAAGACTTCCTAAATCCATTATCGAAGGGGCAACTTCGATGTTGAATTTGTATTGGTCATAGAATGCCTGAGCTAGTCTTTCCCAAGTGTTGATTAAGCTGAAGTCCAAGTGTGCATACCAAACGAAAGCAGGGCCTATGAGACTATCTTGGAAGGTCTGGATCATGAGTTGGTCATATTAGGCATATTTGCTCATCTTTTGCACATATAGCCTTGTATGCATCTTGGGGCATCCAGTGTCGTCATATTTTTCAAACTCTAGGGTCTTGAACTTCTCTGGGTACACCTCTTCTCTATATACTGGTAGGCTAGTGATTCCTGCTTGCTCAAAACCGTCAAGCCCCTCTAGTGTCTTCGTCTTGTCAGCCAATTGTTGGAAAAGTTTTCTTTCCATCTCCTTTTGCCTATCTTCCATTTCCCTTTTTATATAGTCCAAGGTTGAACCAAGGCCGACTCTCAATTCATACTCAAATGCTGGGTTAAGGTGGGAGTTGATCTCCTCATACTCTAGGGGTTGACCCTCTACTGCCTTCCCTTTTCTGGCCCCTGAATGCTCTTCCTAAGTTGGTTGGGTAGTGCGAAGGAGGCCGATACTCTCAGTTAGGAGGTGGACTTGTGCAGCTAATTACTGGACCATTTGTTCTAGGGATACGATCTTACGGTCTGAGAAGGCATCAGCGCTGGTGTTGTTGCGGTTGTCATTGTTGTTTCCACCGTTTGCCATTTTGGTCTTTGAGCGGGTGTGGATTGGGCTCCTTGGGGAGTTTGGTTGTTTATGAGCTATCTTTGACACCTAGTATGCATTTTTCTTAGTTTGATGCATGTATCACACGGATGCTAAAAATAAAAAAAAGGGCCAACAATTGATTAATGATATAATATTGAAACTTTATTTTTATTAATACTGGAAACTTAGAATTTGATACTTAAAACACGAAAAAGTAAAAGTACGATGCTAATCTAGTTCCTAGTCCTCTTCTTCTTTTGTTGCGTAGGCGCCGGTTTTCTACTGATGATAGCTTCCAACTCTTTGACTCTAGCTTGGGTCTTCTCTAACTGAGCTTCCAAGGCTTTGTTCCTTTAATCAGACTCTTTGAATCTACCCTTCCAGACATTCTTTTTGTAGTCTACAGCTTCAAAGTATGGTTCCATCCAAGCCCTAACTTGTTCCAAGTAGGTTCTCAGTTCTGGACCCACTTTGTTTAGCTTGGGTTAGGTGACATCTGGGACTTGGTATACCCTTTCTCCTATCTGATATAGTTGATGGATCACAAAATCCCTAGCGGCTCGATGCTTGCCTACCTCACCTTCCAGATCTTCGAAGTCTACGTTAGGGCTCTCGATTCGGGCTTCCCATAAGGCTTTGACCTTTGCCAGCTTAGCAAACTTCTTGGCTACTAGCAGGCTTGGGTCTTGGTACTCAAATGTGATTCCCTCCAACGACGACCTGTAAACTATATCTTGGATAGTACCGAACTGACAGGCCACTAAGTTTAGATGATAACCTATGCACCCATTAATACCAATTAAAGGAACGGCATGGAGGTTTCTGCAGGTTAGGATGACTTTGTTATAGTAACTCCATCTAACAGTCTAGAGGATGTCATTGGAACTGAAACTCTTGAGTACCTTTACCCAACTATGGCTGGTAAGGTTGTTGGGTAACTTTATCTTCTCTATACAAGAATCCACAAGGTCCACTTGCTGGGCTAAAGATTTTCGAACCATGTTCAACCCGAAACATTTGAGATGGCTTACAAACCAGATTGGGATGAGGTTGATGTTTGAGCAGAGGATCCCGTGGCCTTTCTTCTTGATAAAATTCAAGCACCGGATCTGTTCAGCCAATAGAGCCGGGATATAAGATTTCCCTTCCATGAATTGGGCCACTAGCTCGGTGACTCTGTAATGGATATAAAAGATTCCGGTAGGGAAGAGTATGGTGGCGAATGCTGTCAGGACGAAAGTGTACATCCTTCTCTGTTTGTAACTCTTGGGATCCCCGCATAATATATCTTTCCTGTTCCCATCATCATTCCGGGCTATGAACTATGCTTCTAACTCGTCCATCCGTATACAGTACATGTTGCAGTTTGCCAAGGCCTGGTTGATTGTTGTCTTGTGAATACCCAAAAGTCTACCGAAAATACTAGCTGGCCCAACCTCGAGATCTGGCACATATACCTCGTTGGTAAGTGATGGGGCATACAAAAGTTGGGTATATTCTTCTAGGGTTGGTGTAATCTCATGCAGCCCAATAAAGAAAGCTGTGGGCTTGATTTCTCATAGGTGTAAGATAGCCCTAATCAGATGTAGGTTCACTTCCATCTTCATTAGTGAAAAAATGGGTCCTATCCTTTCTTGGATGAAAGCCTGTTCCTCAAGGTTATACAGAGTGAACTAGTGGTCTAGTACCAATTTTGGATCCAGAGGTTTGCAAACCCGGATTTCCTTGATTGTGGGACTATCCATCTATTACAATGGAAATTTCTAATTACAAAAAGTCCTTACAAAGTACAAATGATGCTATTACAGGTAAATGTATCTAAACTCCGAAAAAGGAATGAAAGAATTACATCATTAACCAATTGCCAACCCGTGACTTCATGTACGCAGCTAGGTGAGTTCTAACAGGTCCCTAAGCTCTATGGCCTCCCGCATTCTTGAAGAAATAGATCTCAAGCCATATCGAAGCATTGGGTGGGGTGGCCTAATCAATCTCGAACGGTGATTACATCACTTCGCTCAAAACCTACACAATGCCCCCCCGTCTTAAGGTCCTAAAACGGCCTGGGCTGACCGTATCTAATTACACGATTACATGCATGCAGACTCAATAGTAGTAAATAAATAAACCCTAAATTTCATTAAATCCCTAAAAGGTTAACATTAGTAATATAACAATCAAAAGACATTTTGGAAATGGTGATTTCAGAAGGTTTAGGTGGCTGGCCTATTGGGGTCCCCAGTTGAGTCACCATCTTGTTGAGTCTAATTTTTAGTTTTTTCATTTAGATTCCTAATCCAATTTATATTGGACCTTATGTTCTTCTAATATAAATCCTCGACTTAAACTAGGAATTTTATTTTATTTGGAGTCGCCACCCAATTGAAGTTGGGAAAATTTTTTAAATTAGAACTAATTGAGCGGATTAATTCTAATTTGAACTACTAGTCGACGAAATCTCCTCTATTATTTTTGAAAAAGAAGAAAGTAAAACCAGAGTTTCTAGATTCGAGGGCTAACCTATTAAAACTTTAAAGTTACCACTTTATCCTTCTAAAATTTAAACCATATTATAATATCTTTTCTTTCTTATTTTATCGCTATTTATTCTATTTTGTTATTTTTATTCTATTTTATTTATCGATTAAGACAAACTTATTCTAATTTGGAAAATAATTTTTTATTTTTTTTAGAGGTCCCCATAAGAGTGCCTACATACTTATTACTGAAGATCAAACAAGCCGTAATTCACTTTTTATGAAAAGCTTTAGTGAGTTTGTTAATTTTAATTATGAAAATACCTCGAGTTTATATTTTTTACCATTTTCAATATTTTGGAAAAATCTAAGCCTAAGCCTTATTATTATTTTTTTTTTTTGAAAAAATTTTGATTTAAGAAAAACCAATTTTGGATTTTTTTTTTTAAATTCCTAAGTGGTAAAAATAATTCATTATTTTTATATACTTATTTAATCCTACTTTTTATTATTTTTATTTTTTATTTTTATCATTTTTCATTGTTTATTATCTATTTTTTTACTATTTATTATTTTATTACTTTTTTGTATTATCTTCATTTTGTAAATATTTTTTTAACATTCTTTATTATTTTATGATTTTTATAATTTTTTTATTTTTCTAATATATATATATTTTATTTTGTTTTAAATTTTATCAAACTAAACATAAAAAAAAACTAACCAAAATTCTAACATTTTTCCTACTATTGTTTTTATTTTTTTCCTATTTTTAAATTATAAATAAATAAATAAAACACGATAAATAAAACAAAATAAATAAATAAATAACGAAAAAATCCGACTTACTTAGGTCTGGGCGTGGTTCGCGGGTCGGGTCAGACGGTTGGATCAAGTCAAATCGGATTAAATTGGGTAGTGGTTGGAGGTCTTTCGACGGTGGTGCTCTGGCGGTTTTTTCGAGCATTTGAAGGCGGTTTCCTAGCTTTTAGGGGGTAGGGAAGCTATTAATGGAGGTGTATTTCTTCATAAACGCCTCCAGGTGGTGGTTTGGTGCTTAGTCGATGGTCGCGGCTTGAAGGAACTCTGGCAAGGCTTCAAACTCTCCTATTTTCCCTCTTTTCTCTCTTTTGATCCATACTTTGGCTTCCCCACGTCGTGCTCTATTTATAGGCACCAGAAATCGAGTTGGATAAGCTCGGATTTCCTCCGATTGGGACGAATCGAATTTACGATTGAAACCCATCTCTAATTTGCTCTTGATTCGTGTAAATCTTTGATTTTGTTGCGATTTGATCTCAATCGGATGATGTTTATCTTATTTTGGTTAAAGATCTAGTGGATTTGTGCAAAAAATCGCATCAAAACGGCCGGATTTCTTTTTTTCCGCGGTCGACAACTGTTTTAGACAGAGGTAGGGGATGAACACGCGCCTAGCACGTGCGCCTGGGTTATCCAATCAACTGCTGACACGTGGCCCAAGGAGGAAAAAAAAAACATGAATTTACTTCCGCGATTTGAACTCGCAAATGAGCGCCCCCCCCCCCCCCCCCCCCCCGCACGCGCGTGCACCTTAGGCCATGGTTCGGACCAGCTGGGCTAGCTCATTTTCTCTTCTTTTTTCTTTTTAAACGCAATTTACATATATGAGTTGCAATTTTTATTATTTTTATATTATTTTGAAATTCTAAAAATTTGAAAAAATTATTTAACTCCTTTTCTTATTATTTCTACTATTATTTTCTAAAATTGGTATATTTTCCTCATTTATTTTATTTTTTGAATATTTTTTCTTTATTTTTGCTAAATTAGAAGAAAAATTAAAAAATGGAAAAAATTGAGAATTGACCATTATTAATTATTAAGGGCAAAAATGGAGTGTTTACAACAAACAACCCCAAACATTCAATAAAATGTTCCTTGGAATGTGTGCTACAAATTATAGAAGCCTTAAACAACATTGTTAGCATCTTCCAATTCGACCTTCCTTTACACAAATTTATGATCACATATGGATTCTTCGACCACCATGCATTGTAAAATTTAACATCGTATCTCATCTCCAAGAACATGGAAACATAAAATCTTAATAATGGTGATTCATTTTGCACTCAATCACTCCAACAAAATATTAATCATAGACATTGGAAGAGGTTGTTTTGCATAAGATTAAGGAAATAATATGTATACTTGAATTAATATGGTACATTTTAAATAATCACACTTTCGATAAAACTGCTATCTCTTAATATATTGGAACTGAAAAGAATGAATCATTAACATCAAGTATAATAGTACAAAATAACAACAGTAGCATACGTCTTTCCTAAACATTGACTACTACTACTCGCGGTGGCAACCAATGCATAATAGAGAAATTGCGAGAGAAAGATGATACCTTTGGGCAACACTCATAAATATTGTTTTTTTTTTTTTAATTTCATCAATATTGTATTTAAAAAAATTATTCTAAAAATAGGTTGTAAGGCATAGACACGATCTGCGTCTTGATAAATTTGTACTAAAGGCACAAAATGGAATCCGCGCCTTCAATAATTTTTTACTAAAGGCATGGATACTATCTATGCTTTTAGTGTTTTTTTTTTTTTTTTTTGTATTAAAGACTTGAGTAGCTTCTGCACCTTTAATACAACAAAAAAAATATTTTGGACTAAAGGCGCAAATACCACTCACACCTTCAAAAACATGCATGAAGGCGCAGACGTCGTCTACACCTTCACTAAAGGCACAATCATCATCCGTGCTTTTTACAACCTATTTTTGAAATAATTTTTAAAGTACGATATTTATAAAATTAAAAAATCACAATATTTAAGAGTATTGTCCTAATACCTTGCCTAAAAGATGAGCCTTAATAATACTTATAATGATGTAAACATGAAAGAAGTGAAGTTGATTTTTTTTTTTAATGAATTGTAACGGAAAATGAAATAGTAGAAGTGAGCAGTTGGAAATATATAAAAAAAGGAATGGAAGCGGTAGTTATTTCTTGTAAAATGTAACGTGATGGTATTTATTTGTGAAAGATATTTTCATTTATAAATTGCATCTTTTGTTGCGAAAGGTATCTTCTTTTATGAAATGCAATGTTTTGTCCCAAAAGGTATTTTTAAATAGCCAATCTAATCGATTTTTTCAAAGAGGTACAATTTTTAAACTTAAAAAAAATGAAAAGATACTCTATTCTTTTAAAATTAAATATTATAAATAGATTGTAAACACCTCATTTTTACCCCCTTAATCACAAATGATGTTTATTTTTTCATTTTTTTTAATTTTCTTTCTATTTTGCGAAAATAAAAGAAAAATATTTAAAAAATAAAATAAATAAATAAAATATACCAATTTTAGAAAATGATGATAGAAATAATAATAAAAGATGTTAAATAATTTTTATGAATTTTTTGAATTTCAAAATAATAAAAATTGTAACGCATATGTATAATTTGCGATTAATAAAAAAATGAGAAAGTGGACTAGCCTAGTTGGTCCGGGCTTCAGCCTTAGCGTGCACACGCGCGCGTAGGGGGGGTAGTGCTTGATCAGGGGTTCGAAACACGGTGGAAGCAAATCCAGGTTTTGTAAATTTTTTTCCTCACCTAGGACACGTGACAGCTTTTGATTGGACGGAAGGAACGCAAGTGCCGGACGTGTGATCGTCTTTAACCTCCATTCGAAACGATCGTCGGCCGCGGGAAAAAATGAAATCCAGCCATTTTGATACGATTTTTTGCACAAATTTTTAACAAAAATAAGATAAACATCATCTAATTAACACAATTCATAACAAAATCGAAGATTTAAACGAATCTGGAGCAAATCGAATTTAAGTTTGAACCGAAGATACGATTCGTGCCTATTGGAGGGAAATCTAAACTTATCCAGCTTGATTTCTAGTGCCTATAAATAGAGCATGACGTGGGGAAGCTAGATCACGGATCAAAAGTGAGAAAAAAGTGAAAAATCAGAGGTTGCGAAGCTTGCTGGAGTTCCTCCTAACCGTGATCGCCGACCAAGCTACGAACCACTACCTAGAGGAGTTTTTGAAGAAATCCACCACCACAGTTGGATTACCCACCCTCGAAAAACTTAGAAGCAACCCTCAACCGCCTTTGAAAGCCACTGGAACGCCGCTGATGAGGATTCTCCGACTGCCGTGACCGATCCAACCTGATCCAACCCATGATCTGCATCCATGTTAGTTAATTTTATTTATTTATTCATTTGTATTTATTTACTTTAATTATCCATTTATTTAGTTATTTTATTAGAAATAAAGAATTTTTTTTAATAATCAAAAAAGAAAAAAAAACATTTTTTTATTTTAATCAGGTTTTAGATTTTTGATAAATAAATAAATATCTCTAATATAATATAAAAATAAAAAATAAAAACAAAAACAAATAAATAAAAAATGAAAAATAATGAAAATCAGTATTAAATAAAGGTAGATTAGTAAATAATGAATTATTTTATCACTTAGAAAATTCTTTTTTTTTTGGAATAAATTCAAAATTGGTTTTTCTTAAATAAAAGTTTTTCTAAAAAGAAAAATATTAAAGTTTAAGTTTAGAATTTCTTTTAAAATCTTAAAAATGATAACAAACGTAAACCCGATGTGTTTTCATAATTAAAACTTAAACTAATCTACTAAAGTTTTATAAAAAGCGAACTATGGCTTGTTTAATCCCGATTAGCGAGTACGTAGGCACCTTTATAGGGCAACTCTAAAAAGAAATAAAAAATCATTTTTCAAAATCATTATATCATCTTTTAATATCTTCTTCTTTATAAAGAAAAAAAATAATGTAAGGAAAAAAAAAATATCAGAACATAACTCAGATTTTAGAAGGATAAGGTGGTAACTTTAGAGTTTTAATAGAATAGCCTTTGAGTCAAGAATCTCTGGTTTTTCTTTCTTCTTTTTCATTATAAATAAAAAAGAAGAGATTTCGTCGACTAGTTGTCTATATTAGAATTAATTCGCTCAATTAGTTCTAATTCAATAATTTTTCCCAACTTCAGTTGGGTAGCCACTCCAAATAAATAATAAGATTCCTAGTTCAAGTCGATGATTTATATTAGATGATCATAGAATCTAATATGAATCAGATTAGGAACATAATGAAAATTTAAAAATTATACTCGACAGGATGGCGACTCCACTAAGGACCTCTAGTAGGCTAGCCACCTGAATCTTCTGAAATAACCATTTCCAGATATCTTTTAACTTTTACACTGTGAAATATTACTGGTACTAACCTTTTCTTTTAGGGATTTGATGAAATTATTTTTTTTTTTTATCTTTTATTATTGTTGACTCTTCATGCATGCATATCATGTGATTAGATACGGTCAGACCCAAGCCGTCTTAGGCTCCTAGGACGGGGGGCCATTGTGTAGGTTTTAGGTGAAGTGATATGATTACCATTCGGGGTTAATTAGGCTACCCCACCCAATGCTTCGATATGGCTTGAGATCCATTTCTTCGAGAATGCAAGAGGTCATAGAGCTTGGGGACCTATTAGAACCCACCTATCTATATACATGAAGTCATGGGCTGGTAAATAATTAATGATATAATTCCTATGTTCATTTTCTATAGTTCAGATACATTTACCTGTAATAGAATCAATGATACTTTGTAAAAGATTTCATGTGTAATTAGAAATTTCTGTTATAATCCTGATAGATGGCCAGTACCACAATCAATCGTCTCCTCTACAAGGAAATCCAAGTTTGCAAACCTTTGGATCCAAAACTAGTACTGGACCATTGGCTCTCTTTGTATGACCCTGAGGAACAAGCTTTCATCCAAGGAAAGATAGAACCCATTCTGTCATTAATGAAAATGGAAATTAACCTACCTCTGATTTATGCTATCTTGCACCTATGGGAAATTGAGCCCGTGGCTTTCTTTATTGGGCCACATGAGATTACACTAACCTTGGAAGAATATACCTAACTTCTGCAGGCCCTATTACTTACCAACGGGGTATATGTGCCAAATCTTGAAGCTAGGCCGGCTGGTATTTTCAGTAAAATCCTAGGCATTCGCAAGATAGTAATCAATCAGGTATTGGGAAACAACAATGGATATTGCCTCCGAATGGAAGAACTGGAAGCCTGGTTCATAGCTAGGTGTAATGATGGAAGCAAGAGGGACATCCTGTGTAGGGATTCCAATAGTTACACGCAGAGACAGGTTTATGCTTTCATCATAATAGTATTTGCAACCATACTCTTCTCTACTGGGATCTTTCATATCCACTATAGAGTCGCAGAGCTAGTGGCTCAATTCTTGGAAGGAAAGTTTTATGTCCCGGCTCTATTGGCTGAATAGATCCAGAACCTAAA
This sequence comes from Laguncularia racemosa, assembly GCA_037954665.1. Taxonomy (NCBI): domain Eukaryota; kingdom Viridiplantae; phylum Streptophyta; class Magnoliopsida; order Myrtales; family Combretaceae; genus Laguncularia; species Laguncularia racemosa. The sequence continues at coordinate 2,997,094 of JBBMOL010000092.1, read as the reverse complement.
TTTTGTCAAGAAGAAAGGCCATGGAATCCTTCGCTCAAACATTAACCTCATCTTGATCTAGTTTGTGAGCTATCTCAAATGTTTCAGGTTGAACATGATTTGAAAATCTCTAGCCCAGCAGGTAAACCTTGTGGATTCCTACAAAGAGAGGATGAAGCCGCCTGATGATCTTACCAACCACAGTTAGGTAGAAGTACTCAAAGGTTTTAGTGCCAACGATATCCTCTGGACTACTAGATGGAGCTGCTGTGATAAGGTCATCCTAACATGTGGGAACTTTCAGGCTGTTCCGTTGATCGATATCAGTAGGTGTACAGGTTATCATCCAAACTTGGTGGTTCGTCAGTTTGATACTATCCAAGACATAGTTTATAGGCTATCATTGGAATGAATCACGTTCAAATACCAGGATCCAAGCCTGTTGGTAGCTGACAAGATCGCTAAACTGGCAGAAGTCAAAACCTTATGGGAAGCCCGGATTGAGAGCCCCAATATAGACCTTGGAGACCTGGATGGTGAAGTAAGCAAACATCGAGCCACAAAAGATTTCGTGATCAACTAACTATACTAGACGGGAGAAAATACGTACCGAGTCTTAGATGTCACTTAACCTGTGCCAAACAACATAGGTCCAGAAATGGAAACCTATATGAAACAGGTCAGAGTTCGGATGGAAGTCTAATTTGAAGCTGTAGACTATAAAAAGGGTGTCTGGAAAAGCAGATTCAATAAGTCTGACCAAAGAAACAAAGCCTTGGAAGCTCAACTGGAGAAGACTCAGGCAAGAATCAGAGAATTGGAAGCTATCATTGACGGAGAACCGGCGCCTACCCAGCCGAAGAAGAAGAAGACTAGGAACTAGGAAATAGACCAATATTGTATCTTTCCTATTCTATGTTTTCCAAGTACTGAACTCTAAGTTTGCAATATTAATAAAATTTCAGTATTATATCATTAATCAATTGCTAACCCCTTTTGTATCTGTGTAAACATCTTGTTTGCATATTTACTAGAAAAGAAAAAATAATAATAATAATAATAACAATAAAAGAACAAAGCCAAGAAAATTGAAGAGTTGCTAACAATAAGAGATCCTTTCAAGGTCCTAAAAGTTTCTTTTAAATGGTTAGCTTAACCTAAGGCTCATAGTCACTTACTCTAAACATAAAGCCAAAGACCTCTATAACCTGCTCTCAACTTAAAAGACCCCATTCACTTCAAAAGGTCTCTTCATATGTTTAGTCTTGAAACACAAAACCTTCCGACTCTCTCCAATCCTAAGGGTTACGTTTGAACTTTCTCTCCATCAGGAGTTATATAAAATAGACACAGAGATAATTAATTTGTAGGGCATACTTTCAAAGTGGCTATGGTCAATTACAAACGAGGGTGGTTAGCTTAACTTAAGGCTCATAGTCACTTACTCTGAACATAAAGCCAAAGACCTCTATAACCTGCTCTTAACTTGAAAGACCCCATTCACTTCAAAAGGTCTCCTCATATGTTTAGTCTTGAAACACAAAACCTTCCAACTCTCTCCAATCCTAAGGGTTACACTTGAACTTTCTCTCCACCAGGAGTTATATAAAATAGACACAAAGACAATTTATTTGTAAGGCATACTTTCAAAGTAGCTATGGTCAATTATAAACGAGGGTGGTTAGCTTAACTTAAGGCTCATAGTCACTTACTCTGAACATAAAGCCAAAGACCTCTATAACCTGCTCTCAACTTGAAAGACCCCATTCACTTCAAAAGGTCTCTTCATATGTTTAGTCTTGAAACACAAAACCTTCTAACTCCCTCCAATCCTAAGGGTTACACTTGAACTTTCTCTCCACCAGGAGTTATATAAAATAGACAGAGACAATTAATTTGTAAAGCATACTTTCAAAGTGGCTATGGTCAATTACAAACGAAGGTGGTTAGCTTCACTTAAGGCTCATAGTCACTTACTCTAAACATAAAGCCAAAGACCTCTATAACCTACTCTCAACTTGAAAGACCCATTCACTTCAAAAGGTCTCTTCATATGTTTAGTCTTGAAACACAAAACCTTCCAACTCTCTCCAATCCTAAGGGTTACACTTGAACTTTCTCTCCATCAGGAGTTATATAAAATAGACACAGAGACAATTAATTTGTAGGGCATACTTTCAAAGTAGCTATGGTTAATTAAAAATGAGGGTGGTTAGCTTAACTTAAGGCTCATAGTCACTTACTCTATACATAAAGCCAAAGACCTCTATAATCTGCTCTCAACTTGAAAGATCCCATTCACTTCAAAGGGTCTCTTCATATGTTTAGTCTTGAAACACAAAACCTTCCAACTCTCTCCAATCTTAAGGGTTACACTTAAACTTTCTCTCTATCAGGAGTTATATAAAATAGACACAGAGATAATTAATTTGTAGGGCATACTTTCAAAGTGGCTATGGTCAATTACAAACGAGGGTGGTTAGCTTAACTTAAGGCTCATAGTCACTTACTCTGAACATAAAGCCAAAGACCTCTATAACCTACTCTCAACTTGAAAGACACCATTCACTTCAAAAGGTCTCTTCATATGTTTAGTCTTGAAACACAAAACCTTCCAACTCTCTCCAATCCTAAGGGTTACACTAGAAATTTCTCCCTATCAGGAGTTATATAAAATAGACACACTGACAATTAATTTATAGGGCATACTTTTAAAGTGGCTATGGTCAATTACAAACGATGGTATAAAGAAGACTATCCTAAATAGCTGAGTTTTGGGCAATTAAGACTAAGTCGCCTATTTAAGTTGACAGGGGCACATAACTCCTAAAGACATCACGAGACATGGTGAATATGGGAAAATATGGTAAAATGGAAGGATATCTCATTTGTTTGAGTGGTTTATGATGACAAGAGGCAAACCACATCCCAAACACTAACTCTTAAACACTCGAGAGTTAAGTGTTATTAATGTGACGTTTTTGACTCGTTCATTAAAGGAGGTCTATCTCGAATTTAATACGTTAATCAAAATAATGTTAGGCATTCATTTTTGCTATTCTAAACACAATAATCCTTTGCCAACCTTATTTGAGCTTATATAAAAAGAGTATCAAATTTTAACCATGTCAAAAACTACCCTACAATGGGATGATTAGGAAAATAAGGACATCAATCAAGAAAAAGGGATTAACTGAATAGTGCTTGCCCTAGTTGCAACAATTCAAGGGTAATTTTTGCCATAGATAATTTATTTCTTTTGAGATGAAGAAAAGTCCACATTTTGAAAAACCACACATGACTCACAAGAAATAATCACCATTGGGCCCAAAAGAAAAGGAAAAAAAAAATAGAAAAAAGAAAAGAAAGGAAGAAAAAAAATGAATGAAAGAAAAAGAAAAGAAAAGAAATGCGAAAAGCCCAAGAATGTAGTTAAACCTATACATAAGCCTAACACTACTTGAAAACACCAGGGGCAAATACAAAACCCTAAACATATACTTACCTTCTTTGAAGACTTCTCCAAATCATTGAAAATAATTTATCTTAAGCAAAAATTGCCGGGGCAAGTACTATTCTAGTTTTTTCTCAAGGTTTCTTAACTTGTAAACTCAGGTTGAAATGATGATTCTTTCAAACTAGACCTTAACATTAGTACTTTTCTAAAACTAATAACCAAGAGCCTATATTGCATTACAAGTCCCAAAAAGGCCTAATAGGTTGATCAAAGTGTATTACTTACAAGAAAGACCATAATTTTTTAAATAAAAGTTAAGAGTAACATCTACACCGAGAGATTGTAAGAAAATCCTCTTAGATTAAACCAATTGAGAATAAGATATCTATTTCCAAATAGAATGAGGGAATTTAAAGTCATTCCTCATTAGCATTATTTGGCCTAATTTTAAATATTGTTGCCCCCCAAGAAGAAGATATGAGTCTTAATTGCAAGAAACCCCTCAAGAGATGATTGATTAAGCCAAAACACCACTTTTTCAAGATTAAACCAAACCCTCTAAGTAAAATGAGGCAAAAGAGTAAGTGATTATTGAGTAGTAGGGGAGGCCTACCCTTTATTTGAATTTTTTGGAACTTGGTCAAACTCTTTACTTGCTAGCAATGTTCAAAAAAATTAATTAAAATAAATAAATAAATAAATTCTTTTAGATTTTTTTGAGAAGAAAGAGAAAATTTTTAAAGTTTGCTAGAAAATACTTTAATACCTTGTCACCTTATTCTTAAGTTTAAAAGAGCAATTGTCTTAAAGATTTTTAGAAAAGCTTTAGTTATCATTTGTACAAAAGTTTTTAAGTCATCTTAAACTTTTGACTATTATTAGAAAATCAGATTCTCACTTAGGAATTTGTTATCAGTTAGTTAGCCCGCAATGGGGCACTTTCCTAAATATCCTCTCTTATGGTTGCAAGTCTAAAGAAACGCTTTCCATTATCGATTAGTTAGCGCACAATGGGGCACTTTCCTAAGGATCCTCTCTTATGGTTACAAGTCTAAAGAAACGCTTCCCATTATCGGTTAGTTAGCTTGCAATGGGGCACTTTTCTATATATCCTTTCTTATGATTACAAGTCCAAAGAGATGCTTTCCACTATCAATTAGTTAACCGAAGATGAGGCACTTAATTGAACATCCTCTCAGGATTGCGAGTCTACATGAGACACTTCCTATCATCGATTAATCAGCTCATAAGAGCACTTTTCTGGATAATTTCTTTTTAAGGTTGTGAGTCTAAATGAGACACATTCTATTATTGATTAGTCAGCTCATAAGAGCACTTTTCTATAAAATTTCTTTTTAGGGTAGCGAGTCTAAATGAGACGCTTCCTATCATTGATTAATCAGCTCATAAGAGCACTTTTCTAGATAATTTCTTTTTAAGGTAGCAAGTCTAAATGAGACGCTTCCTATTATCGATTAGTCAGCTCATAAGAGCAATTTTCTAGATAATTTCTTTTTAGGGTTATGAGTTTAAATGAGACATTTCCTATCATCGATTAGTCAACTCATAAGAGCACTCTTCTAGAACATTTCTTCTTCAACAGTCATTAGTCTAGTAAGACACTTTCGGTTAGGGGTTCAAAACGCGGAGGAAGCAAATCCGCGTTTTGCAATTTTTTTTCCTCGCCTAAGACACATGTCAACTTTTGATTGGACGAAGGAAGCGCATGCACGAGGCGTGTGATCATCTTCAACCTCTATTCGAAACAATTGTTGGCCGTAGGAAAAAACGAAATCCGGCCATTTTGATACGATTTTTTACACAAATCTTTAACAAAAATAAGATAAACATCATCCAATTAATACAAATCATAACAAAATCGAATATTTAAATGAATTTGGAGCAAATCGAATTTGGGTTTCAACCGAAGATAAGATTCATGCCTATCGGAGGGAAATCCGAGCTTATCCAACTCGATTCCTGGTGCTTATAAATAGAGCACGACGTGGGGAAGCTAGATCACGGATCAAAAGTAAGAAAAGAGTGAAAAATCAGAGGTTGAGAAGCTCGCCAGAGTTCCTCCTAACTGCGACCGCTGACCAAGTTACGAACCACCACTTGGAAGAGTTTTCGAATAAATCCACCACCACAGTTGGATTACTCACCTTCAAAAAGCTTAAAAGCAGCCTTTAATCACCTTCATAAGCTACCGGAACGCCGCCAACGAGGATTCTCCGACCGTTGTAATCGGTCTGATCCGACCCGCGATCCGTATCAAAGTAATTAATTTTATTTATTCATTTGTATTTATTTACTTTAATTATCCATTTATTTAGTTATTTTATTAGAAATAAAGAAATTTTTTTAATAATCCAAAAATAAAAAAAATTATTTTAATTAGGTTTTAGATTTTTGATAAATAAATAAATATGTCTAATAAATATAAAAAAATAAAAAATTAAAAATAATGAAAATTAGTATTAAATAAAGGAGATTAGTAAATAATGAATTATTTTATCACTTAGAAATTTTTTTTTAGAATAAATCCAAAATTGGTTTTCCTTAAATTAAAGTTTTTCTAAAAAGAAAAATATTAAAGTTTAAGTTTAGAATTTCTTTTAAAATCTAAAAAATGATAACAAATGTAAACCTGATATGTTTTCATAATTAAAACTTAAACTAATCCACTAAAGTTTTATAAAAAGAGAACTACAGCCTGTTTGATCTCGAATAGCGAGTACATAAGCACCCTTATGGGGTAACTCTAAAAAAAAATAAAAAAAATCATTATATCATCTTTTAATATCTTCTTCTTTATAAAGAAAAAATAATAATAATAAAAAAGATATTAGAATATGACTTGGATTTCAGACAAATAAGGTGATAACTTTAGAGTTTTAATAGGATAGTCCTCGAGTCGAGAATCTCTGGTTTTTCTTTCCTCTTTTTCATTATAAATAAAAAGAGGAGATTTCGTCGACTAATTGTCTATATTAGAATTAATCTACTCAATTAGTTCTAATTCAATAATTTTTCTCAACTTCAGTTGGGTGGCGACTCCAAATAAATAATAAGATTCTTAGTTCAAATCGATGATTTATATTGGATGAGTATAGAATCTAATATGAATCGAATTAGGAACATAATGAAAAATTTAAAAATTAGACTTGACATAGATAATAAAAAAAGTTGATACTAAAAAGTACCATTAAAGAAAAGAAATAGATAACACTAAAAAAGCATGACTTAGAGAAAAAAAACTTTCAAAATTATGTATTATAATAAATAATAGGTTTTAGGTATACACTTTTATTTTCTTATTAATTGATCTCTTTTCCAAATTTATGAGGTAATTAAGGTTTAAGTGTATTAACTTTAGATTACACGTAAATTACTATGCACATTGTCCTATTTAAAAAATTAAAGTTTACATGGGTATTTCTACTAACTTTTAAGGATTTCTCATAAATTCTAGTTGTTAATCGGAAAAATATTTTATGTTAGGTGTAATTTTGAGGTAAATGTCCCAATACAAATTTCTCAAGTTTTATCATAATTTCTCTTTAAAATTATTTAAACTATGTTATTTTGCTTGCATGCTCAAAGGATGATATTTCCTAGGTACAATTTGATAATCATAAACAATGAACATTCAATTTTATTATAAAAATTTCAATTTTCACAAAAGACAGATTTTTCTAAAAATTTTCGTAAAAATTGGATGCGTGTACCGAATCAATGAAAATCGAGATGCAAAGTGTTGTTTACATGTATTGGATATCTCTACCTGCAAACTTATAAAAAATAATCCAAATACGGATTATTTGCTTAAAATTAAAAACTAGTCTTTTATGAAAAATAATAAATATACTAATTCTATACATGAATACATATAATTGACATCCAATGGCATGAATTTATATCGTTTTGCAAAAAGGATACATGAAATCTATAAATTTTTTGATAATTTAATGAATGGGATTTTCAAATAAAAACTAGAAATTGTATTAATGATTTTAGTATTGTACAGCCCGTTGACATAACGGTATAAAGAGGGAGGGAGTTCGAATTGTGATTCGATACAAATGAAATAGGCACGAAATAGCCTATAATGTTATTTTGTTGGGAAATTTTTGATATAATGAATAAGGTATGAACAAAAACAAATTGTCCGTTATACCCTTTCAAAGCCTGCTCCATTTTCATATCATTTTCTTCTTCTTCTTATTCTAGCCATTAAAGCAAACATGAGTCATTTTACAACCTTCACATACACATGTAGATTGCTGAACAAGAACACAATTTTCATGAACTTTTCAATCGGAATTTTTTGTTTATTAGAACTTTAACTAAAAACAACATCTCAAAATCGGTGAAAAAGATAAACAAGAATTGATTAAAATAAATTCAAAACTAACTAAACTCCAGAACATGCTAACTGAGATCAATTAATTACAAACGACCGTTTCTTCCTCCAAAATCGATTGAAAAAGCTCTTGGTAGTCGCGTTTCTTCGCATCGAAAAAGGGATCTCAAGAAATACCATTTCATATTTCCTAATGATCTTTGTCTTGATGTCCATGGATTTACTTGAAGCAAATAAAAAAGAAGATGGTGGCGTTAAAGGGATATAGAACTAATAGAATAGATTCAGATGAAGGAGGCAGCATCAAAGTGTAATAGACATATTTTATTGAATAGATAATGAATAACTGTTCTATTCGTCATTTATTCGACGAAATGAACACATTAATGGTGTTTATTAAACTATTATATGGTAAACTTGTAAAGTTAATTAGCTATGAAATTTGGGATGAAACTGTAACTTTTGGGAAGTTGCATGGTTGAATGTGGATATGGAGAAGTTTGAGTCACTGGAAGTGGAATTTGAGAAACAATTATTAGAATAAATTGCTATTTAGCGGTTCAAAAATAGAAATTGACGGTGAAGGTTTTAAAAAAGAAATTTTGAACGAGAAAAATTAATTCATAAATTATCTAATGATTTAATATAGAAATGATTTATTCCAACACCAATCCAAATTTAAGGCCCAATGTGAATAGTTATGTGGTAAAAGTAATCACAGGCAAAATTTGGCAACTTGAAGGGGCATTAGGGTAATTGTGAAAGCTTATGGGGAAATAGGTCGAAAAATATAATTAATTATAACTCTAAGTAAATTGAGGATGCCAACAACATAAGATAAACAGCCTTTATAAGTATATGTGGACAGTTAAGGATTATAATACTCTAAAGATAATTTGGCCATTTTACCGATTTTCCCAAGTTATGTGATTAAATTCAAAACTAAAAATCAAACAAAGAGCAATAAGCCATTTACCATTTTTCCGCTTTAAAAAGCAATTTAATAATATTATTTTTTGGTAATTATCACCCAATTCATTAAATTTAAAAATCAATGTTTATAGTACTGAATTATAAAAATTTTAATCAATAATATTATTTTTAAAATAATAATTTTCTAGCTATTATCGTGCACATATTATCAAAATAACAAACGCACGCATGGACACATATGTGGATGTATAATGATATGCATAAATTTATGAATAGGATAAATTATGATTTGATAATACGATAAATGGTAAAAAATCAAAGTAAACTACGCTTGAGCCCATTAAGCTCGTTTGGATTTCTAGGCTAAGGATGATTAGACGCCTGGAGGCTTACCTGGACGGGCGGGCTTATTCATGATGACTTTAGATTCGTGATCTAAGACAACGTTAGTGTATTAGTTTCATCTAATCAAATGCTTTCTGTTTGTCTCCAGTCCACAAAGTGGGCATGCGATTGCAAAATAATGTTAGTGAAAGCAATTTCTTCCATTGTTCAAGTTGTTTCAATATACATGTGCCATAAAGTCTTAAAAATAAAATAACTTATATATTTTGGAATTCAGCCTAATGCCCATTGAACTCTTATGTTAACTATGCGGACTGTTCAAGATTGTGCTGTGTTATATAATACAATTTTTCATAGGATATATCTTTATATAATACAATTGTTGATTCATGTTCGATTCTTTGAAAAAAAATTCGAGTGAAGATTTCATATCGAAGCTTATAACTCATTAGTTAAGTTGCAATTTCTTCCATTTAAACTTTGGAATTATAACTCATGCAACTTTACATGCATCAACAATCCCACGAGATACCATTTTTCTTGTGCCCTTCAACGTAAATCTTAACAGTTCAAGAACCCTTTTTTTAAGAACTTGAAACACAGCAACTCTTACAAGAAAGACAACTTCAACCACTTTAGACGACGGCTTCTTCATCGTGTCCTCCTGCACGTTCCCTCAGATCTTCTGCATTGTCTATATGATCCTTCGTCCAGTTGATGTCATCATAGGACCTCCATTATCATCACCTGCAGCTGCCTCTTTGATCTGTTCGGTGTCCTCTTGTGCAGCTTTCCAAGCCCCATCCATAGACTTCCTGGCAGTATCCCCTACATTTTCAGCCATTTCTTTGGTTTTCTCAGCACCATCCCTGATGCGGACATCGTAGAGGACATAGCGGCTTACACGGCCCAAGGGCACGGCCGTGTATAATTTTACCCGGGCCGTGTATCACTTACACAGGCCCAGGCACACCCAGCGACACGGCTGTGTGCTCCAGTAGGATTCTCACAGAGTCATACACGGCCTAAAGGCACGACCGTGTATTAAACCGTGTAGTCATACACGGCCTAAAGGCACGGCCGTGTATGAAACCTTGTACTATGCTCGTCATATACACAGAAGCCCACACGGCCTAAAAGAACGGCCGTGTACTCGACCGTGTATTATGCTCGTCGCATGCCCAGAGACATACACGGCCTAGAGGCACGGTCGTGTATGAGACCGTGTACTATGCAAGTCGCATGCCCAGAAACATACATGGCTTAGAGGCACGGCCGTGTATCAAGCCGTGTACTATGCGTGTATTTTATTATTTCTTTCCACGTGTACACTTAGATTTTCCCCTTTTAAATATTTTACGGGGACATATAAATACTCTTTTGTCAGATAGATTAGGGTACATTTTATTATCATATTGGAATACATTTTGAGAGAGAGTTTTCTCTAATTTCCGGGTTGTGCGCAATCAAATTTACATCAAAGATCGTTTCTTTGTTGTGTGAAACCAATCCAATCTCGGATTCGTTTCGTTACGCTTTCCGCGCTGCGTCAGTTGGTATCAGAGCGAGGCAATTTCCTGCGGAGATGTCGACTAACGGTGGTGTTGATGGCGGTCGTGTTCTCGACCTTGATCGAGATGCGGAAGTCCAAGGAGTCAATCAAGGGGCTCCGAGGGCAGTGGTTGAAGCCATGGAGCAGAGACTTGGGCGTGTAGAGCAACGCCTGGAGGATCTGGTGGCGCAGTTCGACGCCATGGTAATGGACCACAACGGTCACAGGGGTGTTGTTGGGAATCGACCGGGGGTAGCAGCTGCCCGCGGCGACCTTATCAATGACTTTGTTGCCGGAAACCAATGGAACCGGAGGATTGACGGAAGCTCTTCTGAGGAAGAGGATGGAATTTTGCGGAGGAGAGAACAACCATCGCGAAGGGGTGGTGTTGTTGGCGGTGGAAGATTTCGTGGCATTGATGATCGGAATGAACCAGTATATGGGGGTGGATATCGACGCAATCACCAAGGGTTCGACCATGCTGAAGGCAGGGACTTCCGTCTTAAGGTAGATATCCCTTCTTTTAATGGTAATTTAGATATAGAAGAGTTTTTAGATTGGTAGGCGGAGGTCGATAGGTTCTTTGACTATATGGAGGTTCCTGAGGATAGGAGGGTGAGAATGGTTACTTGTAGATTGAAAGGAGGGGCGTCTGCATGGTGGGATAGATTGCAACACCATAGGCAAAGCGAAGGGCGACAACCGATTAGAACATGGTACCGTATGCGAAATCTGCTGCAGCGGGATTTCTTGCCACCCGATTACGAACAAATCCTCTTCCAACAGTATCAGCGGTGCCGACAAGGGCAGAGGACGGTGCATGAATACACCGCGGAGTTTATGAGGCTAGCGGAGAGAAATGATTTAAGAGAGACTGAGGGTCAACAGGTGGCACGGTTTGTAGACGGGTTGAAGCCTCAGATAAGAGATAAGATAGGGGTGACGGTGTTCCGAACCGTGAATGACGCAAAGAACTTGGCTCTCCGAGCAGAAATGATGATACAAGAACAGAGCGTAAGGTTTGGAGGTAGTAAAAGGACTTACACTTACGAAGGTCCTGGTAATAGTAGTAAAGGAACTGGTGAGAGACCTCGAGGAGGGGTTGAGAAGCCAGCGGGAAGTATGGACAGGAGAGAAGACAAGGCGGAAGGAAAGAGACCGGTGGATAATAGAGACACTCCAAGGCAAAACAATCCATATGCCAAGCCGATACTGGGAAAATGTTATAGATGTAATCAGCCGGGGCATCGATCAAATGAGTGCCCAAATAGACGCACCGTAAACATTGTCGAGAGGGAAGAGGAAGAAGAAGTGTGTTGTGAACCAGACGGTGATGATGAGTACTATGAAGAGGTTGACGACGGGGTAGAACCTAATTACGTAATTAGGAGGATGATGTTGGCACCGAAACAAGATGATAGCTCACAACGACACCAATTGTTTCGCACTAAGTGCACGATTGGTGGGAGGGTGTTTGACTTGATTATCGACAGTGGGAGTTGTGAAAACATCATTGGGAAGGAAGTCGTAAAGAAGCTCCAATTACTGACAGAGAAGCATCCAAGTCCGTACACCATCGGATGGATCAAAGCGGCAGAACGAATAGATGTAAAGGAGAGATGTAGAGTTCCTTTCTCGATCGGTAAATATCGAGATGAAGTGTACTGCGACATCGTCGATATGGACGCTTGTCATCTGCTGTTCGGGCGTCCTTGGCAATTTGATGTAGATGCCCAACATGCAAGGAAGGAGAATAAGTATAGGTTGGAGAAGGAGGGGGTGAAGTATACACTACTGCCATTAATGGATAAGCAGCCCAAAATCCAGAAAGTGAAAGGGAAGTCCTTTCTTACGATCACTCAATCGGAAAGAGAGATGACCGAAAACATCAAGGAATCCCGCTTGATGCATGCTCTAGTAGTGAAAAATGTGGGAGAGGACATGAGTAACGTAGAGATTCCGGAAGAAGTGAAGGAATTATTGGATGAATTCAAAGAAGTCGTTCCGGAAGACTTACCGGAGGGATTACCTCCCTTGCGGGACATCCAACATCACATTGACTTGGTGTCGGGAGCTAGTCTTCCCAACCTCCCTCACTACCGGATGAGTCCCAAGGAAACGGAGATCTTACAGGAGAAGGTCCAGGACTTGCTTGATAAGGGATTCATTCGAGATAGCTTGAGTCCCTGTGCCGTACCGGCACTACTAACGCCTAAGAAAGATGGGAGTTAGAGGATGTGCGTGGATAGCCGAGCGATCAACAAAATCACAATTGGGTACAAATTCCCCATACCTCGCATTGAGGACATGTTGGATCGGCTGAGTGGGGCAGTGGTGTTCTCCAAGATAAACCTTCGAAGCGGGTACCATCAAATTCGGGTCAGACCTGGGGATGAGTGAAGACCGCTTTCAAGACGAAAGAGGGGCTATACGAATGGATGGTCATGCCATTCGGACTCAGCAATGCACCGAGTACCTTCATGCGCGTGATGAATCAGGTACTTAAACCCTTCATAGGCTGATTTGTTGTCGTATATTTTGATGACATATTAATATATAGCAAGACTCGGGAGGAGCATCCAGTGCACTTGAAAGATGTTTTGAGGGTGCTGCAAGGGAACAAACTTTATGCTAATATCAAAAAGTGCGTGTTTCTGTCATCAAAGCTGTTATTTTTGGGGTTCATAGTGAGTGGGGAAGGAATCATGGTGGATGAGGATAAGGTACGAGCCATTAGAGATTGGCCTACACCCAAGACAATCACCGAGCTGAGGAGTTTCCTAGGGTTAGCAGGGTTCTACAGACGTTTTATAAGACACTTTAGCACGGTGGCGGCTCCCTTAACCGAATGTTTAAAGAAAGGGCGGTTTCATTGGGACGAGGAAGTTCAGGCGGGATTCACCATGCTCAAAGAGCGACTATGTAGCGCACCAGTGTTGACCTTACCGGACTTCGACAAATTATTCGAAGTTGATTGCGATGCTAGTGGCGTAGGTATTGGGGCGGTACTCTCTCAAGAGAAGAAGCCTGTTGCATTTTATAGTGAGAAACTCTGTGAGGCCAGGCGGAAATGGTCCACATATGACAAGGAGTTCTACTCCGTGGTCAGGGCCTTGAGAATGTGGGAACATTATTTGGTGGGCAAGGAGTTCGTATTATACTCTGATTGCGTTGCCTTGAAACACCTGAGCAATCAGACCCGCATTTACAAAGACATGCACGCCCGATTGATACAATTCTTGCAGAAATTTCCGTTTCGTTTGATGCATAAATCTGGGGTTCAAAACAAGGTGGCCGACACACTAAGCCAAAGAGCGGATTTGCTAGTGACTTTAAGAGCTGAAGTAGTAGGATTTGAACAGTTGAAGGAGCTGTATGAAACGGATAGGGATTTTGGAGTTACCTGGAGGAAGTGCACTAATAAGGAACCCATTGACAGTTATTATATCCTGGTGGGTTATTTGATGAGGGAGAACCAACTTTGTATTCCTGCATCCTCCTTGAGAGAGAAGGTGATTCGAGATCTCCATGGAGGGGGACTCGCCGGCCATTTGGGGTGGGACAAAACACTAGCAGCAGTGGCTGCAAGATATTATTGGCCTCAATTGCGTAGGGATGTCAGTCGGATAGTGCAACGCTGCTACATCTGTCAAACATCCAAGGGGCACTCTCAGAATATGGGACTCTACACTCCCTTACCCGTACCTGAGAACATTTAGGAAGACCTATCCATGGACTTCGTCCTAGGTTTGCCTCGTACCCAACGAGGTGCTGACACTGTTTTTATAGTTGTGGACAGGTTTTCCAAGATGGCTCACTTCATCCCATGTAAGAAGACGGCGGATGCTCAGAATGTAGCCAGACTATTCTTTAAGGAGGTGGTCCGATTACATGGGGTTCCCAAATCCATCACTTTTGATAGGGACACCCGATTCCTTAGCCACTTCTGGAGGACGCTTTGGTACATGTTCAACTCGTCCCTCAACTTCAGCAGCACAGCCCACCCACAAACCGATGGACAAACCGAAGTGACGAACAGGACCCTTGGAAATCTGATCAGAAGTATCTGTGGAGAGAAACCAAAGCAATGGGACCTGGCATTGTCTCAAGCAGAATTTGCCTACAACAACTCGATCCACAGAACTACCGGTAAATCTCCTTTCTCCGTGGTCTACACCAAGGCACCTTCTCACGCTCTGGACCTAGTTTCCCTACCCAAAGGTGTGGAGGCCAACATAGCAGCAAAGCACCTGGCGTCAGAGATCAAAGAACAAATTGAGAAAGTGAATGAGCGCTATAAGAAGGCAGCTGATAGGCATAAGAAGAAGAAGTTGTTCGAGGTGGGAGACCCCGTGATGGCGTTCTTAAGGAAAGAACGCTTCCCCGTGGGTACATATAGCAAGTGGCAGCCGAAGAAGTATGGGCCCTACAAAATAGTGGCCAAAATCAATGACAACGCCTATGTGGTTGGCCTTCCGGAAAGCATGAAGATCTCCCGGACCTTCAATGTGGCGGATTTATCTCCATTTTACACGGATGACGCACCCCTTTACCCAGAAGCGAACTCGGGATCGAGTTCTACCTTGGTGGGAGAGAATGATGCGGACATCGTAGAGGGCATAGCGGCTTACACGGCCCAAGGGCACGGCCGTGTATAATTTTACTCGGGCCGTGTATCACTTACACGGGCCCAGGCACGCCCAGCGACACGGCCGTGTGCTCCAGTAGGATTCTCACATAGTCATATACGGCCTAAAGGCACGGCCGTGTATGAAACCGTGTACTATGCTCGTCATATACACAGAAGCCCACACGGCCTAAAGGAACGGCCGTGTACTCGACCGTGTATTATGCTCGTCGCATGCCCAGAGACATACAAGGCCTAGAGGCACGGCTGTGTATGAGACCGTGTACTATGCGTGTCGCATGCCCAGAAACATACACGGCTTAGAGGCACGGCCATGTATCAAGCCGTGTACTATGCGTGTATTTTATTATTTCTTTCCACGTGTACGCTTAGATTTTTCCCTTTCAGATATTTTACGGGGACATATAAATACTATTTTGTCAGATAAATTAGGGTACATTTTATTATCATATTGGAATATACTTTGAGAGAGAGTTTTCTCTAATTTCCGGGTTGTGCGCAACCAAATTTACATCAAAGATCGTTTCTTTGTTGTGTGAAACCAATCCAATCTCGGATTCGTTTCGTTACGCTTTCCGCGCTGCGTCAATCCCTGGCTTTCTCAGCCCTGAAGCCAGTGACGCCGCTCCCGCACTCCAAGTCAACGTCAAGGGCCTCTGGTTTTGCTTCATCAAGTCCTTCGTTTACAGCGTCCCTGGCTGATGATCTTGACTCTGCTGCAGCAGCAGTACCCTGAAATTTCGTTCAATTATTGCGTGCTTACGTATAAACATTTTCTTAAGACCAGACGATGTGCATAAACTAAATACTACGATATTTCTATGTATGACAACATTTTAGGAACTCTATAGCGACTACCCTTCTTTCTGGATCAACAGATAAGGACAGAAAACAAAAATTGAAGATAGAGCTATCTTTGTTGAGAAGACTGCTTTCCGTGATCCTGACATTTTCACTCAATTCTAAATCTCCCTTCACAGTCTTCTATCTTGATTTCTTGTTTAATATCATGATTCGCCATCCCATGCGGTGGGGACTATGACAGGGCTTTCAGCCACGTTTTACCGCTGAGCTTATGTTGCCGGACACCTGTCCGGACTGTTTCATTTCTTACACATGCCATGTTGTGACTCCTCCAGAAGTGGGCTAGGTACTGAGTTTCTACTTTCTACACCGCTTTGCATGTACCTGTAAGATGAAAAAAGAAAGATAACGATTATTGACCTTGATTTGAAACGAGGTGATCTTTTGGAAAGTATTACGAATTCATTGACCTCCAAATAGGAGACTTATCTGTATTTGTGGTTCGACCTTTATTTCTAACTCACTAACTAATTTTCTACAGCTATATTACATGTTTAATATCATCTAATGGTTATTACAATAAGGGTTCAATTATAATCCATGCACCGTATAGTTTAGTATGTAAACCCGTCGAAGTTAATTTTTTCTATGGTACGATTAATGTTTCCTTTTTAAGTTTTTGTTTCTTCTATGTTTACTATATGATTAATATCTTATGAAGATGCCATTTGTATTGGTAGAATTGTTGATAATTTTCTCTTTTTGCTTTTTATCTCAGTTCATTTCGATGTAACAAAAATTCAATTTCATCATAAGATGCGGTTTTCAAGCAAATAACTAGTTACTAATCTACCGGCACTTAGCTCACAAATGTATATAGCCTTATGCATATTAGTGATGTTTCTCGATATTTTGAAAGGGTTAGATGTGGTAGCTTTTGTAACCGGAAAAATATACGGGAAGCTTAGCCTTATACATTTTTGCATTCATACAGATATTCGTTAAAACTTCAATTTCAGCAAATAAATATTAAAATTTTGAATTTCAGTAAATTCAACTTTAATAATTGAACAATAAACTTTTTAAGATTATGCAGAACGACATTAAGTCATAATGATTTAAGTTTTTAAAACTCGTGGCTAAAAATGAAGAAGTATGTTACTTATATTAGCACCAAATGATATGTTATGGCTCAATCGTGTGTCTGTTAAAAATACCAGGCTTAGATTATAGAAACCGGAAGTCTAACTCTTGTTTATGGGTTGAACAGCAAGTATTAAATTATAAAAAATTTTAATAAATACTCCGACTTCAAAAGCGGTTCCATGGTCTAGTGGTCAGGACATTGGACTCTGAATCCAGTAACCCGAGTTCAAATCTCGGTGGAACCTTCTGTTTTCTTATACGCTTTTCTCCTATTTTTGTTATCTTCTTTTTGCAGCCATGCCATGATGAGCACTCAATGAATTTAGCCGAAGTTCTTTAACTTCCAAGCGTGTTATGCTCAGGACCATGACGTGGAATTGTAAAGACCTCCATTATTTTGAAAGAGGCCGAAATCTAGCAAGACCCAATGTGCTCTTCTTGGATTATTATGTTTCCATGTCAACTGGTGAAAATCCAAATGTCCAGCAATCTGACACGTATAACATGACATTTTACCATATTTCCATGTAAGTACATGTGTCCAGTCATTTATAGACTAGTTCCATCCCGGTTTACAAAAATACATTAGGCCATAGACCGAATCGCTGTAAAGAGTGGATAAGCTGATATGTAGTTTATTGATCTGCTACAAAACTAGTACAACTTGGTCTTCAGTTCACCAAGAACCGCTTTTGAAGTGGAAATTTCGAGCATTTATAAATGCCATTAGTAGTGCATATCAAGAATATCACTGGCAGATGCAGAACATAGGTTTCCCTTTCGTCTGAAATGAACCGGTGCGACTAGAGCTGCACAAGACGGACAAGTTCTCCATACAGCAGAACATGGGAAGTGAGATATGTATGAAACTAAGTTTGATACAATTAAAGGGGGAAAAACACTATCAGATTGAAGCTTAAAAATTGCTGCAACAAGCAAACATTTAGGTAGCACACAAAATTTTCCGTGCAATTAAGCTTACATCTTTTATTTTTGAGTCATCATGCTACATCACAAGGAACTCAACTATGCACCCACCTTTTTCATAACTTCAACACCACCAATTTCTTTTACCACCCTCCGTATCAAATGCATAAGAAACGCAAAGATGATTTTGACAAGCTGAGCTCATTAGCTCTCAACTTAGAATAACATCGGGATAAAGCAATAATCTGGCAAAGTGCAGAAGCAAAGGAGAAATAAAACCATCAAATCACTTCTTGTCTTCCTCTTTCATCTTTTTCTCCCATCTGCGCTTCTTATAAGCCAGCAACATCTCCGGCATTTTCTCCATTAATCTAGCCGTGTTTTCTCGTTTTTCTGCAGCTATTCTATCACATTTATGACCCTTCCTCTTGGTCCGCATCTCTTTCCGCTCTGGATCAAATGGCCAATCGTGGCCAGCAAGGAGGACTTCTTTACGTAGTCTAGCTCGACGACGAGCACTAATACCTAGAGGCTTCCATGCCCCGAGGTGCCAATAACCCCAAACACCCTTTGATAACTCATCCTTATATTTTAACAACTTCTCACGCCATGGATATTGGTACTCTGAAACTGCCTTTGCAACAGATTGCGCAACTTTACCAGCCATTAAATTAATTCTTGAGCTTCTGTGAGCAAAAACCAGGCGATTGTCATCAGTTGAATCCAAACAAATGCATGATATCCCAAATTAACATGTCAAATTCAGGAAATAGATTTTAACAAAACTGAGAAAAATGCACAGTGCTATGTCTAAAAGTTACTTCCTCCACAGGCACCCTGACCAACAACATACAAACAAGATGATTCTTTACTAAATTAATCCCAACTTCCCATTGCTAGTGGAGATTTACCAGTCACAATTACACGCATGATCCAACCACAATCATGAGCAATAAGCAAATGCAGAGAATTTTTCTCATCAAGTCCGCATTGCAGGCACGTGTGACAGCACTAACTGAAATGAAAATGACCAATATAGGCTATTTCACTATTAGAAAAACAGATTGGATAGCAAAAACACACAAAGTGTGCACACACATTAAAATTTATCCTACTGGCCACATCTGAACCAACCCTTGACCCTTATTAATTACCTCATGTTTGTGAGAAGTGTTTTCTTTTGCCCAGTAAATGATCATTTTCATTGCAACTTCATAACCAGAAATACCAAACTACAATGTTCATATGCAGCTACTAACTATAATAGGCAAGTCCAGAACAATCCTAAAACAGCTTTCCTTAAACATGAGAACCAATTATAAGCAAGCAGAAAAAGACAAATTGACATTATCCATCTGCACTTCCTCCCACTTAATAGTTTTACCAGCACTCTTAAAATTTTTAATTTCGACAATTAGCACTTTCTTTATGTTCTGATTGCACTAAAAGGCGACTGCATTACGATGTCCTTTTACTTGAGTAGCAATTGAGATGTTCATCCATTTTTATGAAAATCAACACATCCCAAAAAATACTCAATTCAGCAAAAGAGACTTAGATAATAATCACACCACATCCTTTCCCGCTCAGAAAATTATATAAGACCAGCAATATCATCGTGATATAAAGTGCAAGCTACACTTAACCGGAGCAAAGGCCAGGTGTTTCATAGGGCAGCAGCCGATCCAATTGGAGGAGAAGAAGGAAGGTTTTACTGCTATAATAGAACAACGGTTCTCGTACTTCAATATGTTAGAAATTCAATAGACCGCGATGCGGCCAATTCTATATTTAACACGTACTACCTAATTTTGTTTCTTCCCAATTACAGCAACGTCATCATCAGGATGACCATTACATGAAAAGAACAAGACACCTTAAGACAACAAACCCATTTCTTAAAAGTGCGAAAATCATTTAACGCGACATTGGGGGGGAAAAAAGAAACTTTGATTGGAGAAACACTAGACCTAGTATTATCAAAATGACAAACATACGAAGAACCTAAAGTTTGACGACAGTTTCTTCTGAATTTGACAATAAAGACTACGAGTGCTAGAGAGAGAGAGAGAGAGAACTAACTTGTGATGTTCGAGCCGTACGACGTTTGCAGTCGAGCGAACGACGGGAAGGAGAGTGGAGGGAGTGGGGAGAGAGAGAGAGAAGAGCTAGGGCTTCGTCCCAAGTCCAAAGAGAGTAGATAGTGGGCTTGGCTTGACTAGTTTTCCTAGGCTTGGTTTCCCAATTTGCTTGATAAACTTTTTGCAGGAAGAAACTCCACAAAGCGAATCAATTTAATTAGTTGTCTGTAATTAAGTCCATTTATTTTTATGTTTGTTCAAATTGGCCTATAGAATTTTCGATTATAGCATATTAAAAATTAATCAACCATTTAATTAAAAACTTAGTTACAGCTTAGCTGTGAAAAAAAAGGGCTTAAATTTAGATTAATTAAAGCAATATTCATAAAAGTGTTCAGTTTATCATAATAAGAAAGTCTAGGGAATTATTGAACAAACATGAAAAGTGCTAATTAACAAAATAATAAAAGGCTTATCTGCACGATGAGTAAAGTTTAATGAACTTATTTATCTATCTTTCTTTAATTCTACTTCATTTGGATATATATAAAAGTAGGGTTTTTTTTTTTTTTCCCTTCTCTTTCCAGAATTCTAAAAACAAATATAAGATTACCCTTCAAAAAATTCCATAGGACTGCACAATTATTTCAAAGCCTATAAGTACGGCCCACCCTTAACGGGGTCATTGAGGCTTCCTCTTGTGATATGGGCTCCATGAAGGCCCCTTTTATACAGAGAAGGACCAAGGGAAGGGTCCTTGGAAGGAAATTGCTCATTTGTCACGGGCTGTCAAGGGAAGCGATACTGCCTCCAAAATATAAAAACTGTAGAAAGACTATAAAAATTGTAGAAAGACGTCAACCTTATGAAATACAGTAATTATACTCCTAAAAAAATATTTGATACCAAAAATATTTCTCAAATACAATACCAATTCAGTTTTTTTTTTTTTTGTATAAGTATACATTTATAATTATTCTTTTTAGACCAATCATCTAACTGTTTTCTTGTTAGCATATCATTGATTAATACAATTAAAACGGTAAATAATTTTTTTTAAATAATAATAATTGTAATTTTATAATAACATAAAAGTGGACTTGGTACCATATTGGAGAACTAATTTTTAATGTTAATATTATTCAAGGATGTAAATGTTGTATTTTAGAAATCCAAATCTATCCGTAATTCTAATAGTTTACAAAATGTGGCTGTAAATTACCTACAAAAGATTGACACAACATTCTAAAGAACTTTGTAAGTTTTTTGGATTAAAGATGACCAACAATGAAGTTGTCATACTATCCTATTGTAAAATTCTCTTTTAAAGATTTTTTTTTAATAAAGATAAATTTTATTCAATTGAATTAAATCATATCAATTAAATGGATTGATACAAGAAAAATGATAGATAAAGAGTTGGTAAACAAAAAATTAATAGAATAGATGAATATATCTTCTAAGTCAATATGTCCACATATAAGATATCATAGTTACTTCTAAAAGAAGAAAACTCACCTAATTAGTGCATATAACAAATCCCACAAAACAATAACATAATCTCATATAAATGATGGAAAAAAAAAAGAAAGAAAAAAATAACAAGCACATTAAAAAAAACTACATATTTTGAATACTACTAATAAATTTTAGTTTGGCATAATCGTCAAAATAATTGATCTATAGATATAAACTTTTGGTGGTGAAATGTAATGATAAAGGATCGGCAATGATAAGAATAGTTAAAAAAATCTATAGATTTGTAGTAATAAATCTTTAGATATTGAGATCAATAGTGGGAATCTACAAATGCTAGGTTTATTGAGTTATAAGAGCGACTAGAGAGATAATTTCCTCATTTAAAGATTTCAATAATACATATATGATAAAAAAAAAAAAAAACCCCTAAATTATCCGAATACTCATTCCCTAAATTATACGATTCTTTTTTTTTTTTCCCTCAGTAACCAGAATTATAGGTTGCACGGATCCAAACCTCAAAACCCATTGAAGTTCTTATATCGTACGTGCTATGTTTTTTTGTTTATTTTTCTAATTTTAGTCTTTATTACTTTGATAATCGATTTGTCATCGTAATTACTCTATTCAACAAATAAAATTAAGTGCGACTATTGATGGGAAAAAACGAGTCACCCTAAATTAACATTTATCATAATGTAATAACTACAACGATAAGTTCTATAAATAATTTTCAATATATTTAGCATTTTTTGGGATCAAAATTCCATTTATTTACTTTAATCAAAGACATTTTATCAGATATACTATTAGGAAAATATGTCAGGGAAAAGGAGAATGTGTATATATATGTGGAAAAAAAAAAATGAAACCGGTTTTTTTTTTTTTCTTTTCCCTACTTTACACTACATCAAAACTTGATCACTTCAGTTCCTTATGTCTACACCAAACTAGAACATGAAGAATCCTAAAACATGACACTTGATCACTTCAGTTCCTTATGTCCACACCAAACTAGAACATGAAGAATCCTAAAACATGAAGACTCGCTCAAAGTTTGCTCATGCACTACGGAGAACAACATAAAAACTTTTTTATTTCATGTAAAATAAATGGCCAGAAAAGCCTAAACATACACAAACTTGCCCCTATTGAGTACACATTACCATACTCTTTTACTCCTATTGCTTAACTGATACAGAAATTTGAAACACTATCGACTATTATGCTTATGCATCTATATACCCTTTCTCCAGTTTCCTCTTCACCGTTGAGAAACTTCAAATCCAATTCCATCAAGCCATGACACCACTTGCTCAATGGAGGGCCGCCTCCTCGGATCTTGGTCTGTACAACTGCAGGCAATGCCTAGCACTTCCAGAAGCTGTTTCTCATAATCCTTGTCCCATATTGCCACGTCTATAATCTCTTTCTCCTTCTTGTCAGACTTCATTTGAAACACCCAAGCAACCAGATCCCTACAGCCTTTTCCTTTGCGGACTTCCACAGGTCGTCTGCCAGTAAGAAGCTCCAGTAGAACCACCCCATAGCTGTATACATCACCTCTGAAGGTTGCTATCAATGACTGGCTGTACTCGGGTGGAATGTAACCGAGGGTTCCAACCAGGTCTGTTGTAACATGAGTGTCGTAGGGACGAAGCAGCCTTGACAGGCCAAAATCAGCTAAATGTGCTTCAAACTTTTCATCCAAAAGTATATTGCTTGATTTGATATCGCGATGAATTATGTTCGGCTCACAAACCTTGTGCAAGTAAGCTAATCCACGAGCTGCACCTTGAGCTATTTTGAGTCTCACATCCCATCTAAGAGAGGTTCCATCATTTATCTCATGAAGCCAGTAATCCAAGCTTCCATTTTCCATGTAGGAATATATCAGCAACCTGTCAACACCATGACGACAGTAACCTTGCAAGGAAACAAGGTTCTTGTGCTGAGCCTGCGAGAGGGCCTCAACTTCAGCTTGAAATTCGCGTTCCATCTGACCACAATCCCCAGAAAGCCTCTTGATTGCAACTTTTGTCCCATTTGGAAGGTTGCCTTTGTAAACCAGACCAAATCCACCACACCCAATGATGTTTGCTTGGTTGAAATTATTAGTGGACTTAAGCAAATCTACCACCGTCAGATCCCTACAGTCTGCACTCTGGAAGAGGACTAGCTTCGATGATTCAACAGCCCCAGATAACCTGTGAGGCCTGCCAAGCTCGTCATTGAACTCATCAACTAGATCTCTGCGGTTCCTCCTTGACATCCAGAGCAAGAAACAGATCAAGAACAATGAAATTCCAGCTCCTATACTGACAGTTAGGAGAACAATATCGCTTCTAGGGAATCTGCTCTTAGGGTGAGATGCAAGGCCAGGCTTCAGCCCCAAATTGCCATTAGCTTCACAAGGAGACAGCGTTTGGCCACAGAGTCCTGGGTTACCCTCAAAGCTTGAGCTGGGAAAGCTCCAGAACTGTCCTCCAGTTGGAATTGGTCCACGTAAGCTGTTGTTCACCACATTGAATTTTGACAGGAAGTTAAGCTTCTGAAGTGATGCTGGGATTGGCCCATAGAGATTATTGTTAGATAATTCCAACACTTCCAAGTTCTCCAAGTTAGAAAAGGAGTCGGGAATTATTCCGGTTATGTTATTCCTGGCCAAATCCAGGACATGAAGCTCCTTCAATCGACCTATTTCAGGCCATATTGTTCCGCTTATCTTGTTGTTGCTCAGATAGATGGAAGGTGGGAAGCTCGAAACCTGTTTGTACTGAAGACTATTACCACTTTGATTTCGCTTAACATAAAGTAGAATGCCGGTAGAGCCATTGAGATTCGATGAAGAGCAATTGAGAGAAATCAGGCTCTTTAATTCCGTCACACTTTTTGGGATACTTCCTGTGAGTGAGTTGTTCGAAAAATCCAAATAAAACAGGCTCTCCATCTTCCCGATCCATTCAGGAACACTTCCGGTGAGGTGATTCCAGGATAAATCAAGAACTTGTAATTTATGGCATCTCAACAGCCACTCCGGAATTTGACCATGAAGAGCGCAATTCCCAAGTGCCAGGACTGTCAAGCTATCAAATCCACTAGCGTTTCTGGGCATTTCCTCTCCACGGAAATTCTCGGTTAGAATGAGTGTACTCAGGTTCTTGCACTGTTGGAGCACAGATAATGCCCCGGATAAGTTGCTAACACTGTTGTTTGACAGTGATAGAATAGAGAGAGATTGGAGATTCACATAACTTATTGGGACTTCACCACTTAAGTTATTTTTAGCAAGGCTCAGGACTTTCAACTCACGGCAGTTGGATAAAGAATTAGGAAGAGGACCAACGAGATGATTGGAAGCAAGTTCGAGGTTACAGAGACGGGGCAGTTCGCTGAAATCAAGATCTATAGAACCAGTAAAAGTGTTGTTACGAAGGTTAATAACACGGAGTTTTGAACAGGATGAGAGGGTTGATGGAAGTGGACCAGAGAATGAATTTGACTGAGCAATTAACTGTTCTAACTGCGTAAAGTTTGCAAAAACATTTGGGAAAGGGCCTGAAAATTGGTTTCCACTGAGTATTAATGTTTTGAGACTAGAAAGTTTACTCAGTTTTTCACTTAACAGGCCCGAGAAGTTGTTACCTGAAATTGATAAGTGCTCCAAGAGCGGCATCTGTAGAAGAAATCTGGCAAGGCACCGGATAGAGAATTCCCATCCAAATGCAGCTGCCAGAGGGACAGGCTGCATTTCTGTAATCCATCAAGATCACCCACAAGATGATTGTTTGACAGGTCAAGCACTTGAATACTTTTAGAAACATTGCAAAAACTGGAACCAACCCCACCAGAGAAATGATTGTTGCTTATATTAAGCATAATAAGATGCGGGTAACTTCCAAGCTTAACCAAATCCCCCGTTAGTTCATTGCTCGAAACATTCATCAATTGGATGGATGTCAAACCAGACAATGCCCCCCAAGCTGGTCCCGAGAATGTGTTAAAGCTTAAATCAAGAACAGTTAACCGCTTCAACAATGAGAGCTCAGCAGGTAACTCACCGCTCAAATGATTGCTGGAAAGATCAAGCCATTTGAGCTGGCTCAAACGGCCCAAAGATCCCGAGAGAGGACCAGCAAGTTCCCGCTTACGTAGGACCAGTTTTGTAACTCTACTCGCCATCGAAGCATTACCCACATGCTCACACAAAACACCATGCCATTTGCAGCAAACTGAATCATCCACCCATGCATTGACAATGGAACCATTTCTAAGGTTCTTCACAAACTCCTTCAAGGCCGAAAGATCACTCGGGTGACATGGCTGAGCGGATGCATTAGGGCCTAGAATTGAAGATATGAAAAGGACCAAGAGGGCACATTTGAGTGAACCCACATGAAGATACCAGAGTCTCACCATTGCTAGAATATATGATAATTTCGGTTCTCAACTCAACTCAAATACATACCCATAAAGCTTAATTGAGTATGAAACATAGAAACACAAGAGAAGCAAACTTGCACCTCCACATGCCACAAAAGGCCTCCACCTAAATAACCCAAAATAATCAACTTGTAAAAGAAGCAAACAGCAGCAACTAAATTTCACCAATCCCTATCTGAACCAAAACCCTCCCAGGATCTCCAAATTAGGAATACGAAAACCGAACCTTTACTTCAAGCACACTTCTTTTCTCTCTAAAATTTCTGCCCACCTCCCCAAAACACCTCAAGAGCCACACAAGTCAAAATTACCGACTAATAAAAGCTAGCTAGTGAAAGCAACATTACTTGAGAGCAATTAATGACATAAAGCTTTGGCTTTTATCAAGAAACTAAGATTTTTTTTTCTCTTCCAACTTAACTAAGTCCAAGAAAAAGAATACTTTACTAATAAAACTCCACAAGGAAGCTTCAAGCCCAGATACCCAAAAGGCCAAAGAGAAAGAGAGCTTGTAGTTGAAGCAATGAAACCGGCCAAAATCAAATGAATCTCCACATGGTATCAGATCCCAATATCAGTACGACTTTGAAGAAGCAGCTAAAAGAGTGAAAGAAAAAAAAAATACATATTAAAGAAATGAACTTTACCGGTTTAGAAGCAAGAAAAGAAGCCAAAGAGAAATGAAGATAAGGAAGTTCACTTGTGAATGAAGTAAGAGTTTCCTACGAGCCCAGCATGTACAGTATCAATGCTTTCAGTTCTTTTGCCAAGTGGGTCTTTTCTTTTCTTTTTTGGCAACTCTCAATTTCAAAACATAGGGCAGTAGGAAAAGAAGACAGAATCTAAGGAAAAGAAAAGGGATGGTGCATATTTCAAATCAAAGCAAGGCAGGGGCGACATAAGTAGGACTAAGACAAGGAAAAACTTGACAAAAGACGGTGCAACTGCAGCGGTGTGGATATAATAATAATGAGTCTTAATGCATGTTCTGAATATAAAAGCGATTATATAAAACTACGAAAAGCTTATCGTCTTAGCTTTTCGGTAAATGATCTTTGGCACCCCGTTACCATTGATAATAAGCCCCATCCTAACACTTGAGGGTAATTTACTAGTGAAAAGAAATTTTTATATTTTTTTAATGGATATCATAATTTAGGCAAGATCAACTATACTAAAATATATAAAATTGTTTCATTTGAGCTCTTAATAATATATATTATAAATCTGTTATTTTTGCTAATTTTATGTTATATAACTGGAAAAAGCTGATTTGAAATTATTTTATAGTTAAGTGAATTAACATGATTTACAATTCATTTTTATGGAATATATATATATTATCAATTACTTCAAAGGGATGTTATGTCATCTTAGGGTATCTTTATCTGAATACTTGACGTGATTTTCAAGGCACAAGGAAGTAATAAGTTTGGTTCTTAAAGAATTTTAGGATTATCTATATTGATCCTGAAAGGCTATCAATTTTTTTTGTTTACTTTAATATTACTCTTGTTTATTTTATGTAATATGGCATACATAAATAATATAAATAAAAAATGTAAAACAAAAAAAAAAAAGAGACCCATCATAATAATACAGAAAAGGAAAGTTCTTTCTCTTTCGTGAGAATCATTATTATTATTATGATTATTATTATTATTTTAAATGGGACAGGTCACAGAGAGGTTGCATAGTGATTTGAAATGAAGACGCAAGAGCTGACTTTTTGGGGCACTTTTTGAATAGTTTGGTCAGTTTTCTTTCGTTTAATTTTATATTATATCTGTACACAGGGTACACATTCCAGACCCTGGTCCGCTTTGATTATTGTCAATACTCAGTGCCTAATTTGTCCTTTTTCGCCTCTCCGTCGCCGGAGGGGCTATCCTATCCTATACTCTAATACTGTGGCCATGTTGAACGAAATATACTAATAGGATTTGGACCAGGATGTGGTGGTGGGAAAAGTGACATTCATGAGGTTGAGGTTGGGCGGTCTCGACTTCCCCAAGATTGCAAATCATTTTTACGCCATGCGCGTAGGCCTCTCTACTGGTTACTGCTAGAAATCACCCGCATTATTTTTACCAGTATTTAGATAACTTAATTTGTTATTAATAAATTTTATTTTTATTATTATTAAAAAATTATTATAATAAAAGCAATTTGTTAATAATTTTTATAAAACCATGATATAACAAATTCCAACACTTAATAGCTTGAATTTCTATTATATTAATTTTTAGACTTGCGGTGGCTCAAATTCCAAGCGTGAATGGCACCCCATGCCCGTTCTTTAAAACTTTTCAAATCTGCTAACAAGAATCCAAAAGTTATCATTTTTTTTTCCTTCAGTGCTCGTTTTACGTCATTTTTAAAAATAAAAATAAATATTAATAACTCTTTTTAAGAACCAATGATTATAAATGGATCATTAAGATTAAAAGCTGGTGCTGGTCTTGTAACCATCTCACCAATGAGACGACAAATTCCATAATCCCCTTGTGGGAAAAAAAAAAAAAAAGGAAAAAGGTAATTTGACGGGAATGGAAGATATCAGATTATTGTTTTTAACACATTTCAATGTTTATTAATAAGAAATTGCAATAACTCTTTAGTAATATTTAGAAGGAGACATTAGCATTGAATATGTGTCTCCCTTTTTCCACTTAAATCGGTTTTTATTAATATATTTTAAATTTTATAACTTTTTATAAATAAAAAATTATAAATTTTTAAAGTTAAATTTTAAAAATTAAACTTCTGTAGTAATTTTTGCCACTTTCTAATAGTTTATTAGAAAATAAAAGTTATGGGCAGGACATGAAAAGTTAATTAGATAAATTTTAAACTTGTTAAAATATTAAAATATTCTTAAATTTTGAGATACTTTAGTCATTTCGTAAAACTCCCTAACAAATCCTAATATAGGCAACTACTATTCATTCCCAAACCATTTCCCTAACTTTACTACCCAAAATCCGCATATTGCTATTAATATCAAAATTATTTTATTCCTACCATTCCCATCATCGTCAATTCATTAATATTAAGTTTGCACCACTATTGATCTATAGATATTAAGTTTGAACATTGTGCCAATCATCTTGACATTATTTTGAATAAGTGATTTTTTTTTTGTTTTTGGTTTTTTCTTTTTGTTTTTGTCCCTTATATGGGATCATGTTATCTCCTTTTGTGGGATTTGCTGTATTCTTTAGTTAGGTGATTTTTTTTTTTTAGGAGAAACAGTGTTATTTCCTATGTAGGACATTTGATGTTTTTTTTCACTCTTTGAATAAAATTCGTCTATACTTATAATAGAAAACATTAAGAATTTAATTAGATTGTGTATAAATTTAGAAGGCTTAATTGAATTCTGGCACAATTATGCAGTACATCTAGTGTACTTATCCCTTTTGCATACACATGTAATGGTTTTTTCATTTAATTATATAAAAGCTAATTAAATCTAAATTTTATTAAACATATAAAACATGTATTTGATTTGAAAAAAAGAAAAGAAAAATACAAAAACCAAAGTTATAAAACTCAAAAAATACATAGTACAATTATGAAAAGAGAGAAAATATGAAAATTCAGGTAATATAATTGGAAAAAAAAAATAGGATTATTTTTTCAAGTCCATGTGAGAGAAAGTGAGAAATGGTGTCTTAACTCTTCAACAACAACGCACCGGGGTGTGGGTGGGACGCGCTATCATTGCACGTGACAATGCGCAACTGGAGTGGGGGGTGGGGAGGGGGAACAAGGAGGGCGAAGGTCAAAATGGCAGGTAAGAAATTATGGGAAAGAGAGGATATGGAGATGGAGATGAATGACAGAATGAGGTAGATGTGACCAGCTATAGCCGGGAAAATTTCAGCGGCGAGAGGAGAAGCGGACGTCACGGGGCTACGGCCGTGATTTAGGTTTTTAATTTTGTCACTCCGCTGTCTGTCTTGTCGGGTCAGGGTCAACCACTCTTAACCTACTTTTCATGTGATTTTCACCAAACCGATTAACCAAAGTCTCCACCCTTTTTTAAATTTCTTCTTTCCGACTTTTCACATTACCCATGCGTTTCCCCTTTCCTCTTATGCGTTTGATGTGTGCTTTATTTTCGTTAGATATCCATGCATTGTTGTTGTTGTTGGAACACCAATTGCGGCTTGCCTGAACTCCCATTCTTTCAATCTTCAATTTCTATGGATAAAGATTGTGGAGGGTCGACCGAGTGGATTTTACTATGCCCGCAATTATTGATATAAACAAATATCTTATCTCATAATTCAAAATAATAAATCTTTCACAAAATAATTAAATGTGAAAATTTTAAATATTTTCAATAATTCAATATAATAAAAAATTATTAAATTAAATTCTTTTCTTCTTCTTTTAATAATTTCTATTTGATTTTATCTACTTTTGATAATTGAGATAAACTTGATATGAAATAAGATACCAATATGATTTGTTAATATGAATTCCTACTTTTAAATCTGATTGCCATTGAGTAAAAATTATTACTATTGATGGAATTAAGGAATTGGCTATTATTATTGTCCTATCGATGCAAGCGTTATATTATTGCAAGTTTTTTTTTTTTTTCACTTCAAACAAAACAAAATTTAACTAAAGAATCGAGCCAAAATTTTTTTTAAAAAAAAAACCTTTACAACTTTACAAAACCACCAATAATAAACTTCTAACAGTACCATAACCAGAGTAGCATTACTGAAACGAAAAACTTAATATCATTATGTAACTACATTAGATTAAAATATAAATCGTTATATTTATAAATTATAAATATATCTTCTTCTTTTTTTCAATATTTATTTAATTACTTTTCATTTTAAATTGTGTATTTAGACTTTAAATTTTTATGACTTGTTTTCAGTTTCGAATCTTACTTTATAATTTTCTGTGTTTTATGTAAGGATAAAATATCAAATAGATATTAATATTAAAAAATGGCAAATTCTTGAAAATGATAAAATTCCGATTTTTTTTTTTTTTTTTTAGTTATTGAAACAATCCCCGTAGTAAGTACTAGGCAAAATCTTAAGAGAGCTTCTTCAGCAAACCAAAATATTCTTACTCACACATATATTATAGTACCTTTGTTTTCTTAACGACATAAGTCGTCTTAACTTTGGCGTGTTGTATGAAGTCTAAAAGTGTTCCAAAAAAAAAAAAAAGTTGTCGTAGTTTGACAACGTTGCCACTGAAAGTGAAAGCCAACCAATGAGTCAAATAGTTCCTAATGGCCCACTTCTAGAGAGCCAGAAGTTAAGCAAATTCTAAATTGTAAGTGTTACGCATCGATGATGTGTTACAAAAATAAATACTGTTAAGTTGATATTTGCATAATAGAAAAAACCTTATGGCATGTAAAGTGACATTTGATTTTTAAAGATATATATTGGGTTGTTTTGGTTATCTTTATAATAATAATAATAATAATAATAACAACGAGAAATTGCAGTCACTCTACTAATACTTGATATTTACATTCTTCGTTTTATTTAATTAGCTCAAAACTTAGCTAATCTAAAAAACTATAGAGTAGACTTCAAGTTTTTGACAAATAGTTCTTTAGTACATAAGTCTTGCTTCTTCTTTTTTCTTTCTTTTTTAGTAAAACTCTAATTTTCCACATATAGAAAGGATTAATGAAAGAAATAGATACATCAATTCTTCTCCCTCGTGATTCATAGAAACAATGCTTCGGAGGAAAAAAGTTCATGTGGGTATTTTTCAACGAAAAAAAAAAAAAGTTTATAACGATGGAGTGCGTCTTGCTAATAATGGCTAATTTGTACATCAATTAATATATAATTAGGATTTGCCATGTATATGCATGACAAAATCATTACATTACTAGGACTTAATCAATATTCATCAGTCTTAAATTGATGTGATTCGTCGGTGCATGACTACGTGCTGGTTAATTAATTAGCTGCTGCTTAATTAATTAAATTAAAATTTCAGCTTTTATCTCCTCTACAATCCCGTCAATAACATTAACCAGTACATCATCTAATATTTAAAATGACTATAAGAATTATATTAGAATTATTGCAACGGAGTATTTCAATAATTAAATGATGGTTTAGATGATTCCGTTAGTAAGATATAGAATGACTGACTATGATATTAAAATAATTATTTTAATAATTTTAATAAACTTTCAAGGACAGATTATAATATCAATAGAGAAAGTTATGACTAAATTCAAGTCACTCTCATAAAGGAATACCATGGTTAAAGGTGTAAGCATTGGAATAAAGGGCTTAAACAAATCAAGCAAATACGATATGGTATTTAATTCAAACTTGTTTGACATAGAGCAAATAAAGTTCAAATTCGTCTTGAATTCTATTTCGTTGAGAATTTAAATTCAAACTTACCTTGAAAAGGCATTTAATAAGTTTGAGATGGAATTTGTAAACTTATTTTATAGTTATTTTTTTAATTAAAATAATATTGATATATAAACTCAATTTGAGTTTATAATTTTATGGAGTTAAATGTTATAAGTTGGAGTTGAATTCAATAAACTATTATAATAATTTAAATTTGAATACAAGTAAACTCAATACTTCAACAGTTTTAATAGATGATTTATTTAAACAAACTATAAAAAAGGTAATTTCATAAAATGAATTTTTTATTTCGAAATATATTCCATCATAAAGTAAAATAAGAAGAATTGTTATTATTTTTTCAATCTTATTTTATTCCAGTCAGACATTTGAACCTGAGCAACTAAAGTCTAAAAATATGCTATTACAGACACGACGAAGTATAATCTATCAAATTATTCTGGCGAAATCGGAACCAAATCCAATAATAGAGGTGACATCGTACTCTATGCCCACGTACTTGCTTGTACGCCTAACATTTTTAATAAAAATAATCCCCGACATGAGTCGTCCACATCTTTCCTGCTCGAATTGTATTTATTTATTTTTTACTTTACCAATTTCTTTTACGCTTATATTTACTCATATGTCATATCTAATTTAACTTTTTACTTCTT
The DNA here is from genome assembly GCA_037954665.1 of Laguncularia racemosa. Classification (NCBI taxonomy): domain Eukaryota; kingdom Viridiplantae; phylum Streptophyta; class Magnoliopsida; order Myrtales; family Combretaceae; genus Laguncularia; species Laguncularia racemosa. The sequence goes on along the minus strand of JBBMOL010000092.1, from coordinate 2,963,883 downwards.
AATCATGCTCTAATCTATAATCTTAAAGGGAATTGGATGGCCTTGAAGCCGTATGTATACATAACTAAAAATTATTGTAATAATATAATAAAAAACAATAGGCATGAAGTTATAATTGGATGGGAAGCTGAGGTGGGGTATAAGTTATAATTATAGAGAAGTAGGAAGGAAATTACATTTAGATTGTTATTATCGAAAAATGAGAATGAAGTTATTGTATTTTATTTATTTATTATTTTTCATGTATTCGTATTACTAGTGCATTTTTTATTAGTTTAAAGAAATATAAATATTTTTTATCCACTTGATAAATGATTGTATGTCAAGAAGTATATGACCTCATAATTTTTTAAGGTTAGAATATGTTAAATTTAAAGAATAAAGTAGAATACGTTAATTGAACTAAAACCAATAATGTTGGAAAAGGAATGAAGATTTTGCCATACAAGTTAGAAAATTTGTTATTGTTTGTAAGTAATACAATTGCGTTTGGTCCAAAGCAGATCAGTATATGTAGATTATTGGATTGAATTGCTTTAGAGAAATCAAGAAAATAAAACCACATTTTAAAATAACTCATTTTAAAGATTACTTCAATTCATATTTCTGTTTTAGTTTGATGAATGACCTTAATTGTTCTTAGATGAAATTGGGGAATGTATCGGAGCATATATATCTGCTTTACTTTTATTTAGGAAAAGTTAATATCATCGATGGGACAAAATATTGATTACCATTATGATGCATGCGATACATTACCCTAAGAGTAGTTTTTTTTTTTTTTCACTTCAAATAAAATTTAATTTAAATGAATAGTCAAACCAAAATGGGAGAAAGAAACCTTAAAACCTCACAGGACTAAGAATAACAATAACAAACATCAAAGAAATACGATAATACTGCTACCAAAAAACATTATTGAGAGCTCAAGATCATTGTCAAAGGATATAAGATAAAAACATAAACCAATGTATCATCTATGACTTAAAATTTACAAGGCTCTTTCATAAGAGAAACGCCAGAACCAATGATAAATGTACAACGTTGGATCTTGAACGCCATTCAAGAATTGTCGATTTCAACATTATTTAAGAGCGTGTTATTTTAAGATATGTTGCCAATTTGCCATTCGAAAGTAGGAAGAAACTAATAGCCTATTTCTAGCGGGCGGGAAGTAGAGCAAATTCTAAATTGTGGGCACACAATCAATGAGAATGAATATTAGCTATCCTCAGAAAATGGAGATTAAGTACATTCATCGCTGCTAAATGAAACCTGGGAAAGATCCTTTGTAGGATGAGCATTGATACACAAGGTAGGTATGGCCATGAAATTGGCAGGACAAAATTCTACTACTATCATTGTCCTTCCAGTGCTTTGCTTTGCTTTGCAAGAAAAAAGCTTTCCTCTTATAGATTTGTTCTACGCAGAAAAAATAATTGGTTTTACATGGAAAATAGTCACAGTGCTTTCTTCAACATGTAAAAATGAAAATGTCTTAATTGAATGTCAAAAAGACATGTGTTTATTAAGAGTTATTAGTTAATGAAATTACTAATGTTCTTATGATAAGATTTGAAGTTTAACTTCTGTTTATTTTAATTTCTTAAGAAAGAACGCATATAAATCATAAATATAAACACTTGTAGAAATATTATTAATGTATATTGACACAACAAGATGAACATACAAAATTAGAAATGAAAACAAAATAAAAAGGGAGAAGGAATAAACAAAATTTTGTTATGCTGTTATTTTCTAGGCTAGAGCAAAGGTTAATTTATTTTAATTATCGCACCATGATTTATATTCTGCATGGTAATGGGAGAGGCTCTTATTATGACTCGCCATGACATTAAAAATGATTAATTTGAAGATTGCAAAATTTCGAAGAGAAATTATAATATTTACGTAAAAAGCTACAACTTGATTCAGGTTACTTTCACAAAGGTGTGACTATCAAAAAAGAAATCTTCTAGTTTGAAAACCAGGAACATGATAGTCTCATCGAGGATAACTTTCAAAGTTTCTGGTGAAACCCTACCTAGCTTCTCTAGTTTGAAAAGCAGCTACAGGACAGCCACATCGGGGATAATCTGTCAAATTTTCTGGTGAAACCCTAAACCAAATCCAATAATAGAGGTGAAATTGTTCTCAAAGTCCACGCACTTGCTCAGCAACCTAATATCTGAAGAAAACTTTCAATCCCACATCTCTCCTGCTGCCACCTTCGTTATTTGGAGCCGCCTTCATCGAATAAAACAAATAGAATAGATAGGGATAAATCAACGACTTCTAACACTGATATAAATTCATTAGGAAAGATAAAAACCCAATCTGTCTATACGAAATGCCATCCTATACATAAAGTCAATATCATTAATGTTACATCCAAATTAGATTATTAGAAAGAGACAATTCAAACATTTGATGGTGATTTGGAGGTCAACCATGACAATGATAATCATTTCTTAGAATCAATTGCTGCTGAGTAGTGTGAGAAAAGGCAAAGTAGAAATAGAATGGCCATGATGCTGTTCGCTTTGACAAGCACTATGTGTATATTGTTACTTTAGGCCGTGGGGTAAAAAAAAAAACCATGATTATACTTGGTCTCCAAGCTTTCATTGAAAAAAGCAGGTGAGCTTCAACTGTAATTGATGGGAGTTCTACCAATAAAGATACCACCATGATGGCTATTTGATGAATTTTTCTTTTTGCTGTCACTACCCACAAAAAGTCCAAGAGGATGTAAATGGGAAATCAAAGTATATGTCATCTATAAAGCTTAGAAATATATATAAATAAATAATGACTTATAATTAATACGGCTATATTAAGAAAATTATCACGTTTTATGTGTGTTAAAAAATTATTTATCTTTATCCACCTCTAGGTAATTTACATGATTCACCACCTAGTGTGGTGTATAATTTTCACTTAATAATTTCATAATATGGGTGCCTTTGCATCACTTATGATTGATAGAGAACTTGTTAGTAAAAGATACCCCTAAATTTGATTAAATTTCACATGGATTTAGTTACTAGTTTTAGTAAATTTTCTCTCTCATGATTTTATTAAATTATTATGTTGTGCTTATTTTGTGTTTATTTCATAAAAGAAAAATAATCTTTTAAAAAATTTTAAATATTTGTTATTATCTACTTTTTTACAACTATCAAATACAATGATGATAATATCCTCAATAAATTATGTTACAAGTAGCTATATGATTAGTCGATAGCTAGAATACAAATGGTGATACGACTTGGGAACAAGTAAATTTCATTTGTAAACAATAGTGAGAGGCAAAAAATTAGGGCTAAAAGTAAATGGATGTGGTTAATCACAAAAGAAAAAAGTCAAATAAAGTAGGAAATGATCTAAATTCAAAGGAAAAAAAAAAAGTAAATAAAACTAGGATTGTCTAAATTTTAGAAATGTTGCTATCTTTAGTCTTATAATATCCACTATATATCAATTACATGCAAAAGCATTTTAATAAAATAGATTGAGGAGTATTGAGGGAACATAAATGGAGAGGTTCCATTCCCATCATACTCTTGTTAACCATGATTGGATGAATAACAAGTTATAATATTAATTTATTAAAAATGCTAAAAGGTCTCTATAGTCCGTACCATATGGATATTATTCTCCAATGCTTATCTCGTAAAATAGTTGGTCCAAGAGATAATAAGATCGGGCACCACTCCATTAAATTCTCCACTTTCAAAATTGACAAAAGCAATGCAAATAGTAAATGAAGATTCTCCATGCTATAAGCTGGTTTTCATGCCTGATGATTTCAGTTGGCAAAGTTAGGATATATGTGATTGCTTTTGCACGTAAAATCAGCACTCGCTTTAGATGACATGCTCGAACATGCTTACTTATTTGCATTCTGACCCACTTTTTAGTTATCGGGCAGTCAACATGGTTTTGCTTTGTCCATTCATTGGTAGTGCCACTTCACCATGCATTCAGCTTGTTTGAGCCCCATAACTATTACTTCCTGTTGCGTTCAACATTGACCGTCTCAATTTATGAACTAATGATTAAAATTAATTTAAAATTTAAACAACTTAATAACCTCACCGTAACATCATGTATTTCCTTACGATCTCAACATATCTAAAAGAATCCTATATGATAAAGGTATTATGTCCAATTAGCAAGTTATAACCTCCTTCCAACATCTAAATAGAACACAAACCTCCTCTCAAAAAGTCATTCGTACTGTCTTTTTAGAATTTAAAAGTATCAAAACGTTATTGTCGAGCCTAATTTTGGATTTTTTTATATTAAGTTCAACTCACTCGATACAAGTTAGTCGACAGTAAAATTAAGAAAAAAAAACTATATTTTTAAGTATTTTAAGAAAATTGGAGTCGCCACCAATTTAAGTTGGACAATAAAATAAGTTAAGGTTAATGAGGTGGATTAACCTTAACTAGTTACTAGTATGTGAATTTTTTTTTAAAAAAAAATTAAATATTAACCAAAGAATCTGCACTCGAAGACTATCCTATTAAAATCTAAATGGTTACCTTTTATTATCTTCTTCAAGAAACTGAATTAAAAGCTTTTTGTAAATTTTCCTTCGCTATTATATATACAAGACATAATGTTTCCATATAAAGTATGAAATAGCATAAAAAAAAAATTTAGTCAATTTTTTTTATAAGCTTTCTATTATTATTTTAAAATGAAATAAAAGAGAATAAAAACCTTTGTATTTCTACTTGAATTAAAATTAAATTAAAAATAGGATAACATATTTTTATGTTTTATATTATAAATTGAAATTTTAAAAGGATAAAATATTTTTTGTAAATTCGTTCTTTATATAGTAAATTGAAATTGGAAAAGAATAAAAAAAAAAATTTATATGTGGTTGCTCAGTAGGTGCCTACGTACCCGCTAGTCAAGATCAAACCGACGTAGTTCTGTTTTTCATAAAACTTTAATGGATTAATTAATTTTAATTATAAAAACATGTTGGATTTATGTTTACTATCATTTTAATTTTTTAAAGAAATATTCTAAAACTAAACTTTATTTCTCAATTTTGAAAAAATAGAACTAAAACTCTATAATTTTGAAAACATCAGTTAAAACATTATTTCATAAAAATCATTTTTCTATGTGATAAAACATTATATACATATATGTTTTTTTTTTTAAGAAAAACTCATACCTTAAATTAAGAAAATTTTAAAAGAAACACAAAGAGAAATTCTAAACCTAATTTTATCAATAACAAAAGAAAAAAATTTCTTAAAACATATGCCTTTTATTATTTTTTTATTTTTTAGTATTTTTATGTATGTATTTATTTTTTCTTTATTTGCTAATATTATTATCAATTAAAAACTAATAATAACAATAATGATGATGAAACCCACTAACTTGGATGAGGGTCAATATGGTTTGGGTCAGGTCGGATCGGATTGGCACAGATCGAATTGCAACAGCTGGAAGCTCCTTGTCAGTGGCTTTCCAGCGAACGACGACGCTAGATGGAGCTTTGAGATGCCTCCTGAGTATGGACCGATGTGGAAATCAACCACATTTTGATGGTTCTAGGCATTGACAGCGACTAGGGATGACGGCCGTAGGGGTTGTGGTGGGTGCTTTTTTTTTTTTATCTTCTCCTCTCTCTCTCTTTTTACTCTTCGATTTCCCCTCTTTTTTCTTCCTCCTCCGAACTCCCGAAATCGACCTTTATTTATAGATGTCGAGGGTTGGATACAAATGAACACGGATCTAAACTATGAGGGGGATTTGTTTTTATCTTCAAAAAATGATGTAAATCCCTTATATTAGAGTTGCTTTTGGGATTTATTCGGTTTGTTTTTGTGATAAATCTAAAAAGATTCAAAAAAATCAATTTAGGTTTGCCCGGATTTGCTCTATTTTCTTCTCCCTTCCATTTTGCTGTGGACGACCTACTGGAGAAGACGATCATGTGTTGTGCGTGTGACTTAGATTGACCTATCATATGTTGCCATGTAGCAGCTCAGGGAAAAAGAAAGAAAAAAATGGCACAAAATGCCTTCACAGGTTCGAACCCATGACCAATGCCTTCCCTCACACGTTCTAGCCAAGCATGTGAACCAATTGAGCCAGCCCAATTCTTAGGTTATTATTGCACACAAATTATATATTAACCTAATATTTTTGCAATTTTTTTGTTATTTTGATATTTATAAATTTAATTTAGAAACCTAAATGTAATTCATAAACCAAACCTTTTATTACTATTATTTTTTTATCATTTTCATTTATATATTTTTTATTTAAAAAATTAGATTGAGGTAAAAATAAAATGTCTACGGTTATAAAAGTTATATATCACTAACTAGTTATAAGTGCTCAATTTTAAAAATTCAATCTATCCATATGAATCTTATGAACTCTTAACGTTCATAAGATGGTTAGTGTAATTAACCAATTAGAAAATCACTTTCATAAGACGATACTCCATCTTTGTTACGCTTAATACATCGAAGCACTCTTGTTATTTATATGTATCTATCTCGAGCTTTATTACGCTAATCATACAACAAAGTTCTTGGATCTGAGTCGTAGACATGATGAATTACGAGCTGATTGCAATTACAAACCCTTATAGATGATCAAAGAGAGTCAAGAGACTCGTAGCTTAACGAGTTCATCTTCATAGAGAAATCATTATGTCTTGGATGCCTCGGTATTATCACATTCTTCAAACGCTGTAAAATGGACTTAAAGGTACACCAGATATCTTCGAAATACATAGAAATGGAGTAACAGTGGATTAATTTAATAGGAAGACAGGACATCCTAAAAGGCCATAAGAGAACGAGACCATAACTTAGTATCCATACGCTAAATCAAGACTTGGAATATATGATGATGAAGACGAAGGGTTTGACTGCATGACAATCGCTCTATAAATGAATGAACGATATTTGTTTGTGACTTGTGAGCATTAAGAAAAGGATGTCCGTGGAGTGGATTGGGAGTTAGGACGGATTTATACATAATCATCATCGTTCCATAAAAGAAAAAAATCAAAACCAACATGAATATGGATACAAACAAGATAAGCTTAAAAATACAATTATAAAGAGAAAATACGAAATTAATGCATATACATACCAGAATTAACGAAAATTCTTAAACATATTTACAAAATTCACGACAATATATCTCATATAACACATAGTAACAGACATTTATCAAGAAATATATTATCCCTAATTTCAGAATTCAGGTCATTAGTCAACGTATGTGTCATAATTAATTTCAAAACATAAGATCTTTCCCCATCAAATATGAGAAAGAAATACAAGATTTGATATGCAACACTGTCTCTAATAATATTTTCACCTTCTTTTTAAAAGCATAGAAGGGACAGGAAATAATTAGGTGAAATTATCATAGAAGAGTTTTTATGCAATATGTTAGATATGAAAGTGAGAACGGTAAAGAGGGAAAAGAAATCATAAATGACATTTACATATACAAAAAAATAAATAGTAACTCTACTATCATTATTGCTTCATGGAGACTCTTCTACCATAATTGTCTCGCTTTTTACGATCTTTCCATCGGCTCAAAACACTAGTGTATTCGGATTTTCATCTTCTCATACCTATTCATTTCTTTGGATAAATTTTTTTATTTTTTTTTAAGTAATATACGATATATATATCATTGCATACTAGATCTTATTTCATAAAACAAAAAATATAAGTTACTTCCGCAAGCTTGATATAGCTAAAATGTATGAAAATTTCATCAATTATTTTAGGTCTTCTTATGTGTTTTACAATTCATATGTATTGAATTTTTATTTAACCATATTAAACCACTAACTAATTAAATAGCATATCATTCATATAGAATCTTCTTTTTGACACTAAAATATAATCTAACTTTAATCACCATAGATTGAACTTTTTTTCATTCAATCTCTATATGGATTATCTTCTTTGTGTTCGTTCATAGTTTTTTATGCTTTAACCTTTTACTTCCATTTGCTTTGTATCTAAGCTAGATAAATGAATGAATTCAATAGTTGACTTAGATAAAAATATTAAAAACAAAAAGCCCATGGCCCTATCACCAACGAGCCCATGGCCTACTCTGCTGGAACATTGAATGCACTTCTCCCTTGGCAGGGTAGGGCTTCAATTTTCTGCTGTTCGCTTCCCAATGCTCAATTTAATTTCCTCGATCAACTGCAATTTGGTCTCTTTCAATTAGATGAATAAATATGAAAGGCTTGTGTATTAAAGATCTTGAGCAGTTTGATTTGGGAGGATATTTCAAAACCCAAACATTTTAGACTATCTTTATCCTGGGCCCTTGGCAGTTGGTACAAGGATCCAATGCTAGCACCGCCACGTAGAGGTCCGACAAATTAAAGCAAGTTTCTTCTACATGGTGCGGTTCTTTAGGATCCCGATCCTGTCCTCTTCCATTTCTTTTCGTGTCTGACTTGACTCGAACTTCGCAAATTTGGCTTTGTATCTATAAATGCTTGCGTTTATATAATTGTATTTTTTAATTCTAGGTTCTATAAATAAGATAAATAAACTTTTGGAGAGATTTTTAAATAAAAAAATTCTTAAAAAGTTAATATGATAGGATCCTTTGAGATTTATGAGTTTAAATACAAAGATTTATCTTTTTTTTCGATGATTATAATGAGATGAGCAATCCAAACCTAATTTATCACACTTGAAATACCATATTAAGTGAAGAGATCTAACGAATAACGTTTCAGTATAATATATTAAGAGTGGTGAATATAGCACATCAAAGTTAATAAGCACTAATTATTATTAGATGTTGCTTGTAATCTATATTGGAATTTTATTTTATTTTTGGAGAAGATAAAGCATCCAAATATATTACTAATTATTTATTAGAAAATAAATGGGTTGGTACCACATATCCAAATCAATAATATTTTTATTAAAAAGATAAATATCACATTTAATATATCAACTTTAATCATTTTTATAATTAATTATATGAAATTTCAAACTATTAATTTAGTACCCAAATCTTAACTTGAATGTAAGGGGATATACTATGGTACAGTTATTCAAAAAGTGACTATATCATACATTCACTATTTAATGTGAATGATTCTTATTTTACTGTAATTGAGAGTGATTTATTTTTTTTAAAAAAAAATTGTTTATAGCTATCATTAAGCTACTGAAAATTTCATTTAAGATTATTAACAGCTTTTTGAGAGCTTTTGATAGTCTCTTTTACTGTTAATAAATTTTATTTTACTATAGTTGAGATAATTTTATTATAATTATAAAAAAAAACTATACTATATATTAACTTTTAAATGATTGTGTTGTAAAATTTTCAATAATATAAAATATAAATATGACCCTTAACACTAATTGTTATCCCTATCTATGAGTTACTTGTTTTTTCATTACAAGTAGAATTACATTTAATGCATATTTATGCTAGAATTAATGAAAATTTTACATATGTTTACATAATTCACGGACAATATATCTGTTACAACATATATAGTAACAGACATTTGTCAAGAAATATATTAACCCTAATTTTAAATCATTAGTCAATGTATGTGTCACAATTAATCTCAAAACATGAGATCTTTCTCCCATCAAATATGATAAAGAAATACAAAATTTGACATGCAACGTTGTCTAATGTTTTGACCATGTGTTTTAAAGTGTGGAAAAGATGGAAAGTAATTTGGTGAAATTACCATAAAAGAGTTTTTATGTAATATGTTGCATATGAAAGGGAGAACGATAAAGGGAAAAAAAAAAAATCATAGCTAACATTTCCATATACTATAAGTAAGATGGTAAACTCTACCATTATTATTTCTCCATAAAAACTCTTTCTTCTACCATAATTATCCCCATTTTTACAATGAATTTTGCCTCTCGCATCTTTGTATTGGCTTAAAGCATTAATCTACTCCGATTCTCACCTTCTTATAACTATTCCTTTCTCTTATTCATGAGAAAAAAGTTTTATTAAAAATAATATGTTACGTAGATTGTAATATTATAGTAAGTAAATAAATAAAAATTTGATATACAAAAATATTTATAATCACCTATAATCATAATAAATCTAAGTATCAAAATTTTATTTAATTTTACCTCTTCCGAAACGTGCAGTTGCACGTGGTATATATACATACGCTTCGGTTGAGGAGTAATATGCTATATGGAATTGTGAGTAGTAGATATAGCTAAGATATATGAAAATTTCATCAATTATGTGATTTTACAAACAATTCATATATATATATAATTTTTATTTAACCATACTAGACTGCTAACCAATTAAACCACATGTCACTCATATCGAATCTTCTTTTTGACATTAAAATTTAATCAGCCTTTTTGATTTAATCCCCATATGGATTATCTACATTTTGCTTGTTCATAGTTATTATGCTCCCTCCTTGGGCCCCGTGAGGCCTGTGTCGTGATATGGACTAAAGTTGGAGAGTGGGGGTCTTTTGTCCTATCACCAAGGAAGCCCATGGCCCACCCTGCAGGAACACTGAATGCACTTCTCCCTTGGCAGGGCAAGACTTGAATTTTCTCCTGTTCCCCTCCCAATGCTCAATTTAATTTCCTCGATCAACTGCAATTTGGTCACTTTCAATTAGATGAATGAATAAAAAGGCTTGTATCTTAAATATCTTGAGTAGTTTAATTTTAGAGGTTATTCCAAAACCTAAACGCTTTAGACCATCTTTATCCTAGGTCCTTAGCAGTTGGTATAAGGACTCGAGACTAGGATTTCCACCTAGAGGTCCGACAAAAATTAAAGCAAGTTTCTTTTACAAGGTGCAGTGCTTTAGGATCCTGTCCTTCATTTTTGTTCTTTTCCCACAATGTTAGAGCAACAACGCTTGCACGGATCCATGTAATTTCCATAGTTACATTACAATTAATCCCATGTCATTTCTTTTCATGTCTACTTGGGTTAAATGAATTTTAAATGTTGATGTAACAAGACCCTTTTGGAATTCTAAGGATTTAAAATTGGTCTTATAGCACAAACTTTAAAGAGTGATGACTTCTTAAGAGATGCAAAGCTTCGTGAAAATGACAAAGTATTGTTAAGTGAAGACATCGAACGAGTAAAGTTTAATTTAGTATATGAAAAGTGGTGATTATAGCACATCAAAGTTAATAGGCACTAATTAATGTTATACGTTGCTCATAGTCTATATTGGAATTTTTTTAGAGAAGATGAAGTGTCCAAAAATATTATTGATTGTTTATTAGAGAATAAACGGGTTGGTAAGATATATCCAAATTAGTAATATTTTTAGGAAAAAAATACAAAGAAATGCCCATATTTATGTACTTTTTTTCAAAAAAAAAAAAGTCTAAATTTTTTAATGATACATTTAAAGTCTTGTATTTATAAGATACTCTCATTTTCAGGGCATTTATTTATTTGTCGTTAATAGAATCTGACGTAGTATGAACGAAAGCTAAAAAATAAGCATAACTTCTTGAACACACAGTAAAAAAATTCAAATTCTTTTTTGTAAAATTGCACAAAATGTAAGACTTTATCAACATTTTTTTAAATAAATTATAATTAAATAATAATATTCACACTATAATCATAATAACTAATGAATATAAATGATAAGAATATTGATTGTGATAATTTCTAAAATTATATAATTATTTTTAATAGTATTGTATGTGCTTCAAAGCACAATTCACATATAATGCGGGATAAATGATAATATATCAATTCATATTTAGAATTAAAAACTTTATCTCTAAACATCAATAATTATTTTTCTAGGCAATAATAATTTTTTAAAAAAATTAACCAATCTACTAATAAATGGATATTATGGTTAGCATTTGCAAAAGATGCATCTTTCGACAAGATAATTAAATATTGAATTTAATAATATGTATTATTTGGAATTTCTTTGACGATGATGAACTTAAAAAAATGGAAATAGATAAAAAAGATTGGAAAAAAATAAAATATTACATCTCATATACAAAAAGATGCAAATGAAATATGAGCTTTGATTGTTTTTAGTGTGCATTTTAATGAGATTAAAAATTTTAATTATATAAAACAAAATTTAATCAAGATAATGCTCTTTTATGTGTGCATATTAATTATACAATGTTATATAATAATAATAATAATAATAATAATAATAATAATAATAATAATAATAATAATAATAATAATAATAATAATAATAATACTTTTTTTATATGTGAAAGTATATAATTAGATAAGAAAAAAAATACAAAGTAAGGACTTGTAATTGTGCATTTTTGAAAAAACAAAAAAAGAGTCTAGATTTTTTAACAATATTATCAAGGACATGTATTTATAAGTTATACTCATTTTAGGGTCTCTATCTATACCACATTAGATTTTATTAACAGCAGATGGATGAAAGTCTTAAAATGAAGGTATTTTATAAATACAGACTTTTAAATGCATGGTTAAAAAATCAATAACTTTTTTTTTTTGCAAGAAATATACAAATATAGACCCTCCCTATGCATTCCCCCACATATTTTTATAAAAAAATTTAAAAGTTGAAAATAGTAAAAGAAAAATCGAAATTATGAGCATCTATGGTTACTCATTCTCATTATTTACTATTCAATAGATTTATATGTGTCCATATATAACTAAATTTACGATGATGTACTCAATAACAATAATGTTCACTAATAAAACTTAAATATATATTAAAATTTTCTCTCTCTCTTTTTTATTTTTTTATTACATTATTTAAATTATTAAGAGATGTTTCATTTCATTAGTTATATAACCAATGTTATAGGCTATAACAAGGCTATCCTCGTAGATAGCACCATTGGATAGGGAAGTACTTTATTGCCTGAGGCACCCCATTTTATTGTATGTATTTAATGTAGGATATTAGTTTAAATTTTTTTCTGCTATATTATATAACGTTAAGGTAGCGTTTAGATTATAGTATTAAATAATATAAAAAAAAAATTAGATAGCACAAAATAAAAAAAAAAGGACAATATAACTTTTTTTGTACTATGTTTAGTATGTATAGTACTAGAGAAGTATTTTTGTATTTTTGTTCAGTATTTTAATATCACTTTTATTTAATAATAAAAATACAAATCAAATAAAAGATAAAATATTTTGTTTAGTTTAATATTATAAATTTTTTACAGACATGTATATGCATATATATTTTCAAAATACTATTGAGTCGGATAAACCAATATATATATATATAACAACTCTAATTGGATAGAGTACGAAATTGGTAGACTCAACAAAGACACATCTCCTTTCATGGGTTCGTCCACTTCGCTGAATAGAATAAAGGGGGAATGGAATATCTATTATAAAGAAATTGAATAAAGATGTAATAAGTATAAAATGAGTATTACATTGTTCAGTTGGTTGTACTTGAATTATTATTACCTTGTTTACTTCACAATATAGATAGAGGAATGGGATTGAAGTGACTTAGAAAAGGAAGAAAATACTCCTAATATATGGAAATAGCCTAACACGTTGCCCTGACAAAATCCTCCATTGTTGGAAATGATACCAATGACATAGAGGAGGACATCAAAGTAGCAGTGGTGATGAGTTCTACTAGAACAGTGTCGTTGTTGGTTGCTTCAATGATGGCACCCTTGGTGTGGTAAAGGAGCCACTTGATAGTCTCTCCATCAAAGCAATGGTCGAGTTCCTTAGTAAACTAGAAGATCTAAGTGGCGGTGATCGCTAGTATACAAACCCGACGGTTGCAGCCATTGACCTTTGAGTGGTGGTCTTTGTGGACAAAGTGGAGGATAGGGAGTTTTTGCGAGCTTTGAAGTCTAGGAGCCATAGTTAATGGTAGTGGAGGTGGTGACGATAGCTGTGGTGATGGTGTTGGTGGTGGTTTCAAAGTGTATCTGGGGTTAAAGGGAAGAGGTAATGTCAAAGTGGTAAGGGCAGTGGTTCATGTATTATGTTTGTGGCTCAATTTGAGGAGGAATGTCTTTGTCATTTGTGTGTTTATGTGAGGGTAAGATGAGAAAAAAGGAGTTTATTTTTCTGCTAAGTTGCCATTCTTATGGTAGGTTTAAGAATTGGAATTCTTTGTTTTATGTAATATGAATTCCTTAACGAATTGGTATTCTATGTTTAAAAAATAGCTAAATACCATAATAGCAATTCTACATGAAATAAGGAGGGAATAGAATTACTATTACAACAAAGTGAACGACTTGTCAGTTTTAGGTTATGATGTTGCTTTCACTATCTGTCTATACAAACAAAGATAAATTGCCTTTTATTGATCTTTTGTGCAATTCATAATCTTTTTTTGTATATATGATTGAAGGTTGACATCTTCCGTGTACATATCCAAACCTCATTAACGAATATTTTAGATCACTTGTTAGAAGTAATGTTACTTTTTTATTCTTATTAATTACACACTTTAACAAAAATTATGAAAAGCTTTTTATTTGGCATTTTAACATTCATAAGCATACACCATTAGCATTTTTCCAATATTTATATAAAAATATTAATAATCATGCTACTAGGCAAAACAAAAAAAAAGAAAAAAACTTTTTATTTCTTATTAATTATACATTTTAACAAAATTTATGAAAAGTTTTTTATTTACCATTTTAACATTCATAAGCATGGCCCACTAACATTTTTCCAATATTTCTATGAAAATATTAATAATCATGCCGCCAAGCCAAAAAAAAATAATAGAAATTTTTTTTTATGTGGCTTTAGAACTATTGAGCCTGCTTGTATGGTTAGTCACGACTGAGAGATGGTGCTCATATGTTGGCTGGATAAGATTGGATAATATCTTATAAAAGTATAATTCATTTAAACTCGTTTAGATTTTAATTATTCAATAAATATATATTTATTTTAAGTAAAATAGTTTTTGATGTTCCTAGGCTCAAATCCAATTAACATTTAAGATTGAATCAAAATAAATTAGGTTTACAAGTTGATTGAGTCAAATGTTATAAATCTTGAATTTAATTTGAAAAATTAATTGAGTAGTCTTGAACTTAATTCGATAAACTATTTAAATAGATTCAAATTTAAACTTAATTTAATTATTATTGATTTAAACTTAAAAAAATATTTCAATTAAATTTAAATAACTCATAAATAAATTTGACTTGCTTACACTCACTTCTTAAATAACATTATCTCTTGCTATATGTAGTTGAAAGAAAAGTTGAAATTTCAATTTTCGGAAGGCAAAAAATTGTCCTTTTTTCTATATCTCATTATAAGACTTGATACAACACAGCATGAAGACAATCTTAAACATACTCTAAAACATGTCTCATGTATCCCCCAGTCTTGATAGTTCCAAAACAAGGAAAACCCTTATTCTTATACCTCACGATATTTCCTGAATCCATGGGGTGCATGTTGGGACAGAAAGATGAAGAAGGAAGGGAGTGTTCCATATACTATCTAAGCAAGAAGTTTACAGACGGAGAACAAAGGTACTTTGAAATAGAAAAGACTTATTGTGCCTTGATTTGGGTTATGTACCGATTAAGACAATATACCCTTTACTATCCCCATTGAGTTGCTAACAAGACACGATCCTCTAAAATACTTTGCGCAGAAGCTCGTTTTGTTAAGGAAAATCTCCAAATGGCAAATACTCTTATCAGAATTTGATATCACATATATAAATCAAAATTCGATAAAAGAGCAATCTTTAGCTAATCAATTGCTAGAACACCCAATTGAGGGAGATCCCCGAGAATCACAAGCCCAATTCCCTGATAAAAATATATTAACAGCAAAGGGCGAACCAACAAAAGATTACAGGATAGAACAAAGCCCTAAATGGAAGATGTTCTTTGATGGAGCTGCTAATGTATTTAGTTGTGGGATCGGGGCAGTGCTAATATCACCAGGGGGAACACAATTCCCCTCAGCAACGAAACTCACATTCCCATATACCAATAATATCGCGGAATATGAGACATATATCCTTGGTCTCAAAATGGTTTATCACAAGGAAATTTGTGAATTAGAAGTATATAGAGATTCTTCACTCATTATACTATAAACATGAGGGGAATACAAAACTAAAGACTCTAAATTGGTGCCATACCATTAACATTTGACAAAGTTGATTGACGAATTTGAAGCAGTCACCTTCACATACATCCCAAGGACTCAAAATCAGTTTGTAGATGCCCTCACCACACTAGTATTTATGATTCAGATAACAGGGGGAGCCGAAGTCCAACCACTGAAAATAGAAATTGAAAATCGACCCACCTACTGTCTGGTAATCGAGAAAGCACAAGATGATAAGCCTTGGTATTACGATATCAAAACTTTTCTTCAAGAAGGTAAATACCCTGAAATGGCTAGCAAAAATGACCAAAGAACACTTAGAAAGTTAGCGAGTCATTTCTTACTAAATGGGTCTGTACTTTATAGAAGATCACCTGATACCACCTTGCTAAGATGTGTAGATGAAAAAGAAGTATGCGGACTGATGAAAGAAGTGCATGAAGAAGTATGTGGACCTCACATGAACGGCTACATGCTGGCCCAAAAAATCATGAGAATGGGCTACTATTGGCTAACCATGGAATCCGACTACATCAAATATGTCAAGCATTGTCGCTAGTGTCAAGTTTATGCAAAGTGAATAAATGCCCCGCCTAAGGAGCTTCATTTGTTATCTTCACTATGGCCTTTCTCCATGTGGGGAATTGACATCATTGGGCCAATCACTCCCAAAGCATCCAATGGTCACATATTCATATTGGTAGCCATTGATTACTTCACCAAATGGGTGGAAGCTTCATCATATGCCAACGTCACAAAAGGGGTAATAGTCCGATTCCTGAAGAAAGATATAATAGCCCGATATGGAGTTCCTGAATCAATTATCATCGATAACGGCACCAACCTCAACAATAGGTTGATGATAGATTTGTGTTAATACTTCCATATAAACCATAGAAATTTGACTCTCTATCGTCCTTAGATGAATGGGGCAGTGGAAGCAGCCAACAAGAACATCAAGAGAATTATCGAGAAAATGAAAATCACTTATAAGGATTGGCATGAGATGCTACCATTCGCCCTCATGGCTTACAGAACCTCAATTCGAACATCTACAGGAGTTATCCCATATTCTCTGGTATATGGTGCTGAAGCGGTTCTACCAGTTGAAGTCGAAATACCGTCCTTCAGGATCATATTAGATGCGTAGTTAGATGAGTCATACTGGGTAAAGAAGAGACTTGATCAGTTGAATTTGATTAACGAAAAAAGACTCATTGCATTATGTCATGGCCAATATTACCAACAAAGAATGGCCCGAGCATTCAACAAGAAAATGAGACCTCGATGTTTCAAGGAAGGAGATCTAGTGCTAAAGAAAGTCCTCCCAAATGTTCACAATTCAAGAGGGAAGTTTACTCCAAACTATGAGGGCTTATATGTTATAAAAAAAGGTGTTGTCAGGAGGAGCTTTGATATTAACTCAAATGGATAGTGCAGAATTGAGAGACCCCATTAATATGGATGCTGTTAAGATATACTATCTTTAGGTAAGGAAATTGAAATTTTGCCAAGGTTTATAAATGCCAATATTCAGTACACATTCCGTTGAGTTTAGTTTTCATTCCTTTTATAAGCAAAGTTAATGCCTTTGAATGGTCGATTACATTCTCATTAAACAAACTTTCATATCACACTACCTATCACCTCACAATGAACAATGAACATTGAGATAATAATAAATCACAATACATTTTGTTATATAATTCCACCTATTTTCGAGCATTAAACCTAGTGCATTAATAGGATAGCACCTCAATCACAAGAGCCATGCTCACAAGAAAGAAAGTATATTAAGGCCCTCAACCTTACTTTGAAGCAAGAGTAAACAAAAAAAAGAGCAAACTAGCACGGAGGTTCGATTGTTTAGTTGCTATCCGTGGTAAACTGGTAAGCATTCAGAGTAAATAACCATCATTCACCATGAATCACATATTCTAAGATAAGCAGTTTAAAAGACATCTCTTCTCAATCATTTGACCAGTTCACTAAAAGCGTTTTTAGAAGTATTAGGTAAGTCAACCCATTATAGGGCACTTTCCCAGATACAATAACCTAAAGTCATCTCACAATTGGGCACTTTCTTGGTTATACTTTCTTAAAATCAGCCCATAATGGGGTACTTTCCTAGATATCCTCTCTTAGGGTTAGCCTATAGGGGCACCTTCCTAGACATCTCTTCTTCAGGGTGGCGAGTCCAAGGAGACGCTCCCCGCTGTCGATTAGTCAGCTCATAGAAGCATTTTTTTAGATAACTGATTAGTTAGCTCTCAAGAGCACTTTTCTAATTTATCGATTAGTCAGCTCATATGAGCACTTTTCTAGATTATCTCCTTTAAAGGTTGTTAGTCTTATAAGGCACCTCCTGATATTGATGAGTCAACTCATGAGAGCACTCCCCCAGAACACTACTTCTCCAACAGTCACTAGTCTAGCCAGATGCTTCTATTGACAAGTGGCCAGCTCATAGGAATGCTTCCTTAAACAATCTCATATTTTCGGTCGCTAGTAGGACGCTTCCTGTTGTTAGTTAGTCCACTCACAATAGCACATTCTTGAACAATTCCTGAGATGTTTCCCGTCGTCGATTAGTTAGCTTATAGAGAACTTTTCTAGATGATATCTTACTCCATGTTGTTAGATTGTTTAAGATCATTCCTTAAGCAATATTAATCATCACAAAGCATTCGTGGGATTATTAGCTCATGAAGCACTTTCCTACTGGAACCAAGTTCAAGATAACCAGCCAATTAGGGCGTTATCCATTTAATATGTAAGCCAAAAATGACGTTTTTCTTATCTTTGTAGTTAAGTTTTCCAAACTTTACCACAAAGAGGGGCAGCTGTAAACACCGCATTTTTGCCCTTAATAATTAATAACGATCAATTCTCAAATTTTTTTCCATTTTTTAATTTTTCTTCTAATTTAACAAAAATAAAGGAAAAATATTCAAAAAAATAAAATAAATGAGGAAAATATACCAATTTTAGAAAATAATAGTAGAAATAATAAGAAAATGAGTTAATAATTTTTACAAATTTTTAGAATTTTAAAATAATATAAAAATAATAAAAATTATAACGCATATATGCAAATTGCATTTAATAAAAAAGAGAAAATGGGCTAGCCCAGCTGGTCCGAACTATGGCCTAAGGTGCGCGCGCGTAGGGGGGCTCAATCACGAGTTCAAATCATAGGGGAAGCAGATCCATGTTTTGTTTTTTTTTCCTCCCTAGGCCACATGTTAGCAACTGATTGGACAACCCAGGCGCACGCGCTAGGTACGTGTTCATCCCCTACCTCTGTCCAAAACAGTCGTCGACCGCGGAAAAAAAGAAATCCGGTTGTTGCGATGCAATTTTTTACACAAATCCACTAGATCTTTAACCAAAATAAGATAAACACCATCCAATTGGGATCAAATGGCAACAAAATCAAAGATTTACACGAATCAAGAGCAAATCGGAGATGAGTTTCAACCGCAAATCCAATTCGTCCCAATTGGAGGAAATCTGAGCTTATCCAGCTTGATTTCTGGTGCCTATAAATAGAGCACGACGTGGGGAAGCCAAAGCACGGATCAAAAGAGAGAAAAGAGATAAAATATGAGAGTTTGAAGCCTCGTTGGAGTTCCTCCAAGCCGCGATCGCCGACCAAGCACCAAACTACCACCTAGAGGCATTTCTAAAGAAATCCACTGCCACCAATGGCTTTCCTACCCCCTAAAAGCTAGGAAACCGCCTTCAAATGCTTGAAAAAACCGTCGGAGCATTGCCATCAAAAGGCCTCCGACCGCTACCCGATTCAACCCAACTCGACCTACAAACTGCGCTTGGACCTAGGTAAGTCTGATTTTTCCATTTATTTATTTGTTTATTTATTTATAATTCAAAAATAGGAAAAAAAAATAAAAATAATAGTAGGAAAAATGTTAGAATTTTGGTTATTTTTTTATGTTTAGTTTGATAAAATTTAAACAAAATAAATATATATATATATATATATTAGAAAAATAAAAAATTATAAAAATCATAAAATAATAAAGAATGTTAAAAATATTTACAAAATGAAGATAATACAAAAAAAAATAAAATAATAAATAGTAAAAAAATAAATATATAATAAATAATGAAAAATGATAAAAATAAATAAATAAATAATAAAAAAAATAAAAAGTAGGATTAAATAGGGATATAAAAATAATGAATTATTTTTACCACTTAGGAATTAAAAAAAAATAAATCCAAAATTGGTTTTTCT
Organism: Laguncularia racemosa; assembly: GCA_037954665.1. Lineage (NCBI taxonomy): Eukaryota > Viridiplantae > Streptophyta > Magnoliopsida > Myrtales > Combretaceae > Laguncularia > Laguncularia racemosa. The sequence continues at coordinate 2,943,473 of JBBMOL010000092.1, read as the reverse complement.
TAAATCAAAATTAAAAAAATAAAATAAAATGATAAGGCTTAGGCTTAGATTTTTCCAAAATATGAAAAATGGTAAAAAACGTAAACATGAGGTATTTTTATAATTAAAATTAATAAACCCACTAAAGCTTTTTTATAAAAATCGAACTACAGCTTATTTGATCCTGAGTAGCAGGTACATAAGCACTCTTATGGGGCAACTCTAAAAAAAACAAAAAATCATTTTCCAAATTAGAATAAGTTTGTCTTAATCGATAAATAAAATAGAATAAAAATAACAAAATAGAATAAACAGCAATAAAATAAGAAAGAAAAGATATTAGAATATGGTTCAAATTTTAGAAGGATAAGATAGTAATTTTAAGGTTTTAATAGGTTAGCCCCCGAATTCAGAAACTCTGGTTTTACTTTTTTCTTTTTCAAAAATAAAAGAGGAGATTTCGTTAACTAGTAGTCTAAATTAGAATTAATTCACTCAATTAGTTCTAATTCAAAAAATTTTCCCAACTTCAGTTGGGTGGCAACTCCAAATAAAATAAAATTCCTAATTCAAGTCGAGGATTTATATTAGATGAGCATAGGGTCCAATATAAATCAGATTAGTAATCTAAATGAAAAAAAATAAAAAATTAGACTCGACATTTGTCATTCTACCTATGTAATACAAACCCATATTTATTAAACCTTGAGCTTGAAAATGAAAATGTCACTTTAATTTGCCTCAAGGATGATTTACGTGGGATTACAGGCTTCTTATGTTCCTTTTTTTTTAATAGTTGGAACTTATTGTATTTTGTAGATGGAGGGTCCCAACAGGAGTAGTCACATACGTATCACGCGGGTATTGCATTGCACATGAATTTAGAGAAAAGCGATTTAAAGATGACACGTTATGGGATAACTAGGAAGAGAGAGGTAGGGAGGAGGACATAGGCAATCTCAAGCGTCTCGAATGCACAAGTGACAAACAAGGGAGTTGAGGGCACCTCAAGCATCAACCTTGTAGTTCTTGGGCAATAGAGATCGTTCTTTGCCTGATTTCTTGTTTGCTCTTTGAGAGCAGAGAACTCTTTGTGAAACACCATTTCTCTAATCTTAGGAATTCGGGAAAAAGGTCTTTTAATGAGAAGGAATGACCGAATATTTATAGACTCTTAAGCCTGATAATATCCATTAGATCACTTTAGCGATTAATGAGCAAGATGGAGTCTACTCAATTTAAGGTTATCCTAATGAATTTACCATAAGCCAAAGATCAGTAGCCTTCTTCATAAATACATGAGCTTGCCTGAAAAAGATTGGATGCAGATGGACTGGTCCAACGATCCTTATTCCAAGCTCACTAACCTAATTCTCTCTAAGTCATCATAATAATTGGACCGAACTCATTAAGCCATGTCACTTAGCTCTATGAGTCAAGCCAAATAATCAATGAGCTTAGCCTAATATATTTACATAATATTTTTAGCCCTCTACATTTTGCCTCCTAACTAAAATCCTTTGGACAAAGTCGAAAGGGTTTGGGTATCGGATAAGCCTTTTCAACGACTTTGAAATTGCTTGGCACATGTACACTTGTGGAATAGTTGTACTGCTGTCGCATACACGTCTTTTGTGATTCATATTACAAGATATTGGAGCTAATGCTATATATAATTTAGTTTTAGTTTTTTTTTTTTTATTTTAGCATGCAAGTTTGCAGTACCACTGTATTGCGAGTATCTCCTTTAAGTTCATTGAAATGACTTTGCTCATAAAATAACATATGCATAAAATTTCTTTAATAGATAATCTACATATTATATATATATATATATTTCATTCTTGTAAAGTATCTAGCTTGTCAAATTGCCTTTTATTTTTTGTGGAATATCTGGCTCATTAAGTTGTCTTCAATGTCTCAATTCTCCATTAATGACTTTCAATTGACTTGCTGATTCTAATCCATGAAAATGCACTGATAAATTTATACATTATGCGCACATTAATTTTGATAACAATGGAAGTTTTGGATAATAGTAACAACTTTATGTTTGGCGCTGATAAGATCACATTATACTTATATTTTCTTTTGGATTTATATTAAATTTATTTCAATATTATAAGAAAATATAAAGAAATGGTATTTAATAGTGTTTATTGTGAAAATTCAGGTTTTGAGGACCTAAAAGTAAATTACAAGTTAATTGGATGAGTTTTTCACAAAACTGAAGAAGTAAGTGAAGGATTGCATTGAAGGCCGCCGGCCTTGAGCCAGCCTTGAAGCCGGCCTACATTAAACCGGCCTTATAACACATCAAAGCTGCCGACCTTGAGTCGGCCTACATTATTCCTCGGATATCCATTGCAAAAATCTCTCCAAAATCGTATCTTAATTAATTTGCTTACTTAATTCCTCATCAGATCAGCCTTATCCTCCTCTTTGGATCTATAAATAGACCCCTTGTGTGAACCTTGAGGGCATCCTTTGTTTTTGATCTTTTGAATCATTAGAATTCCCTTGGGGACTTTAGGATTTTATCTTCTTTTTAAATTCTTTTACATTTCATGTTATTCTAAATTTTAGTTTGAAGAAAGAATGTTATTGAAGTTTGCTTTCAATTGAAGAAGTTTAGGAATCAATTCGGAAGATTGAAGTTTTACAAACTCTTGAAGATTATAGCAATTGTTTCATTTATTTAATTTTCTTCTATACCATTTATTAGTTTATTTTTATTATTTAATATGAATTCCATTGCATTTATTTACTTCAATTGTTTTTATGCAATCCATACCATAATGTTCTAAATCATCATTGTGGGAAACATGATGAAGCCATAATTCAAACTAAAATGATCATTGTATTCATGTTATAGGGCATATAGATATACTGAATTTTCATATAAGAAGTCCTGCTATGAATTGTATTTTGTAATTGAAATCAATGCATAGGAATGTAAATGACTCGAAAGAGAAATTTAAGTTTTATCAGGAATTCCTAAGTAAGATTTAATAATTCATGCGGAAGCAGAGTTATTGAATTTTATTAGAAATTGACCTAAGTGTTTCATGCAATATTTTTATTAAATTTTTCACTAAGGGATTAGGAGAAATTATTTTAAAGATATTAGGCAATCATATAATTGGGAAATTTATGATTGTGAATTAGAATCCTCCATTGATTTTAATTAGCGGGAGCTATTAAATTAAATTAGGATAATGTTACTTTAAAACTTGATAAAGGATTAAGGTTTTGTCAATTTCTTGTGAAAATCCATATACCTATGAGTTATTATAACATGAAGGCAATCTGATTAGTAGAATTAGGGTGGATTCTATTTCCCACCATCAATTCATTCTTTTTCAAACACAATTCCCTTTTTGCGCATTTAGTATAATTCATTTACATTTGATCTCATCAAATATCATTGCCTAAATAATAGTAGAAATTGATATAGGTTTATTACTTAATCAATCTTCGTGGTTCGACACTCTTCTCTCACTATATTACTTGATCCGATCCGGTACACTTGCCGGTATTTATTCACGCTCATTTTGTATCTCTTTTTGCATGGATCAAGTTTTTGGCGCCATTGCCGGGGATTGATTAATATTAGACCATCTTCAGATTCTATTGTTAATCTAGGCGCAATTATTTATTTATTTTTTTATCATTGTGTGATCGTTTCCCGTTCTCTTTGAGGTTCTTTTTATGCGCAAGAGTAGAAGTGCTGAACTTCTATCAATTAATCTTGAGATAGAATGCACCTTGCGACAACTTAGAAGAGAGTAGAGAAGAACGAAAGAAGAGAACATGGCGGATGAGAACAACAATCAGATTCAGGGTGTTGGTAGAGCACTTCGGGAATACACGGTACCTGTTGTTTCAGGTCCTGCAATAAGAAGACCGACAATTCAGGCTAACAATTTTGAGTTAAAACCAGCACTCGTTCAAATGGTTCAATCAAATCAATTTGGAGGATATCCAAATGAGAGTCCTGATGAGCATATTGCAGTATTTCTTCAATATTGTAATACAGTGAAAATGAATAATGTATCTGATGATGTAATTAGGCTACAACTTTTTCCGTTTTCACTTAAAGAAAAAGCTAGGGCTTGGTACAATTCATTGCTACAAGACTCTGTAACCACTTGGGTTGATCTCTCATCTAAATTTTTAAGGAGATTTTTTCCACCAGCTAGAACTGCTAGGTTAAGAAATGACATCACAAACTTCACTAAGTTTAGTGGTGAATCACTTTATGAAGCATGAGAAAGATTCAAGGAGGCAATTAGAAAATGCCCCCATCATGAATTACTAGATAATCTCCTTATTGAGATTTTCTATCTCAGTTTAGATGAGACATTGAGATCTCTGGTAGATGCTGCTTCTGGTGGTGCACTAATGAGTAAGACGTATGATGAGGCTAGTGCTTTAATAGATGAAATGGCCTCTAGTGCACATAATTGGCAACATGAAAGAGGTAAGTCTAGAGTGGCATCTGTCAATGACATGGACACCTTAACAGCTCAGATTTCTGCTCTTACCGCCCAAGTAAGTAAACTCACCTCTGCACCTTCTTTTAATGTTAATCAAATTTCTTGTTGTGAGTTATGCTCAGGACCACACTCAACTCTTGAGTGCCCATCTGGAAACTTTTCCTCCTCATCCCATGGAGAGCAAGTAAATTTTGTCAACAATTTTCAAAGAGGTAATCAAGGACCTTATTCAAACACCTACAATCTAGGGTGGCGTAACCATCCAAATTTCTCATGGAGAAATGATAACAACGCACTTAAACCTCATGGATTTCAAAAGCAAGGTCCTAATCATAATATTCCCCATCAACAATATCCTAATCATAATACCTCTTCTCAGCAAGGTCAGTCTAAAGTGGAAGAACTCATGATAAGTTATATGCAAAAGACTGACACAATGTTGCAAAATCAACAAGCCACCATTAGGAATCTTGAAAATTAGCTTAGTCAAATGTCTCAACAGTTGAGTAATAGACCATATGGGTCTTTACCTAGCAATACTGAGTAGAATCCTAAGGGTGTAAATGCTATTATGCTAAGGAGTGGTAAGGAATTAGTTGATAAGAAACTTGAGGAAGAGGAGGTTAACCTAAAGAAAGATAAAGGGAAACAACAGGAAGAGGAACCAAAGCAAAATTCACCAAAAGTGAAAGCATATGTTCCTCCTATTCCTTTCCTAGGAAGGCTGAAGCAACAACAATTGGATTCACAATTTGCTAAATTTTTAGAAATATTTAAAAAATTGCAAATTAACATTCCTTTTGCAGAGGCACTTCAGCAAATGCCTTCATATGCCAGATTCATGAAGGATTTGCTCACCAAGAAGAGAAAGATAGATGGGAATGAATCTGTAATGCTTACAGGGGAGTGTTCTATGATCTTACAGAAGAATTTATCCAATTTGCCAAGAAAACAAAGAGATCAGGGAAGTTTTACTGTTCCTTGCACTATTGGTAATTTTCATTTTGATAAAGTACTTATAGATTAGGTGCAAGTATAAATTTAATGCCTCTGTCCATTTTCAGAAAACTAGGACTTGGAGAATGTAAGGAGACGCACGTCACCTTACAACTTGCGGATAGAAGTGTTAAGTACCCAAAGGGTATAGTGGAGAATGTCCTAGTAAAAGTGAACAAATTCATCTTTCCAGTTGACTTTATAGTCCTGGAAATGGAAGAAGATAGAGAGGCACTCATGATCTTAGGAAGACCATTCCTGGCAACAGGTAAGGCATTGATAGATGTGGAACAAGGTAAGCTGACCTTGAGAGTTATGAATGAAGAAGTCACTTTCAATGTTTATGAGGCCATTAGGAAATTTGATGATTGTAAGCCCTGTTACACAATTGATATTATTGATGAAGTTTCCTGTGAGAATATTGAAGAGAATGCAGGAATGGAGACAATAGAATCGGTTCTCAAGGATATAGATGAATGGAGTGATGATGAAGAACCAATTGAAGAATGTGTGGAAGATGCATTAGAAATTCGAGCTCACTATTATGAGGAGCTAGGAACAAGTGAGAAGAAGCCAATTCCATCGTTGACATAACCCCCGGTGCTTGAGCTTAAACCATTACCTAGTCATTTGAAATATGCATATCTTGGAACAGATGATACTTTGCCAATAATCATTTCTTCTTCTTTGATAGGTAATCAAGAGCAACAACTTTTGGATGTTCGAAGAGAGCATAAGGAAGCTATCGGGTGGACCATTGCTGATATTAAGGGAATTAGCTCTTCAATTTGTACTCATAGGATATTTCTTGAGGCTGAGTGCAAACCTACAGTACAACCACAAAGAAGACTTAACCCAACTCTTAAGGAAGTTGTAAAAAAAAGAAGTGCTTAAATTGTTAGATGTAGGCATTATTTTTCCAATTTCTGATAGTAAATGGGTTAGTCTTGTCCAAGTTGTACCAAAAAAAGGTAGTATGACTGTAGTAAAAAATGAAGCTAATGAATTAATTCCCACTAGCACTGTAACTGGTTGGAGAGTCTGTATAGACTATAGAAAACTGAATGATGCTACCCGCAAAGATCATTTCTCCTTCCCTTTTGTAGATCAGATGTTAGAAAAACTTGTAGGGCATGATTATTACTGCTTTTTAGATAGTTATTCTGGTTACAATCAAATCCATATAGCACCCGAGGACCAGGAGAAAACCACCTTTACTTGTCCCTATGGCACATTTGCTTTTAAGAGAATGCCCTTTGGTCTTTGTAAAGCACCCGCTACATTTCAGAGATGCATGATGTCCATATTTTCTAACATGATAGAAAATTTTATTGAAATATTCATGGATGATTTTTCTGTTTTTGAGAAGTCATTCGAAACATGTCTGATAAATTTAGGATATGTGCTTAAGAGATGCAAGGAAACTAATCTGCTTCTTAACTGGGAAAAATGCCATTTCATGGTAAGAGAGGGAATAGTCTTAGGGCACAAAGTATCTAAGCAGGGAATTGAGGTTGACAGGGCAAAAATAGAGGTGATAGAGAAGCTACCACCACCTACTACAGTGAAAGGAATCAGAAGCTTCTTGGGACATGCTGGCTTCTACAGGAGATTTATCAAGGACTTCTCTAAAATCTCAAGACCTCTTTGTAATTTATTAGAAAAAGATTCTGCCTTTATTTTTTATGATAATTGTTTGCAGGCATTTAATCTATTGAAGGAGAAGCTCACTACTGCACCAGTGATTGTTGCACCTGATTGGGAGCTTCCCTTCGAGTTGATGTGCGATGCCGGTGACTATGTTGTAGGAGCGGTACTTGGGCAAAGGAAAGATAAGTCATTTCATGTAATATACTATGCTAGTAGAACCTTAAATGAGGCCCAAAGGAATTATGCCACAACTGAAAAAAGAACTTTTAGCAGTCATATTTGCATGCGATAAATTCCGGCCTTATCTAATAGGTTCTAAAATGATAGTATATACTGACCATGCTGCCCTTAAGTATTTATTTGCTAAAGCTGATGCTAAACCTAGGTTAATTCGATGGATTCTATTACTGCAAGAATTTAACCTGGAAATTAAAGATAAGAAGGGAACTGAAAATGTGGTAGCTGATCATTTATCCCGTTTGGAATCTAATTGTTTTGATTCACCTATTAATGAAAAGTTCCCTGATGAACAATTGCATGTAGTAAAAGTCCAGGGATTACCTTGGTATGCTGATATCGTTAATTATTTGGTTAGCAAAATCACTCCATATGGTTTATCCTACCAATAAAAAAAGAAATTTTTACATGATGTGAAGTTTTATTTTTGGGATGAACCATATCTCTTTAAAAATTGTGCTGACCAAATAATTAGACGGTGCGTACCTGAAAGTGAACAGCTTAGCATTATACAGCATTGTCATTCTAGAGAGGCAGGAGGTCACTTTGGTGTAGAAAAAACGGCAGCTAAAATTTTATCATGTGGATTTTATTGGCCCAGGTTGTTCAGTGATTGCAGGAACTACATCATGTCTTGTGCTCAATGTCAAAGGACTGGCAACATTTCTAGAAGACAAGAATTACCACAAAATAATATACTTGTAATTGAGCTTTTTGACATTTGGGGAATCGACTTTATGGGTCCTTTTCCCTCATCTTTTTCAAACAAATATATTCTTTTAGCTGTTGATTATGTTTCGAAATGGGTAGAGGCAGTTGCTTTACAAACTAATGACAGCAGGGTTGTCATTAAATTTTTGAAAAGGAATATATTTTCAAGATTTGGGGTACCTAGAGCTATAATAAGTGATGGGGGAACACATTTTTGTAACAGGCAATTTGAGAAATTATTATTAAAATATGGAGTTACTCACAAAATTGCCACCCCTTATCATCCACAAATGTGTGGACAGGTTGAGGTAGCCAATAGGGAAATTAAACGAATTCTAGAAAAGACTATCAATGCATCCAGGAAAGATTGGTCTTTAAAAATTGACGATGCATTATGGGCTTATAGAACAGCGTTTAAAACCCCTATAGGAATGTCCCCATACAAAATTGTTTTTGGTAAATTGTGTCACTTACCAATAGAGCTCGAGCACAAGGCATACTGGGCTATTAAATACCTTAACTTTGATGAGAAAGTTGCAGGTGAAAAAAGATTGCTGCAACTAAATCAGATGGCTGAATTGAGAGAAGAAGCATATGAAAATGCCAAAATTTACAAAGAACGAACAAAGCGATGGCATGATAAGAACATCGTGAGGCGAGAATTTTTCCCTGGTCAAAAGGTCTTACTATATAACTCCTGCTTGAAGCTGTTCCTAGGTAAGTTGAAATCACGATGGTCTGGACCCTTTGAAATTGTTAATGTGTTTCCTTATGGTGCAGTTGAGTTGAAGGCAGAAGATAACCGTACTTTCAAGGTAAACGGTTATCTTCTCAAACATTATTATGAAGGGGAAAATGTTGATAGAAATGCCACAGCTGTGGATTTAGGAGATTTGAGAACTTGAACTGGAAAAGTCGGGCTAGCGACTATAAACTAAGCGCTTCATGGGAGGCAGCCCATACTCAATAAGTATATACACTAGTGTTTTAGTTTCATTGATATAAAAAAATAAAAAATAAAAAATAAATAAATTTTGAAGGCCGAATAAAAGCCGCCGGCTTTAAGCCGGCCTAAACTCTCGGTACAAATAAAGGCCGGCGACGTACATGTACAGGGTGTCGGCCTTTGTCTGGTTTTTAGACATTGGCTGGCCCTTCTCTCTCTCTCATTTGCTCACTTATTTTTCTCTCTTACTCACTTATTCTCTCACAACTGCTCTCCCTCTCTCTCGCACTTCTCCTCTCTCTTTGACTTATTTTCTCTTCACTCTCTCACTCACTCCCCTCTTGCATTCAAGACACTCCAAGGATGACAGACATTTTGGGAGGAATTTTCTTGTTGATGAACAATTTTACACCAGAGAAGTACCAGTGTTTCAATTTTTGCATTGACATTCTTTTCCTTAATTTTGTGCTATTATAGGAACAATGAGGACATTGTCCAATTTAAGTGTGGGGAAGGGATTATAAATATAGAAGTATAATGATTGATTGCACACATCATGAGCTTACAATTCCCATACTTTATTTATGTCCTTAAGTGTTTATCATCAATGGAATTTTGAAATTGACTTAGATTGGTGCCCCACTCGCCAACTGTTGTGACTAGTTTACATAGTTAAAATTTAATAGTAAAATCTCTAGAGAACGGGTTTACCCTATGTTTAGCCTTTGAACTTGAGATTAAGTCCTTAAGTTGAAAAAATAAGCAAGTTTACTTCAAGGAAAAATTGGTTGGGATAAATTTCTCTTGAAATTTCTTTGAGAATACCTTAACACCTAGTGAAAGAGGTAAAGGAAATATTTTACTTAGTGATCCCTTATAAAAATAGTCTTAACTAATATTCATTTATGCAAAAAAAAAAAAAAAGAGCCTTTACTCCAATGACTCAGGAAAGTGAGCTAAGAGTATCCAATCTTAAATGTTAGTGTGAGGAAGAGTTCGTAGGGGTCCCTTTAAAACCTGGTCACTTAGTCGATGAGCCCAAGATGTGCCAACTCAATGAACTCACAATAACGAGAAGGGCGGAAAGGCAAAAATTTAGTACCTTAATGAAAGCTAGGTTGACATGGGCGAGCTTTGGTTCCTCAGAAGAGTGAAGTCTGACTCTGCTGTCAATTAAGGCAAATAAAAAAAAAAGTGTGAATATAGGACAATAAGTGAAATAAAGACTAAATTAAAAAGGGAGAAATTCTAGGAAAAAAATGGATACCATATGCTTTCACTTTTTGTTATCTTGTTTAGAGAAGTAAAATTGAGGGAGATTATACTTGCTAATAACCAATGAAGTTTAAATGAATATTTTTCCTTATGGACTAAATATTTTTTTTTTGTTAAACACTGGGATTAAAAATCTGTTTTATTTAGATTAACTACTAAATTTCAACTAGATCTACTAGTTACAAGTTTCAGTATGGTTAGAACAATGGGCACCAGAAGTTCAATGACAGATTTCTCTTATTTAATTCAATTATTTTGCTTAAGGACAAGCAAAAGTTCAAGTGTGGGGATGTTGATAAGATCATATTATACTTATATTTTCTTTTGGATTTATATTAAATTTATTTCAATATTATAAGAAAATATAAAGAAATGGTATTTAATGGTGTTTATTGTGAAAATTCAGGTTTTGAGGACCTAAAAGTAAATTACAAGTTAATTGGAGGAGTTTTTCACAAAATTGAAGAAGCAAGTGAAGGATTGCATTGAAGGCCGTCGGCCTTGAAGCCGACCTACATTAAACCGGCCTCATAACACATCAAAGCCGTTGGCCTTGAGCAGGCCTTGAGCTAGCCTACATTGTTTCTCGGATATCCATTGCAAAAATCTCTACAAAATCGTATCTTAATTAATTTGCTTACTCAATTCCTCATCAGATCAGCCTTATCCTCCTCCTCTTTGGATCTATAAATAGACCCCTTGTGTGAACCTTGAGGGTATCCTTTGTTTTTTATCTTTTGAATCATTAGAATTCCTTTGGGGACTTTAGGATTTTATCTTCTTTTTAAATTCTTTTACATTTCATGTTATTCTAAATTTTAGTTTGAAGAAAGAATGTTATTGAAGTTCACTTTCAATTGAAGAAGTTTAGGAATCAATTCGGAAGATTGAAGTTTTACAAACTCTTGAAGATTATAGCAATTGTTTCATTTATTTAATTTTTTTATATACCATTTATCAGTTTATTTTTATTATTTAATATGAATTCCATTGCATTTATTTACTTCAATTGTTTTTATGCAATCCATACCATAATGTTCTAAATCATCCTTGTGGGAAACATGATGAAGCCATAATTCAAACTAAAATGTTCATTGTATTCATGTTATAGGGCATATAGATATACGGAATTTTCATATAAGAAATTCTGCTATGAATTGTATTTTGTAATTGAAATCAATGCATAGGAATGTAAATGACTCGAAAGAGAAATTTAAGTTTTATCAGGAATTCCTAAGTAAGATTTAATAATTCATGCGGAAGTAGCGTTATTGAATTTTATTAGAAATTGACCTAAGTGTTTCATGCAATATTTTTATTAAATTTTTCACTAAGGGATTAGGAGAAATTATTTTAAATATATTAGGCAATCATATAATTGGGAAATTTATGATTGTGAATTAGAATCCTCCATTGATTTTAATTAGCGGGAGCTATTAAATTAAATTGGGGTAATGTTACTTTAAAACTTGATAAAGGATTAAGGTTTTGTCAATTTCTTGTGAAAATCCATATACCTATGAGTTATTATAACATGAAGGCAATATGATTAGTAGAATTAGGGTAGATTCTATTTCCCACAATCAATTCGTTATTTTTCAAACACAATTCCCTTTTTGCGCATTTAGTATAATTCATTCACATTTGATCTCATCAAATATCATTGCCTAAATAATAGTAGAAATTGATATAGGTCTATTACTTAATCAATCTTCGTGGTTCGACACTATTCTCTCACTATATTACTTGATCTGATCCGGTACACTTGCCAGTATTTATTTACGCTCATTTTGTATCTCTTTTTGCGTGGATCAGGCGCCACCTTAGTAAGTCATATATCCTTGAAATATCACCAATAGGTTTTTCAAATTATCATTCCATACATATCTTCAATGTCATACCAAATATGCTTTATAATAGATATCTAATAAAACATTTTCACTTACCGAATGTGTCCTAATGAGAATTTGCTTTCCCATTCTAATATACACTATATACTAGGCCAACTGTGCACCTAGTCATAAACAATTGGAAGAGTATGGAAGTGCAATACCGGATGCTTCTAAGACTATTGAAATTGAACCTGCATCCATGGGGCATTTAGCAACAGATGGTGCATATCTCCCTTCGGTGCCGTAACCTCATGCGCTTGAAGCTTAGGTCTTGCCACGATGTCACCCCGCCAGAATCACCGCTTTCGTGATCGACTGCAGGGGTCTGAAGCGGTAAAAAGGAGCTTGGGACCTTGACTTTTTTTTTTCTTTATCTATTCCGATGCATAGTTTTGAATCAACTTAGACTAGCAGGTCTGATTCTATGATGTCGTTTCCTCAAGTTATATCAGGACCCAATTCACAGCAAAGGCTAATGGACATTTCTGAGGTAGTTTTTTTTTTTGCAAACCCAGCCTCAAGAGCAAACTACAGCTCCATGCTAGAAACTAATGATGGTTTAAATTCCACCTTAGCTCCGCATTTTCTTGCAATTTCCTATAAACACAACAGCCGAGGACTCATCTTCTTCCTCTATAAGGAGCCAGCTTCCACGGGATGGCACGCTAGGAACTAGAACCTGAAGGAAGGTCTCACAAGAATTAGAGGTTTACTTGGTGATGGATCCCTATTATCTTGCCCACGTTGTAATATGAGAAGACGCCAAGGTCCACCTTTAACTCTAGAACCTCACTCTTCTCCCTAGCATCAATCCTGGTAAGAAAGTTTGCATTGGCTAGAGTTGGATTCGAAAAATCAAGCTGATGATTGCAAAGTGGCTGCAGATAGGGAGTTTAGTGGTACAGCCTAAAAAATTGTTCCTCTTAGACGTCCCGCCTAGTTACTTGAGGAACATTCATTTGTTGTGGATGAAAGTATGGAAGTAAAGACTCTACATCTACCAAGTATTATTGCTTATTCGGCATTAAAGGTAACTAAGGCCAGGTACAGCAATAAAAAAAAAAAAGTTGAGTCCTGTTACTCATCAGAATTGCTGAGAACGGCTCCGATCTGTCAAATGCAGTACCGCATTCATCATGTTCTTCAGACTATTCACTAAGATTGTGCATGCTAAGATGATAAGGATTTTGAAAAAAAAAAAAAAAAATTTCCTTTGCCACAATGCAGAACATATGTTTTATATGTATCTGATCCTTGTGAGCATCTTGACTAAGGAGATGATGGTGATATGGTTTTTTTTTTTTTTGGAGGAATATTCAAATCCTCAAAGTGCCAACTGTCGGCTAGGATCTTATGAGGACTCCGTTGAATATTATGTCTACCTTAATGGTCATTTACTTGGGAGCTGCTAACTTTTGCCCTTATTTGTATTAGAAGAGGCTTTTGACTCGGAGTAATATCAGGTCTTAAATCCATTGAAATCTTCAGGTCCTTTTTTTTTTTTAATTGTAGCTATAACAATTAATAGAAGAACTAGTGACAACTGCAATAATCACCATTAGGCAAACAATGACTGTTGGCAGAGCTTTTATCTACTTCTTTCCATGTCATCAAACAAGGTGACAATCAATACCAAGAGCCTATTGAGTTCTCATCTTCTCTTTGGCCATTTTATTGTTCAGTTCTATTCATGGCTCCATGCCTATTATCTATCTATAACTCAAGAATTTGATTCAATCTCTATAACTGAATTTGCTTAATTAGAATGATATATATTTTTTTTACAATTTCAGGTGATGTAGGAGCTTGACTTGTTGATGACTCGACATAGGAACGAAGCATGTCCGTGTTTAGCAACAATGATCATTCTCATTGCAACTTGATTACAAGTTTTGGAGGGTAAATAAGAACTTCATTTCTTTAAGTTTGCTCCAATTGTAATCAGCAATATTACTAGGAGAGCAAATTTCCTTCAAGTTTGCTCCAATCGCAATCATAGATTTTACCAAGAGAGCAAATAGGAACTTCGTTCCTCCAAATTTGCTCCAATTGTAATAAGCAATTTTACTAGGAGAGTAAGTAGGAACTTCATTCATCTTCTTCCTTTGATCATGAGTGTAATAGGAACTTCTATTAATATATTGTTTGAGTGATTTTGTTGTTGGTTTGTTCAAAAACTACATGCTTAGTTAGTGTTTGGAGCCAAAAATTGGTTATATAGATGAAATTTTTCATATGCCTCATGGGTGTTTATATCCATTATTAGCAATCTTATATCCATTATCTATTATAATTTTGGAAGCTTATTTTATTATTGTGCCTGCTTGATATTTCCTTTTTATGTCTTATGTTTTATAAGAAGTTATCATGTTAATGCTATCTTTCGTTATAGCAAAATTAACTGCGTATGCATAATGAAAGTAATAGGTAAGTTTATAATAACATGACATTTTGCTTATCTTTTTTATATCTTTTATTCTTTTTCAAAAAGTTTTTATTATTCATATTTTTTTCTCTTAACAATACTTTTTAATATCTTTACAGTACATATATTTGAATTTATTATTGGTAGAAAAGATGCTACTTTACATGATTGGATGTAAAAATGATGTAACTTTTCAACTATTTTTATTTTTTTATTACAATACTCTTTAATTTTTTTATAACACATACATTTCAATTTAGTACCAGTAGAAAAGATGCTACCTTTACATGACTAGATACAAAATGATACAAATTTTAATATATAATATTGTATTTTCATAACTTAAAGGATTATTATAACTTTTTCAATATATTATAAATTAAAAATATAAATTTATGTGATCTTTTATAAAGGAATTTATTAATATATTAATTATAATAATCTTGTGAAATGTAGTAGTTATATTAACATAAATATATACTTTAAAGCAAAACTCACCATGTGGGGTTTCAATAAAATTTTTTATGGTTTTACTCATGTTTTTTATGGGAGATGAGAAAATAAAGAAAGCAAAGAGGTAGTTATTTTTTGGTAGTTTATTTATTTTCTTGTTGAGATTTTAAAGTGTTATAAATAAAACCAATAAAAAAAGAGTATGATTTAATACAGCATAACTTTTAGTAATGTTTCACACGTGTTTTGAAAGATTATAAGGACGAATCATTTTATTAGAAAAATATCACATAATCATATATAAATTTAACGTATCATCATTATTTATATAATACAATAATATTTACCCTACATTATATTTTTTAATATATATTATTAAATAAATATATTTTAAATGAACTAGCAATAGCATAAGTTTTTACCTAGTTAATTATGAAACCCTAACTGCGACCAAATCGAAGCATCCCAAGTCCCAACCCAACCCGATGCCGGTCCATCCACCCCGGCTAAAAAATTTGCATGAGGAATACGCCGGTCCATCCATCCCAACCCAATATTCATTCTACCAATAATAAAGTGAATAATGGAAAAAAAGAAAGAAAATGAAAATGAAAACCTCTTCCTTGTTGTTCTCGAAAACAGAAACGAAAAAGAAAATTAAAAAATTAGAGTAAAACCGAAAAAAAAAATGGAAAGTCCAGAAAATACAGAAAAAGGAAAACTCCATTAAACCTTAAACACTCTCTCTCTCTCTCTCTCTCTCTCTCTGGATCCATTGATCCACTCAAAGCTCCAATCTACTGCACACATATACATACACCTATATACACATATATATACATGCAGAATACTCGATCCATTATTTAATTAATTAATTTAATTAATGTTTCTCAATTAACAGGTAAATCCAAATCTATGACTTTGCTGCATTTCTTGTATTTAATTGATCATGATTATTGAATCGAGTCGAAGCGAATCCTTTGTTCGACTTTACGTTAGGGTTGGGATTAGGATTAGGATTAGGGTTAGGGTTAGGTTTGGTGTTTAATCGCTTTCACTGCCAGTAGGACGTATTCTTGTCTAGATGTCTTCGATTTCTTTTAATGGTTGAGTTGTCAATTTTTCTCTGATATTAATTACACTTTACCTAACTGCTACCAAGATTATGTCAAAATCTACCAGAAACTGTCCGTCACTTTGCTTATAAGTGCTTGTTTCGCTTATTGATGTTGATTGATTTGGATTCGATTACGGTTTTGGTTTTTTATTAGAATGATTGTCGTCCTAGATCTTTAATTGCTGTAGGTTGTGGCATTGTTGATGGAGAGAGATTTTTAGGGTTTTCATCACTGGCATTCGTGCTTACATGACATGGACGTTGCCCAGGGATTTAGGGAATGTGGAAGGATGATAGGGGTTTTTTGTTATTGATTATTATTGATGTTCTAGGGAATGTGACAGGCGTTTGCATTTGCTTGCTACTGTTGATGTGAGTAGTGGACTATTGATGATGTATTGATCGAATCAGTTTGATTTTTGGTTATTGTGATTAGTGTGCTTTGTGGGCGTGGAAATGGCTGATGCTGCTGGGTTTATGGAAGCAGCGGGAGCCAGGTTCAGTTCGCTTGAGCTGATTGGAAAAGGGTCTTTCGGTGATGTATACAAAGCGTAAGTATTGATACCTTTTCCTATTGCGTTTATTGCTGCTTTTCTTTTGGAAGAGTTATTTGAGACCATAATCTGTCAAGACAGAAGGACATTCTTGTCTCTGACTTCCCCTCCTTTTCATCTTCTACATTTAAGGATGATAAATGCCTGTTGGATTTTGATCTAATATCATTTTAGTCCTAGAGTTGCCATGTAGGATTATACCTAGACCCGTTTTGTGATGTTTGGCTAGACCAGGGTCAGTGTCTGTCACTCCACTAGCATAAAATCCCTGTTATGGCAGAATTGTGTAATATGCTGTTTGCATTCAGAAGATATGTTAAAGCAGGAATCTCTGGCTTCTTGTAAGGTCATCTAATTAAGTTCTGTCATCATACGAATTTGGGCTAATATTGTGAATGTGTTTTCATTGGCTTGAATAGCTTGAAGGCTTTTGTATTCGAGAAGATTTCTAATTTCTGTGTAAAGGACTCCATTTTGGTTTGAAAAAGAATAAATTGCCTCAACTTTACCCCAAGTAAAAAAGAATAATTGACTCAAAGCATGATCTTACATAGCTTGTGGAAGCTTCAATCTTGAAGTGGCAAGTTTTTCCTCTAAAATAAGATACAGACTGAGTTCCATTCGAACTATCTTAGATACCAGTTTTTAATAAGTATACTAGAGTTACTTATCCAAAAAAAAAAGAGGTATACTAGAGTTTCTGTTATTTGACACAAGCATATATGATATATATCTTAGGCTGTTGGCTTTCTGTCACCTGCAGTTAGAAGATGTTGAGTAGTTTCTCTGTTGCACTCACTATAATTATTTGAGAGCCAAAATACCAATTTGGAAGGCCCATTGTAATTGGCTATTCAACTTTGCTCTTTATGTTTTCTTTTTTAATCTTCATGCAACCATGAGATCTGTCAACCAGACAACCCCCAAAATAAAAATTTTACATCACTTGTCCTAAATTGTCTTGGATATAATTAGGCAGGATGCGGGAGTTTTATGTGGATCTTGTAATTGGTTGTTTTCTTCTTCTGAAGTACCCTTAAATTATATAAATGGAAGTTTTAGCTTTTATTCTTTTCTTTCTTTTACCTGGACTGCAGCTTGTTGATAAAGATAAATGCTCTCTTCTTGATAACTCATCTTTGAAGTAATCTGCCATCTGCCAACTAATACCTATAAGCAAAAAGAGCATAGCCTGCAAATCTTGAGAAAGAGAGAGAGAGAGAGAGAGAGGAGAATGTAGGAGGTGGTTAACACTCTCTACATCTTGCTTAACTGTATTTATTTCAGTTGAAGTTCCTTGGGTTATGTCGTCAATGGGGAAGGACCTCCCAAAAGTTGCTACATGAAGTTGGCAATAGAAAGAATTGCTTCCTGGAGTTATAGGACATTGTGTATTATGGAGTTTTTTGTTATAAAGAGATAAAAAAAGATTTGAAGGAGAATCTGATCTTCTTAATGGTCTCTCTGGGAAAGTCTACCTTATGATTGTAACTTGTTTTCTCGGTATTTTTAATTAGCTTCTGCTTCTTTTTGGCAAAGAAATTTTATTAGGTTCTTTATGTATAAAAAAAAGGTATCCATGTCTGATTTTTAATTATGCAATTAAATGAAGAAAAGTAGTATTTGTAACATAGGTGCTTTCTAGCTTATAATTTTTGTGCTCTTGTGATAAATAGTGTTTTGGATGTTTGTGGTTATATGGTAAGTTTTGGACAATGTCTGATGGCTTGTCTCTATGCAGGTTTGATAAGGAACTTAATAAAGAAGTTGCTATTAAAGTGATTGACCTTGAGGAATCGTAAGTCTCTTTTTTGATATGCTTGGTTAACGTTGGTTTCTGTTATAGATCAGAAAGATTATCTTTGAGTTTCAATGTTTTATCCTAACAGGAGTCACTTCTCTCTGTTTTTTTAACGCTTTCTACTACATGGTATGTAAGGAAATTAGGTATTTACTTACATAGTGGTGTCATCCTTGCTGAGGACATTTTAAAGGGTGCTTCTTACTGAGCTGCTGATCAACATCTAGTAATTTCAAGATTCTCAATGAAGTAATTATGAACAAAAAAAGATTTGAAATGACCAAAAATTAGTGCTCTGCATCAAACCTTTGCCTATGTAGCCGGGAAGTTAAAAATTCATTATCTGCTTGCTGAATGATTGATGGGATTGATGGTGGACAAAGCTTGAAACATATGTAGTATATACTGCAGAGGGCTGTAATTTTGATGGGTCTGAGGAATAAATTATTTCATGAGAGCTTCTTTATAGTTTTAGTCATATAGGCTCTGCTACAAGATTAATTTGAGAGGGCGTAGCATTGATTCTTACATTGTTAGTGTATGCAACACTTAATTCTGAATATGGTCAGACTTGGTTGCCCTAATAAAGATATTGTTATGGGCTCAATGCATCAGCAGCGGACCTTTTTTTGTCATAGACCAGTTAATTGTTGAGGACACTGAAGTGTCTAGTTGGTTAATGAAGTTTAGTTGTCATGCACGACATGTTTTGAGCTTGCTCTGTTGTTTTATATTGGTGAACCATTGCTTTATGTTTCTGAAAGTTCTTTTATGTGGTTAATGTTTTGGAGACTTGGAGTTTAGAGCAACTTGTGATGCTTGATCATGTGTTTTCCTTCTGCAGGGAGGATGACATTGAGGACATTCAGAAGGTAGCACTCTCTTTCTCTATCATTTGCTAGTCTGCAGAATTGCTATAATGCAATCAAGTTTTCTCACCCTTCACATTATCACTTATCAGGAGATCTCTGTGCTGTCACAATGTCGGTCTCCATATATTACTGAGTATTATGGTTCCTATCTCCACCAGACCAAGCTATGGATCATAATGGAATATATGGCTGGTGGATCTGTGGCTGATCTAGTAGGTCCTCTTGTTGATTTGCATCTACCAAATTAATAATATCAAATGCAATGTCTTTCATATCTCAAGCTTGTAGATATGGTATAGGCTATTATATTTATTACTTGACAAATTATGCTTACAGCTTCAATCCGGCCCACCACTGGACGAGATGTCAATTGCTTGCATTTTACGTGATTTGCTCCATGCAATTGAATATCTGCATAATGAAGGAAAAATTCACAGGGATATCAAAGGTTTTCCTTTCCCTTTTGTCAGAGGCTTATTTTAATTTCAATCTAAGGCCAAAATTGGTGGCCTCCTGTTAGTGGAGCTTCACAGGATATTGTGTTTATCAATTCTTTGCTGTCTTCATGCAGCGGCCAATATTTTGTTAACTGAGAATGGTGATGTCAAGGTACGTATAGTACTCTTGGTCTTATCTGATCTAACATTGCTTTCCTAGCTGTACAAGTATTTTCTTACACAGATGAGGTGATTCATAGTAAACATGGGGCTGCATGCATTTTTTTAGTCTTCTGTGGCATCGTGTTGATTATCATGCAGGTTGCTGATTTTGGTGTTTCTGCACAATTAACCAGAACCATATCAAGGAGAAAGGTAATTCTGTGTCCTTGGCTTACATTGAAGTCATTTTAATCTTGCTATTGGAAAATGTGCAGTGATTGTTCTTTTCTATCATTCTGGTCTTGCACATTCTTGGCTGGATATTGATTACCTATCAACAAGTAATTTGGATACTGGTATTCATAGTGCTGTGCGAAAAAACTTCATTTGACTTGTGGATCTGCTGCTTCACTATGCTTATGCTTTTGATTATTATCCCTTAACCTGATCAGAGATATATCTTGGATTTGAGGATAATGATGCCTCTGTAAGTTTGTCCATGCATCTCTGTATGTATTGGATGTCTCTATTATTGTAATTCTTTCGATGCTGATATATTTGTCAATACCAGACATTTGTGGGAACTCCATTCTGGATGGCACCAGAGGTAATTCAGAATTCTGAAGGATATAATGAGAAGGTATTTTTCAAGCAATTCATTTGTTTTATTTTGAAAATTTGTTGTTTTTGCACCTTTACCTTTAGTTGTATGGAATCCTACACTAATCAGACATACTTGGGATCTGTAAGTCATTGACCACTATATGACTGCTTGGTTAGTGCAGGCAGATATCTGGTCTCTTGGGATAACTGCAATCGAGATGGCAAAAGGTGAACCTCCGCTTGCAGATCTCCACCCCATGAGAGTTCTTTTTATCATACCTCGAGAAAACCCACCGCAGGTTTTAATTATATTTGATATTTACTCTGGTGAAACCAGTTACATGGTTTATAATTATTTGCTATCCGGTATTTTGCATCTTGCATTATGTAATTATTGTTCTCTGATTGTTTAACAGCTGGATGATCATTTTTCCCGTCCAATGAAAGAATTTGTTTCCATGTGCTTAAAGAAAGTACCTGCAGAGGTAAATTATCAAAGACTTTAGTAATTGTGTCTCACATTTTTCTAATTTCAAGAGTTTACTTATCAAAAAGTATAGTAAGCTTAAGAATGTCTTTTTATCTCTTTTCTAGGTTAAATTATATCTGCTAGTGCACCTGTAGGTTGAAAGGGGTTTATTACTTTGTGCTCTGTATGTTCTTGCTACAACTTCTGGGCATATAAAAGAGGGATGATTGACCCAAAAATTTCCCTTGCTTGACATGCTAAATAAATCTATCCATGTAGTAGTGCTACTTTACTTATAGATCCTATTACCGAGTTGATCTTGTGAACTACAATATTTTGCAATTGATTATTGGTATATTGAAGTCATCATTGTTGAGATCTCTTCATCCAGTGAGCTCTTCTAAGTTCTTTGTTTTAATGTTAAATCGTTTGTGATGCTCTTAGGAGTTCTTTGCTTTCCAAAAACCCTCTAAAAAGTTTTTTTTGGTAACTCTGAATTTTTTCATTTTTTTGGTTTTGGTGGCACTCTAGAAGTTATATTCTCCCTTGGTCCGTACATCTATTGATGTTAACTGTTGGGAACACAATTAAATTTCATCCTGCTCATTAGAACTTTTAGGAAGGGCTTACATAGAAACAAATGCCAATGAGAAACAAATAAATTCAATGCCAATAATTTTCATATTTTACCCATATTATTTAATAGATTAATTTTTAAATCCTTTTAACATTTCAAGAGCTATGTAATTGTAGAAGACATCTTATGGTCGGCATTGGGAGCCTTAAAGTTTTTTTCTTTTCCTAATTTCTTGGTTATGACTTCTCATACCATACTTGTCCCCATTGGAAGAGATGATTCAATGGTCTTCCAGTACAAATTTTGCTACTTCTTAATGTCACACTCTTCCTGTGACTTCAGAGACCAAGTGCGAAGGAGCTTCTGAAGCTACGGTTTATGAAAAATGTCAGAAAGAGTCAGAAGCTTCTCGAGAGAATCAGGTATGCATGAACAAGCATGGTGTACGTGAGCTATATTGATTCATACAGGCTTTATCTTTTTTGATGGAATCAGGAATGAACAAACTATTATTATGCATTTCTGATTTTTTTTCTTAAAGATTCCAAGGTGCTGTTGCCAGTGGAAGAACATATTGTATGATTGTAATGTCTTCCTTTAACTAGAACATTTTTTTTTCCCTGTTTATATAGAGAGCGTCCAAAATATCAGCTATTTGAAGATGTGGAAACTTCAAGAGTTCCTAAAGGAATTGGAGAGGGATCTGATACCGTCAAAATGAAGAGAGATGTGAGAGGAGATGATACTGTGAAAACCAGGTGGGTTTGAGTTGATGTTTTGCTTATCTGTTGCTCATTCTGGCTAAACTTGTTTTTGTTAGCATTAGCAGTAGTCAAGGAAGACCAATGAGGAACACTGGATGGGATTTCAGCATCGGTGGAACACAAGGTATGGGAACTATCAGGACCAGTGAGAAACCACCTCAGTTCAGAGAGAGGAGACATGAAGCTTCAAGCAATCAAGTAACACCAAAAAGAGCTGTAGAAGTTGATAGTAGGTTGTCCTCATCTGGAAGTGCAATTCAGGAGGTATCTATCAGGAAAGATTCTCGAGATCACAATAAGAAGGAGCATTACAATAATTACTTTGATGATGTAAGAATCTACCTTTGTCCCTTTAAAAGAAATCAAACAATATAAATAACATTTTGAAGTGGGATCTTACCTGTTTTAAAATATTTGGCATAAGACTAGCCATGTACACAAAACCAGTGATTTCACCTGTTAACAAAAGCTGTCCTTCGAGAAAATTGTTTTGATCTTTAACATGAATCTGTTGTAGTTTGCTTTAGCGATCATGCATGCTAGAAACTTCTGTCTAGTTTTGTAGGATGAAGGATTATCTGTACTGTGAATATGTTGATGAAATTCACTTTGTTAAATCCAAGTAATTAAAGGAGAATAAAAATGTCGTGGTGTTTTTTTATGGAAAGCTTGACTCTGCAGCTTTTGTCATCAACTTATATATAATATACTTCTGCTGCCAAATGGGAAAATACTGAATATAGTAACTTTGCACAGAAAATGAATAGATTTGCCAATTACCGTATCTGCAGAAATCCCTTCTAGTTTGGCTGCTTTCATTTGCTTGGATTGGATACCCTTATATTCTTTCATATTGCATTTCCAGCTTGTGAATGCTAGATGATTTTGTAAGGATTTGACAGACTGAATTTTCACTTTGTAATTTAACCCCAAAAAAAAAAAAAAAAAATCTACATGGTAAAATCAATATATTTTTGAAACAGTAATTTAGTTTGGGCGACATCAGCTTCATATGATAATTACTAATTGCTTCAAAATTTATGGAATGAGATCAATGCACCAAAATAAAATTGACACCTTTCAAAAGATTGCCATTTGGTCCATAGGTTGACCCCATGAATTCACCTGTCCTTGTTGGAAAATTGGAATCCATTATCTGCTATTGCTTTATTTGCTATTTTTAGTTGCAATGGGAAGTTCTTTGAGCATCAAATTTTACAGGAAGATTCATCTTTGAGTGGATCAGGAACTTTTGTTCTACGATCTCCCAAAGGATCTCAATCTTCTTCTTGGTTTTATGATCAAAGCACTGTGGTAATCTTCTTGCCAGTCTTTGTTATTTGCAACATCAAATATTTTCATTCTTCTATTGAAAATGGGTTTTTCATTAATTAATCTTGCTGTATTTGTAGTCTAGCAGCGCATATGCTTCTTTTGAAGATGCTTCTGCCACAGGAACTGTTGTATTGCGTGGACAACAAGATGGTAATGGCTCTCCTGGGACTCCGAAGTCCAGACTTGGAGTTCAGGAGAGAACATCAAGTGCTTCCCTTGAAGATAGTTCATTAAATCTTGCTGAGGTTATTTTTATTCTTTATGTGTTGGATCTTTTATATTTATTATTTTATGCAAGACTTTCTTCTTGTTCCCCATGAATTGTCTTGTATGCTAATTGCTGGTTATAAGTAGCAGTGTGAGAGCTGAGACAGTATATATTGAGCTCAAGATCAACTCAAAATTCAAACCTCAAGCTCAAATTGAACTCTGTCAAGCTTGGATTTTTCAGCCTGAGCTTGTTTCAAAGGGGTACTTGACAAGCTTGAGCTTGACCCACCTAAACTTGTTTAGGCTCCTTGATTTATGAAAATCATATCTTTTCACCTTTCTATTAAGATCATATTAGAGCTCAAACTTGACTTGAAATTGATTCTTCCCTGAGGCTTGTTGAGCACGTGCCTTGAGCTTGACTAACTCTTCATCTTTCTGTTAAAATTATATTGGAGCTCAAACTTGAGTCAAATTCAATTAGGCTTGCAAGCTTGTAATAGCTTGAAGCTTGAGCAGGTAACTTGCTTGAGACTGCTAATCAAACTTGAGTAAATATTGAATGAAACTCATAGTTTGCAAGCCAGCCATGAGTGCACATTTATGTTTGGCACAGGATTTTCTGGATGTGTAAAATGGAGGTAATGTTCATACTTGTTTGTGTTGGTTGATGTACGACTTTTTTGATCCTTTATGAAAATTGTTTTTAAGCTTTTTAGCTGTAAACTTTAATTTGCAATGAACCAAGTCTTCAAAGAGTATCTTTTAATTTTAGAAATTCATGATATTTCCTTTGGATATTGAGAATTGTTTTCTTTGTTATCATCTCAGGCAAAGGCCGCTCTTCAAGCAGGTTTGAGGAGAGGAAATGCGAGAGAAAAGTCTGTCCTAAGCAAATTGCGCGATGGGCAGGAAAATGGTAGTCGAGAACATTTGTCAAAAGGTTATGATTCCTCAAGGTAATATTTGTTTTCCTTTCATTTGTTCTAGACAGACATGAATGATCATCTTGTTCATTAAATCTCTGAAGCAAGCCTGTTTTCCTTCTCTCCTTTCCTTTTTTTTTTTTCTCTCCAGGAATCCACAGGAATATCATGATGCGCAGAAAGTATTTTCAAGGTCAAATCAGGCAGTTAATGATGAGGAATGTGATAGAATAATATCGTTAGTGGCACCATTGTCACTTTTGGTTATTCCGTCCTTGAAAGAGGTGGGCACCTAGATGAGGCATTTATATGTTAGTACTATGTGTTTGGTTATATAAAGTAAATCTTATCTTAGGTGGCACTAATTTCCCCCCAACAATGGGTTTTTTTAATTATCAATTGAGTGGAAAGGTTGCTTATTTTGATTTATGCTCACTGCCATGATGATGTGATTATCTTCTTCATGCTCATCATTTGTAGTAATAGTGATGGATATCTCACTTCATCTGGGCTTTCCTTTCTAATTATAGGCTGCTGCTGATGATTCAGAAGGTCTTGTGCAAGCAGTTGTGAATTCACTTGCAAATTTGGAGCACGCGAGGGCTGGATCTTCTGAAGTATTTATTAGCAAGATTCTTCAAAAATTGGCCAGGTTTCAGTAACTTCTTATTGTACCTCTAGCTCCTTTATTCTCTCTAGAATAATTGCTTAATAATTTTTGTAGCACGGGCTCTCTCATATGAGATGCAATGCCTTTGCAGTTCAAAGGAAACATCATTGAAAGACTTGCAGGAGCTGGCAACTCGAACATTTTTAAGGGGAAAGACGTCATCTGAAGAGATGAGAAATCCCAATGCTGAAGCTGATAATAGAAGGAAACAACAGAATAAAGAGCTCCATTCTAACAACAATTTAAGTCCATTAGCCAGATTTCTACTCTCCAGGTTCGTAAAACACGTCCATGAACTTTAGAGGTAACATAGCTCTGTGTTTCTAAGAAGCCTGCATGACTTTTAGGGAGAGCAGGAAAGGGATGGAAGTTTGTTGATGAGTGAAGAGTGGTCTTTAGCCTAAAATGCTTATCAATGTTGAAATTAGGACCAGAAATATATTTGAATTTAGAATTCTTGGAATCTCTAAACAAGAATTTATTTAACACTGATGCAGTCCCTTGTATTTGCAGATGGCAAGGCCTGGCGTCGCGAGATCTTAATCCTGCTTAAGGATGGGCTTTTATAGTTTGCTCTTTTTGTCCTTATAGCGTGTTTATGCATCATTTTTCTGATTCAATGTATATAAGTCAGAAATTAGTGTATTTATTAGTAACTGATTTTTGTGCTAAAATTTATCTATTGCATCGTAGATCAGTTGTGTGATTAGGGTTTTGTTATTTATAAACCAATTACCAACATTGTAAGAGTATTATTATTTTTATTTATTGACAATCATCGTTCTCTAGAAATATCCGTGTCTACAGGTAGGCTTCCACCAAGAAGGTCTCTTCTTGAAGCAAAAGAAATGATAATGAACCAATAAGCCTTAAGACAACCTTTTTTTTCTTCTTTCTTTCTTCTTTTTTTTTTTAATTATAATGGAAGGGGAAAGTCGAATGCAGTTAATCTACTAGCTGACACAAGGCCTTGCTATGATCATACTCGTGCAAATATGGAACCAAAAGCAAATACTTCCAAGGAATTCATGAAGCCATCATATCTAAAATTGATAGTTACTTAGTTTCTTTAGTATTCTTAAATGCTTAAGTATCTTCTGCGAAACTCTCAACAAATCTCGAACTTGTCATTGCACACAGAGAGGCCTTGACAAAATCAGCCGATGGAATGGCATAAAACCAAGGACAGCACAACTATTTTGGCGGCTAGGTGAACACGAGAGCTCTAAACTCAAAATAACAAAAAATTACTTTCCAGAGTCAAAGGATTGGTGAAAACATGTTACATCCCTTTTCTACGTCCCCTTGTCTAGTTTTTAATAACAACAATTAGCCGTGCCTGTGCCTTATCTCCTGTCTATTTCTGAACAAAACATCTCTATATGTACCTCCCTATATTTGTTTTCAACTCGAGATGGATGTGATGGCTCCAATAAAAGCTGCAGTACACTTTCATCCGTAGGGAAAGTGCACCGTTTCTAACATCAAATTCGGGATCCCATGGCAAAGCTGAAAAATCCCCTCTCCTGCACCTTCAGTCATCTACTTCTCTTTTTCAGGTTTTGCTTAGCAGGAGCCAGCCTCCGCAGTGCCGCATGCAAAATTAACACTAGAAATGACATGATAAATCAGCTTTCAAACTTTGGAAACAAAAAATGTGACATAACCAAAAGGAGGACAATGTTTCAACCTGAATAACTGACAGCAATCGCACAAAAGAGTGCCATCTGGACACTGCAATATATCAGAATAACAGCTGCAGCTGCAAAAGGGAACGGATTGCATACTTACTAATTCTGCAATAATCCCATCCATTAGGGAAAGCGCTCAACCATATATATGTCTAACGCACAATGAAATAGAAATCATACAACTAAAAAAGTCACAAATGCTCTCATGGTTTTGTGGAAAACATGGAGATTATCAATTGTAACATAATGAAAATGCAATTGTTATGAGTTTGTGTTCAATGCATCCAACTTCAGAATGCAGGTAAAACTAACATAGCAGCTAAGCTGATAATTAAGCCTGGAAGTTCCAAAGAATTCATAATATCCTTAATTAGACAGATTTGAGAATAACCTGCAAACATGAAAGACGTTTTCATAACATGCAATAAGCTCGGTTCTCACGCTTACTTGTCAATGAAAAGTATCAATACAGATATAAAGGATGTACTAAGTTCATATCACACTATTTACGATGGTTTATTGTCCTCAATGTCATTTAATTTTTCAATTTTTCATTTCTAAGCTTAAGCTCAGAAGCAATTGTCAAAGTTAAGTGCTTTTTAGCCAACACTGAGCATTAGCAAGAATGAAGTATGCAATCGGCTCGAGCTATTAATATTCCCATGTTTCACGTGTTCTTAAGACAATGAGAGATTGCCAAACGTATAAACCTTACCAACAAAAAGGTCAAATACAATAAAAAATCAAAGGAATTAAGAGTGATGATTTCCATAAATAGATAAGTCGTCATCAAATCCACGATCAAGATCCAACTACCAAGCAGTTAACATGGTTGCAATTTGCAAAACCAAAAGAATGAAGGGATCTCAAGTCAAGGTGGTCAAATTTTAAAATCGTGCTCATTTAAATTATTTAAAATCACTTATCCAAAATAATAATAATAATAAAAATCGGTTAAAAAAATATTATAGAACTTTAAGATGATATATGAGAAGCAATTAGAAGCAAAATCTGCAATCCTATAATAGGTATATAACATGATGTTACTCCATCTCAATTTGGTAAGCAAGATGTCCGGTATTACATGACCGAAATTCCCACTCATGGAAAGTCATGCACAAAAGCAAATGCTTAGAGCAAAAGAAATAAACCAAAGAAGCTGACAAATGTTCAAGAAGCCAATACTTCTAAATATTAAGAAAGGTAAAATTGCATCTTCTCATAATAATAGCTCAAATAAATAGGATTTTCAAATCTGACTTTGTAATGACCGCTGCATAAGTATGGGAGATCAACAGACAGACCGCCTGACCTTTGCAGATGGAACTGGCTGTCTGAACAATGTGACTGGTGCACACAAAAACTAGAAGCTGTCCGCAGAGTCAACTCCTTGACATGCCATTGTCACTATTGCAGGTATACTCGTCTAGAAACTATGGCTATCTGGGTTGGTGGAATCCAAGAGTGGTTCCAATATATGGACACCATTTAATTCAACCCTTGTAAGCAAAGTGGTGAAATGCTACTCCTGAATATTTTTCACATTGGGTGTCTTTTGAGACATCCGGTAAAACAAATTTTTTTTTTTTTTTTTTTTGGGCAACTAAGTCTGTCTCAGGCATGTAACTTTATGGAGTCAGCTTGAAAAATTAGCCAAAAAAAAAAAACACATAGCAGCGCAGTTTCAGTTTCACTCAGGAGTCAGAGTCTGGCTCTGTCCAAAGCAGACTCAGTGGGCCTTTTGCAATATTTGACATGTTGCTCTTGAGTTTAATGATACAATTATAGGATTAAACTTCCCATTTTGACAAAAGTGGTAGCTGCAAATACTGATCTCAAGCAAGTCTTATGAAGCTGATACATCATGCACATTTGTGCTCAAAAAGCTTCACGTTAAGTGGGTTTAGTTGGGTGGGGTGGGGGGTGGCGGTGGCTGGCTTGGGGTTGTGTTTGGTGTTTGATAAGTAGCAGAGAGAGTTTCGTTTGTACTGATCAGGAAATTTACATGTACTATAGGGAAAAAATGCAAACAAAAAAGCTTACCACATTGGGCAATGCGAACCAAAAGCAGGCGGAGAGCAGGGCGCTGATCCAATCCCCACCTATCACTGCCAAACCTGAACAAATCCCATAGTGCTAAGCTTGCGAGCAATCCAGCAAGAGCAAGCGGCATCTGGTACCTAAAATCAGCAAACACAGAGAACATAAGCTACACATTACTCTTGCAGACCATACATCCATTCTCAACAACTTGACAATTTACACTGGAGAAATGCAAATCTTCAAATCAGATTCTCGATTCCCAATCGGGCAAAAATTTCCATTTTAAATGAAACAAGAGATGCATATTAGATAGTTGATACGAGCTTGTGCACCAGATTCCCCAGTGAAAATAAAATAAGCATGACCTCATCTCTGAAAATCTCATTTAGTCATCCAATAAAATCCCGATATCCTTATAGTTATCTGAGTTCATCAATCGGCCTCAAAATTCATATCCTAAAATAAAAACGATTATAATACCTTTACTATTTTTTTTTCAAAATCAATAACCCAAACAAATCTAAATAATGGCATCATCTTCATCAAAATGCACCCTTTCTTGAAAATCTCCAAAACCCTCTCAACTTATAACATCACTGTATAAATACTATCCTTATAGAATCACAATCTCCACTTCGGTGAATGTTCATATACTTACTAATAACATGCTGAACGTATAACCTAGTTGGACGGAAATAACCAGGTACGCCAAATGGGGAGGGGAAGTGGCAAAAGCATTAAAAATTTTCAATCCCCACACAAATCCAAAGCACCCGATTGACCACAGCACAAATTTCAACACCATTTAACTAAAATAATCAAACCATCCACACCAGACTTTTCCTTATTTCTCATCAATCATCACAACCAATATCACAGCTCAATTAGGACCAAAAAAAGCTTGAAAAACTCAATCTTTACACAATCCCGAAGCACCCAATTAACACACAATACATATTACGACACTCAGATAATTTGAAACAAGAAACAGAACCAAAACCAAACAGAATCGAAACATACAAGGTGCAAGCGAAGAACAAAATGAACAAAATCGCGTAATTCCTCGCAAACCGCTTAACATTCTCCTGAACTCTCAGTCTCGCTTGAGTAGGCGAAGAAGGGAACGCGTAAGAATCCAAACAACCAAAGAACCCGTAAGTCCATGAAGCCGTTTCAGCTGCGAAATCGTTAGTCGTAAGCTTGGCGAAAGGATTGAGAGTGAGGAGAGAGAAAAGGGTGCATATGAAAGAGAAAAGAGAGCAGGAGAAAAAGAATCCGGGGGAAGGAATGGTGGGAGTGGTGGTGGAAGGGAGGGAGGTGGCCGTAGTTGTGGTGATGGAGTGGTGGTCGAGGAGTTCGAGGTAGCCGGAGTCACGGAGCCAGGTCTCGAATGTTGGGTCGGGGATTGTGAGAGATAGAGGATTGGGTCTGAAGGACATTTTTTCTCTTTTTTCCCTTCTTGTGGGCTGTCTTCTTTTTTCGAGGGAATGGTGTCTTGAAGATTCTGTGTTTTAGGGTTTATACATATAGAGGGGGTTGGAATTGGGGATGAACTTGGAGGGGAAGTACGTAATTATGATGTTTCAGGGAGGGTGACGTAGTAGACTTCCCAAGGAAGTTGTTACTTTTGGCGCCATTATTGTACGGTAGTCGTTGCATTCTCCTTCTTCGGGAAAAGAAAAATTCCAAACAGTCCATCTACCTTATTGGTAAGGTAATGATAGATTAAAAAATTTATTTTAATAAGAATTTATAAGTAAATAAAATAATAAAAAATATTTTTAAAATAATTATTTTATTTTCTTTTTATTATCTTTAAATAAATAACTCTTAAAAGTTAGATTAAAATAATGAGGGTTTCATATATAATGATAAGATAAATATTTGTTATATCTAATTTTTTGTTTTGAGTATATTTCTTCAATCCAAATATATATTTAAATAAAAATAGTATATCGACCTATCAACATCAGTTTCGCCCCAATAAGCCAACATCGACCCAGCTGCCATTAACTAACGCTAAACATTATGTCAGTGAGTCATTTCTTCAAACGCCTGGTCTACTTAGACTTACACTTACTGCTAAACTCCCGCCATTTTTTTCACAAGCCATCACCACTGCTCCTTCCTTCTCTCCCATCTCTTTCCAAACCCAACAACAATTCAATCACTGGATTTTTCTCTTCGTCTTCTTCTTCTTTTACTTTCACTTCATCTCATACTTCACCTTATGCTTCTACTAATACTACTACTTCAACAACTAACTCAACAGAGCCAGTCACCTCCCACTATCTCTCTGTTCGAATTTGCTGCCCGAAACATGCTTCTGTATGTTGCACTCTTTTTATATTTTTGTTATTATACTTGTTTATGTGTAATAACTTTTGTTATCCATCCCTTGGCGATTTTTATGGACTAGTAGCATAGATTGTCCAGTCAGTATCCGACTGTTGATAATGACTGGGAATTTAGCAAGTTAATTTCAATGGTCAGATAGATGGCTGACTGGATCATCCGATCGGGACTGGAAAATATACTTGCCCCTATCACTATCGGGATCTAATTCTTGTCGAATGTGCAAAGGACGTTTTACAACCATATCAATTCATATCACATATGCATTGGTGTATCATATGGTCTAATTGTCATGTATTTTATTGTCGATCTTATTTGTTGTTTTTGTTGCTGTTGTCATGGTCGTGGATGAGAAATTCATGATTTCCGCTTGTTTTGGCTTAGGACGTGCTGTCTGAAGCTCTTTTGTGCTTTGGTGCAAGCTCTGCTTGCATTGAAGAACAAGAAGACCATGAGAGTTCTGATGAGGTATAGCTTCTATAAATCAAAAGGTTCTTTTCACATTGAAGTTCCTCTTAGTTCTATCGATGTGGTCATAATTGTTAAATTTGATACACGAAATTGCTCCTCATTTTTTCGAAGAGGCATGATATATATATATATATGAATGTTCCCATGTCTCACGCACTAAAACATTTTCAAAGGCCCTTGCTTTTTTCAATATACAATGGTGCAAGATTTGAATTCAGTTATTTATGCTTTGATACAATGTTATCTTTGGAATGACCATCAATAAACTGGAATGTAACAAAATTATTGTCAAAGCATGTATATGCAAGGTTCTAATGAGCTTGTTGAGTTAACCTGAGGGTAGGCTTTGAGTTTCCCGTATAATATTGTTGAAATTTCTTGTCCACTTATGCATAAGTTGATTAGAATTTTGTTAACACATTTATTGCCTGGGTTAACCCTGTTCTACTCTTAGGTGATTTATTCCATTATTTTAGTTTTACTATTTTTTGGTCAGTGGCTTTGGAAACATTTATGAGAAAAAAAAATTTGCACCATGAAAACTTTTCTCCAGAAATTAGATTTTGATAAAAAAAAAAAATTCACTGCAGGTTTCAATTGACTCTATTTTTGCACCAGATGAAGATGTTCACACTTGTATCTCAAGTGCTGCCAATTCCATAGGCTTAAAGAGCATTCCAAACTATGAGATTGAGATTGGTGTGCAAGAAGACTGGATAAAGAAAACTCAGGTCTGTATAAATGATTCTATATATTGTGTTTCTTATGTGCATTTCCATGGAATTTAAGATATTGTTCAGGATCTCTGGCTTCGGAACTCAAGTGTCTACATTCTAGAAAATCTGGAAGGAATAAGGCATTAGCCTGCTGATATATTTTCTGATATTATATGCTGCACTATGACAATAAATCTTCAGAGAAAGACATCCCCACTAGTGTAAAATTGCCAATGTTAAGATGTATTTATGCGATCATTAAGGATTAGTAAAGGGCATCACTTTAACAATTTGTCTTCTATCAAAATTTGCAGATCCAAAAGATCACAGAAAGTGACCTGTCATCTCTTTTTGCATGCAGGAATCATTTCATCCTGTTGAAGTCATTGAAGGACTTTGGATAGTTCCCAAGTGGATTCCTCCCCCTGTATGATTTCTCTAACTCATGTACTAAAAAATGATCTCTTTTTTCTTTCTTTCTTTTCTTTTCTTTTCTTTTCTTTTTTCTTTTTTCTTTTTCCCCATAATTAAGTCTCAGTAGACAGTTTTAGCTTGTATCTTTCATTATGCAATGCATTTTGATAAAGGGACCCTTGAAATTCATTTTAGAGAAGACTGCTCAATTCCTAAAAACTTTGTTCCACTGGTTCTGTCCATATCATTGACATATTATGGAGAATAAATTGATGTCGTATCCACACCATGGCTATTTTATGATGGATTACGCTATAACAGAATCTTCAAGCTACAAATATTATTTTGAATCCTGGATTGGCTTTTGGAACGGGGGAACATCCAACAACAAAGTTATGTCTACTGTTGCTACATGGCCTGATAAAAGGAGGAGAGCACTTCTTGGATTACGGCATTGGTTCTGGAATTCTTGCAATAGCAGCACTTAAGGTACATTAAGTATTTTTTTGTTATTTTAATAACAACCGTTGAGGTACTCTTGATCTCATATTCTAGTAGAACTACCGGAGATGTGGGTTTGCAGTTCAATCCTTTTCAAACCTACCAGAAGATATGTTGCTCTAACCCTACGCTTACTCCTTGAAACCTGTCTGGGTAACAATCCATAGGATCCTTACTACCAGAAAATGCATTAAATGAGATGCTTTCTTTTTTAAAATTGAAATAGAAAATAATATCTCGAGCAACATGTTACAAGGAGGGCATTTTTAAGGCGTGGCTCTGTTTTAGTATAATAAGCAGAATTCAATATTATCAAAATTTTGGTTTGTTCTCAATGGCCTAAGGTTAGAATCGTGAAACCATCTAAATCAACTTGTTTCCAATCTAGGATTATTGCTGCTAAAAGAGTGATGTCTGGCCACTTCATAATTGTTTTGTTAAAGCAATTCTCCAAAACATAATTTTATCTGTTTTTACGGTCATTCTAGGAGTACTTTCCTTTTCTTTGTAGAACTGAAGTTAGATTGATTAACCGGGCAAATATTCCAAATTAATTTTTAATTGATTATTTAGTTGCTTGAAGCCACATTAAGACTGTATTCTGCAAGGGCAGTTAGGTGCAGCCTCAGCAGTTGGTGTTGATATAGATCCTCAAGCTATATCTTCAGCTCAACAGAATGCCGCTTTGAACAATATTGAGTCTGAAAAGCTTCAATTACACCTGGTTCCCAGCAAAATCAGCTCTCAAGTCCTTGATGGAGCAAATATAGATACATATACTGAAATGGAGAAGTATGATTTGGTTGTGGCAAATATACTCTTGAATCCATTATTAGACTTGGCTAAACATATTGTATCTTATGCCAAGCCTGGAGCAATTGTTGGTCTCTCCGGTATCCTATCTGACCAGGTACCACTTCAGATTACACTACAGTATCTTGGATGTGTATGTTTTACAGAAAATGTTTTTTGCACTTATTCCAATGTTCATTACTATAAAAAATTTGCATGAAGAGGAATGACTCTAAGGAGAGACCAGAGTGGTCTAAACCTTGACTTAATATGTAAAGTGCGCATTAGGATTGATATCATGATCTTATCTGCCTGTTTGTTTTCGCTATTAATGAAGCTCATTCTTTAGCATGCACTTTCAGCTTCCTCTAGGCATTTGGACTATATCTGAAAATACAATTCTTCCTCGGCTCAGGTTCCCTACATAGTGGATTGTTATTCGTGTTTCCTAGAAGATATATCAGTCTCGGAGATGGATGATTGGGCATGCGTGAGAGGGAGGAGGAAAGAGAGGCTTAATGACCTGTGAGGATGATTTTTTGAAGCACGGCACTGAATCATAAATGGCCCAAACAAATCTGCCATCGGTGACATCAGGTAGAATGTGAGCTGCGACCATTGGGACCTAGTACAACAATTGCGAGGATACGTTGTGCCTTTTTAGCAGTTCATGTGATCATGACGTATAGAGTGAAAGTTAGAAATTATTTGATCGATCTTTGTATTGTGTGCCAAGAAGTGGCTTCAATTCCTAGCATCGATATCTGCAAGAAGATGCGGATTTATATCAACATGATCTTCAATTTCACTAGAACACGACAAGTAGATAGATACGTGTTTTCATCTACAGTGCAATTAGATAAGACACAGATTACATATATATATCTTAACTTTTGCCTATATTTTGTGAGTTTTTAGCTTCTTTTTTTTTTTTTCCTACTTAAGTCTTGAATGTTTGTTTCTTTTTTTTTTTTAAATTATCTATTTGAATCCTATTGTTAACTCAATTAAAAAAAGTTGAGTAAGTGTTACAAACTTTATTTATTTTTATAATTAATTATCTAAAATTTAAAAGTGTTACTTTACTATTGTTAAACTTTTTATGATTATTTATAGTATCTAAAAGGGATTAGTAAGTTTAGATAGTTAATTTATAAAAATAAATAAAATTTAAATATTTAATTATAAAAATAAATAAAATTTATATAATACATTAACATTTCAAACTTTATATCGTTAATTAAAAAAATAAATAAAATTTAAATATTAAATATAGCATTAATCCAAAAAGTTCATTAACACTTGACATGTTCCAATTTTGAATTAACACTATAAGGAGTGAAGACGGATTGAATTAATTCAATTTTTTTTTCGAGTCAAATTAAAATTTTCACCACTAAAGAAAGCAGTACTGGGTCAACAAAAAACGCAATGGCCTGTATCTACCAGTGGGTTTATAAAACGGTGAGCGAGCATCGCGTCCTGCTCCTCCTCAACGCGTCTGGCGTCTCCCCTCCCCCAGTCCCCCAGAATAATAATAATATTAAAACGTCCCCGAAACCGTCCCAGGCATTGGTTCGCCTTTGGAACTTCAACGTCCCCTTCCCTCGCCCAAATAATAATAATAATAATGTCATGCAATTAAAAGGTTTATGTAGACCAACTTTTAAGGAAAAAAATGTTGAATAAATTGTCAATTATATATTTTTAGATTTTATATTAAAAATCCATTTACTTCATCATATGGAATAAATGGGAAATTAAATTATAATTCAATGAAAATTTAATAAAGGTATAATCCTTCTTACATACTTATTATATTATTCAATTGACGTAAAATAATATAAGAAATTATATTAAAATAGAACAAAAATATCAATTATACTCTAGTGTAGACAATTGCAGTGCAATTTATAAGACATTTATTGTAAAAATAATGAATGGACTATTGAATAACAATTTATGAAAATTTCTATTTGTTGTCTAAAATTGAATTGAACATCGTAATAGTAACTTTCTATTGAATAAAAGGAGATTGGAGTTGCTACTCCCTCCTCCCACCCTCCATCCAAAAGGTGATGTTAATAGTAATCATGGAATTATTATTGGGAGTTTATTGTTTGGCAAAAAATTGGTACCAAAGTTAAAATGTTAAGCTGTGAGTAAATTAGAAGTGCTAATAAGCACTCTGTATAAATCTCTTATGTTAGTAATTCCTTTATCCCATGTCTTGCAAATGATTGAAACTTATTTCCCATGTTTTATGGATTAAAGATTTCATTCGAACCTCACATGAGTAAGATTGAAAAATAGTCATGCTAAGAGCTAGAGAGCATTTATAGGAGAGATTTGATCCAAACAAAGTGGTTATGAGATTCAACCGAAGTCAAACACTACAAAATTTTTGTAGATTTCGAACTTGCTCAAAATTGCAACCTTTTGATCAAACTAATGTGTTATCTCAAGTCAAGTATGTGGGGATATTTCTCTTCATAAAAAATGATTTACATCAATTTATAAAGGGACAATGCCAAAATTACTTGTTGAACTTTACATATTTTTTCAATTTTGTACATAAAATTTGAACTTGCTGAATTTCATTCCCAATCAAACTTGTTAAATTTAATACTTCACTTTTCATTGTCAACTCTTATTTTTGGATGATGAACATTCCCACATCATCATTCTAAAGTTGATATGATAGAAGCAATAAATATGATGAATGAAAGTTTGATTGCGTAGTAACTACAAATTTGTAGTCTAAAAACTCGATAAGCAAGCATGCATTCAATTAGGTATATGATATTTAGTAACTTCAAACTTTACGTATAAAATTGGAAAAAGACCAAATTTTAGGTAGTATTCTTGATATTATTTCATTTGTAAATACACTAAACACAATGTAATGATAAAAAATTAATGTTTCAAGAATCATGAAGCTTTGAAGAGTCATAACACATGGTGATGCTTATAAACATACAAATGCATAACTTATTTGTGTTTGGTAGCTATTGAACTAATTTTTCCAGAAATACTCTCCTCGTCTCTCTCACAAAATTCTCTAAACTTTTGCAAACAAATAACATCTTTCTTCCATCCTCTAAGTGGTTTAGATACTTAGAAATTCCCACCCGACTTTCTAAGCTTAGTTATATTGAGTGTACCATGTCTCCAACCCTATTTAGTGTTCATATATAGACATTAACCAATAAAAAAAGTTTGTGATGATACTAGTATAGGATTCATATTGCCAGAAAATGTCCTAAGTGGCCATTTTAGCTTTATATATATATATATTTTTTCAACACATTTAATATTGCCTAACAGCAACTTCACTTGAGTTTCTTCGTGATAATCCCAAGATTAACAATATCTCAAAGGGATCACATTGTTGATAAAGAATAGAGGTGAATGAGTATGGGGTAAATAGGATAAGAGACTTATATATATTTTGTAAAGTATAAATTATCAAATTTTAAAAATGAAATCTAGCTTATGAAATCTTGAAATAAAATCTATTGGATAAAAATTTTGCTGGACTTCCTATAGATTTTGACCTTTTCGAGCCTTAAGCTATCAACGCATTATATTGTAGCTGTCATCGAAGTTTTATAGGTTATCAAAAAATGATTCTCACAGTTGCCTCAATTTGTACTATATATATCCTTGACATCAAATCACGAAAATCCATCTAATAAAAGATCTAAAATAGCTAGCTATATTAACATACGCGGCAGGAAAGTGAAGGACGGCGTAAAGGTAGCATTCCCAATTCCGAAAAGACATCCGAAGCTATTTCTTAATCATTTTATTTTACTTTAACATGATGCTTTATTTGGCTACTTAAATTGGTTCAAATCATCGGACGGAAAAAATCCTGTACTTTATTGGTGTGTATGCGTGAACATGCGTAAAAGTTAAGATTTTACTTAAGAAATTATTTTTATTGAGTAAGTTTTAATTATATAAAAAACATAATAAATTAAAGTTTTATGTAATTCCTCGATGTTTTTTCATAAAATATATATCTTATGGAAAATATTATAATTTTTAAAAATATAAACATAAAACTTAATGAATGCAAAAAGAGTTATATTGTTTTATATTAAATTATATGGAGTTTGTTAATTACTATTCTAAAAAGTGCATTCATTACATGCATAAAAAGAATATATATATAAAACATAGCAAAGAAAATCTATACATGGAGGGGGAAAGACACAAATCCATGTTCTAAGGAAAAATTCAAATAACCTCTAAATTTTAATCTTAGTATAAATATATCCTAAAAAACTCTTATAAATTGGTAAGTATAGCTTATTGTTGCATATAAATTTAAACTTTGATCTTGTTGATGATAAATTGAATTTATCAAAGTGTATTTTAATATTTTTAAATTTTAGTTTTTGTTTTCTTTTTTAATAGAAAATGTATTTTTCTTTTTTAAAGTTCTTAAAATACATTTTATAAATTCATAAAGGTATATATATTAAAGTTTAAAAATTATTTATAATTTATCATATTTCTATTTTTAAAGGTATAGAAGTTGCAAATTGAAAAAAAATAAAAATCTGTGAGCCCGGGGACGCTCCAGGAAAAGGACAAAAGCCGGACGTCCCGGGAGCCATTTCGTCCCGCGTTAAACTGTCACTTGGACACTTCGGACATCTATTCTCATTTTGTAAGAATTTAAAATTATTTAAATACATTTTATTAACTTCAAAAGCATATCCACACCTTAAAGTTCAGAAATTATTTTCAATTTTTAACGAGTTAGAGGTTGAAGGCTGAAAAAAAGAAAAAAAAAAAATCTCTGAGCCCCGGGACGCTCCAGGAAAAGGACAAAGGCAGGACACCCCCTGTTTCATACTAGATTAGAAAACGTATTGGCAATTCCAATAAATATAAGACGGACCAGGACTTTGGCCTTCACTTTTCGCCAGCTTTAACATATCACATCCTAAAACTCTTCGTTGTTTTCAGGAAACCAGTTCCTCTTTTCACAGGTTTGTGTCACTTAATTCTAATCAAACCATGAGCTTTCTTGTTCTTTTAGTTCTTGTGCAATTCTTTTTTTCTTTTTTCTTTTGTCTCTGCTTGATAGTCATGCTTGCTACCATGAGAAATCATTTGTCAACCTTTTTTTTCTTAGTTGTGTCTCTGTTGAACTCAAATTTGAGAATATAGATTAATCCGAACCAGACATAGTTGTGTTGAATAAGATTTTCTTGGGTTTTGCGCAAGTTGACTTTAGTCAACGCTTCTTCTGAACATTTCCCTTTGGAAAGAGATTCTGATGAGAAGAATAAATTGATAGTCATGAGGAAATGTTGCCTAAATATGAAAAGAGAAAAGGTTAAGTTGAGCTGGTTAGCGATGCTTATGCTTTCCATTCTTTTTTTTTTTTTTAAATTACTGTATATAAAAGCATGAACAGATAAACAGCTCGCTGCTTCATCTCGATCTAAGTTCGTTTCTAGTTAGTATTTCAAATTTCAATTGCTCTGTATCTTGTAACTGAAAGATGGTATCTTTTTACTAGCTGCTATCAAATTGATGAGAATAGGCTTGTGAGCAATCCGAAAACAAGCATTTCTTCTTCAATCAGCTTTGCCTCTAGTAAGCAGTACTCACCCTTTTTGCCTAATTTCTTGGGGTTCCTGCACTATATAGACCATTACTCGTTAAACCTGCGAAATGTAATCCAATGCATAGACATAATGGTACTAGAATTAATTCATTGGTGTAATTTGAAGTATTATTACTTTGCTTGAGGCTATAACATCTCTTATATTGAGTTTTTTTTTCCAATTTCTTTTGCCTAAATTACTTTATGGTCATGCCTAAGGTACAGAAGGTGTAGAAACAAAGGGAAAGATCTTTTATATTTCCTTACTATGTTGGTTGATTATTCTTCTTGTCATAGGGTCGGATCACCATGGCTGAACAGAAGACTATACTTGAAAAATATGTCGAATTTTTGGGAAATGAATATTGGATGTGTAGATCATGCTTTCACAAGTGCAACGGACATCCTAATAGAATTATTGCACATCTGACTGGTACTCCAGGAAAGGGTATCAAGGTATGCCCAGGCATAATTCCGGAAAAGCAGGAGGAGCTCAAAAGGGAACTTGGGTTAAGAGGACAGCAACAACTACAGCCAGGAGAAGAAGATGACATTTCATCAAGAGCTGTAAGTTATGATGTTTGCCCGAACCGGGAACTTTACCCTTATGTTCCAGATTTGGGCATTGCAGGCCACAGAGGAGGTGTCCCAGCTGATGTGAGGATAAGAAAGCAGAAAACGGTCGGCCAGGAAAAAGGGAACAAGAAAAGGATGTATGCCTTAGGCAGAGGAACTAGTGGAAGCCATCCTACTGAAGCTGAGATGCCTCTACTTGGTGCTTCGAATTCTGGTGCTCTGTTTGAGAGTATTTCTGTCTCTGAAGGGAACACACGGAGTTTGCCAAATCTAGAAAAATCTGTTGGAGCAACAGATTCACAACTTGGCAATTCAGAGCTGTACCCCACACCACCAGAAAACTGGGACGCATTCATGACGTTTCTATCGGAGGAATGCACAAATAATGATGGAGCTCAACAAAAAAATGCTGTGGGTTCTGAGCCAATTAACACCATATATCAAGGGCAATCCTCCCAACCTGAATCTACTCAAGTCTCTTTCCCACAAGGAGGCATGGATATGGGTACGGGTGATCCAATACCTACTGCTCCTCAAGTTAACTCTGATCATATGAGTGATCAGCATACGCTTCCTTTGCAACATGGAGTTGGAATTGATGCATCAACTGATAGAAATTCATTTTGTGTTGAAATGACCACGGAACCTGGTTTAGCTGATGAACCTCGACCTCTTCCTTGTCCAGTTGGAAGTGGTACATCTACTCCCGGAAATGCATCTGGTGGTGGAATCGGTACATCAATTCCTGGAAATGCATTTGATGGTGGAATGGCCAGTGTACACGGTTTAGCTGATGAACCTCCACCTCCTTGTCCACCAGGTTTTGCTGCTGATTTGTGGGATTCTTACGTTAGAATGGATAATGGACATGTTTGGATCTCTGATTTATATGAGCAGTACATCTCATATACTGACGAGGAGTATAGGAAGGATGCATTAGCTTGTTTGGAATCTGCATGTTTTGAAGTTAGAAATGTTATTACCAGTTCTCCCGATTATGACAGAAG
Source organism: Laguncularia racemosa (assembly GCA_037954665.1). Taxonomy (NCBI): domain Eukaryota; kingdom Viridiplantae; phylum Streptophyta; class Magnoliopsida; order Myrtales; family Combretaceae; genus Laguncularia; species Laguncularia racemosa. The sequence goes on along the minus strand of JBBMOL010000092.1, from coordinate 2,901,718 downwards.
TACTCTCCGGGACAAATTATGTGCAAGTTTTACTCTTAAGGAGGCTGAATGTGTTCTTAGAAAACGTATGGAAGCTTTAGGTTCACAGATTGGTCGTGTTGAAGAGATTGAAACTGAAATACGAAGAGAAACAAAACTAGGAGTCCCAGCGCTGGGAAGAAAAAGGAATAGGGAGATGAACCTTTGGCTAGGACATGCTGGTTGCATGAAAAGTGATGTCGATGGTTTGCATCTTGACGCTATGGAGGCCAAATCACCTGAAGAGATACTCCCACTGTTGACGCGTGTTAATGAATTGATAAAAAGAGCAGACGAACTGATTGAAACAGGTACATCTTTATTGAATCCGGTCGCCCCAAAAGATCTCTTTTCTATGTCCCGTAGATCGCAGTTGCTGAATCAGATACCTCCAGGACAGTTCCCTCAACAAGAAGTTCGTCAACAATGCACTTTGTTTTGCTGAAAGAAAGCAGCTATTTCTTTTTTAATTGTAATTTTTTAATAAGCGTGTTTCAGTTTCACCTATTTAGTATTTATGGATACCTTTGTCTTATCTAGTATTCGATAAAAAAATCATATATGTATATATAGCGTTTTATCTAGTATTCGATAGAAAAATCATATATATATATATATATGACGTTTAATAAGATGTTTTTACATAGTTTATTTTATTCATACCTTAAGTAATATCATATACATAAGATAGAACCAACATTGCTATAATATAGTTAATGAAAATATTTTAAAAGGTCTTATTTGTAAGTATTCCAAATACATTTCTTAATAGTATGGAATAAATAAATTTTTTAAATTATGATTCATTATCATGATTTATCATTTAACTCGTTTTTATAATAACATAATCAATAACACCGACCATATGGTCACCTTAATTATTTATTTCCATGTATTCATATGACTTTGAGCACACATTAGTATAATTGGATACATCTTTCTATCGATTGTGCAAATGATCTAATCTTAAATAATGTATTAATCTAATTGTTCATGTCCCCTAAAATATACCAGAATCTCACTAGTAATATAGTTTTATTGTCATTGTAGACATAGTGAGACCACAAACAAAATAATATGTATATACATAAAATTTTTTACCTTTGTTAGTAATTAATATCCACTGAAAGACACATAACTACAATATATGTGTCTAAATGAAACATCAAATATATGAAATATTAAATACAAATGATTGCAAATCTCTAATTACGTGAACCATAAGAACAAAAATGCACTCGTAATTCAGTTACAATTTCAATTTATCTCACATAAACTCTAATATATGTACCTCCCTATATTTGTTTTCGACTCGAGATGAATGTGATGGCTCCAATAAAAGCTGCAGTACACTTTCATCCGTAGGGAAAGTGCACCGTTTCTAACATCAAATTCGGGATCCCATGGCAAAGCTGAAAAATCCCCTCTCCTGCACCTTCAGTCATCTACTTCTCTTTTTCAGGTTTTGCTTAGCAGGAGCCAGCCTCCGCAGTGCCGCATGCAAAATTAACACTAGAAATGACATGATAAATCAGCTTTCAAACATTGGAAACAAAAAATGTGACATAACCAAAAGGAGGACAATGTTTCAACCTGAATAACTGACAACAATCGCACAAAAGAGTGCCATCTGTACACTGCAATATATCAGAATAACAGCTGCAGCTGCAAAAGGGAACGGATTGCATATTTACTAATTCTGCAATAATCCCATCCATTAGGGAAAGCGCTCAACCATATATATGTCTAACGCACAATGAAATAGAAATCATACAACTAAAAAAGTCACAAATGCTCTCATGGTTTTGCGGAAAACATGGAGATTATCAATTGTAACATAATGAAAATGCAATTGTTATGAGTTTGAGTTCAATGCATCCAACTTCAGAATGCAGGTAAAACTAACATAGCAGCTAAGCTGATAATTAAGCCTGGAAGTTCCAAAGAATACATAATATCCTTAATTAGACAGATATGAGAATAACCTGCAAACATGAAGGACGTTTTCATAACATGCAAAAAGCTCGGTTCTCACGCTTACTTGTCAATGAAAAGTATCAATACAGATACAAAGGATGTACTAAGGTCATATCACACTATTTACGATGGTTTATTATCCTCAATGTCATTTAATTTTTCAATTTTTCATTTCTAAGCTTAAGCTCAGAAGCAATTGTCAAAGTTAAGTGCTCTTTAGCCAACACTGAGCATTAGCAAGAATGAAGTATGCAATCGGCTCGAGCTAATAATATTCCCATGTTTCACGTGTTCTTAAGACAATGAGAGATTGCCAAACGTATAAACCTTACCAACAAACAGGTCAAATACAATAAAAAATCAAAGGAATTAAGAGTGATGATTTCCATAAATAGATAAGTCGTCATCAAATCCACCTACAAGATCCAACTACCAAGCAGTTAACATGGTTGCAATTTGCAAAACCAAAAGAATGGAGGGATCTTCAAGTCAAGGTGGTCAAATTTTAAAATCGTGCTCATTTAAATTATTTAAAATCACTTATCCAAAATAATAATAATAATAAAAATCGGTTTAAAAAATATTATAGAACTTTAAGATGATATATGAGAAGCAATTAGAAGCAAAATCTGCAATCCTATAATAGGTATATACCATGATGTTACTCCATCTCAATTTGGTAAGCAAGATGTCCGGGTATTAAATGACCGAAATTCCCACTCATGGAAAGTCATGCACAAAAGCAAATGCTTAGAGCAAAAGAAATAAACCAAAGAAGCTGACAAATGTTCAAGAAGCCAGTACTTCTAAATATTAAGAAAGGTAAAATTGCATCTTCTCATAATAATAGCTCAAATAGATAGGATTTTCAAATCTGACTTTGTAATGACCGCTGCATAAGTATGGGAGATCAACAGACAGACCGCCTGACCTTTGCAGATGGAACTGGCTGTGTGAACAATGTGACTGGTGCACACAAAAACTAGAAGCTGTCCACAGAGTCAACTCCTTGACATGCCATTGTCACTATTGCAGGTGTACTCGTGTAGAAACTATGGCTATCTGGGTTGGTGGAATCCAAGAGTGGTTCGAATATATGGACACCATTTAATTCAACCCTTGTAAGCAAAGTGGTGAAATGCTACTCCTGAATATTTTTCATATTGGGTGTCTTTGGAGACATCCGGTAAAACAATTTTTTTTATTTTTTTTTATTTTGGGCAACTAAGTCTGTCTCAGGCATGTAACTTTATGGAGTCAGCTTGCAAATTAGCCAAAAAATAAACACATAGCAACGCAGTTTCAGTTTCACTTAGGAGTCACTGGCTCTGTCAAAAGCAGACTCAGGGCTGACTAAATGACTGAACCAGTTGGTCTTGGGCCTTTTGCAATATTTGACATGTTGCTCTTGAGTTTAATGATACAATTATAGGATTAAACTTCCCATTTTGACAAAAGTGGTAGTTGCAAATACTGATCTCAAGCAAGTCTTATGAAGCTGATATATCATGAACATTTGTGCTCAAAAAGCTTCACGTTAAGTGGGTTGGGTGGGGTGGCGGGGTGGCGGTGGCTGGCTTGGGGTTGTGTTTGGTGTTTGATAAGTAGCAGAGAGAGTTTCGTTTGTGCTTGATAGAGCCATTTTATACTTAATCTTTATAGTATAAATTGTGTTAATTCATTATTGATTTTATAAAAATCATAAGGAAATGGTACTTAATTCTATTATGGTGATAAATCAGGTTAAATGGAGTCCAGGATGCTAATTCAAGTAAATTAGAGAAGTCATTTACAACTTGGATCAAGACAAGGATTTACACCGCCGGAGGGAAGTACATGGGCGTGTAATTGAAGTGCACGGCCGTGTACTTGGTTTTGAATCAACAGGAAGATACACGGTTGAAGTACACGGCCGTGTATCGGAAGCACAGTTTGAGGCACGGCCATGGCGCAAACCGTGTTACACACTGGACGAAAAGGCGGAAATGTGGACTTTCAACAGAGAGAGACACGGCTTAAGGCACGGCCGTGGTGGAAGTCGTGGGAGAAATCGTGCTTGAAGCCATGGTGGAAGCTAGACGTGCCAAGGAGAAGACTTGTTGATTATGCACAGAGGAAGGCACGGCCTAAGATCTAGCCGTGGTGAAGATCGTGCTACACACTGGACACGGAAGATGATACGTGAATTATGCACAGAGGAAGGCACGGCTTGACCCACGGCCGTGTGGTAGGGCGTGCCAGGCAGACAAAGATTCACTTCTCGAAATCTACTTGAAAAAGGAAAGATATTTTCGTATCTTACTAGCAAAAGATCACATGCCATCCCTCTAACAATATAAATAGAACCAACCCTAGAGGGTGAGGACAACTTTTGAATCGGGGAATCTTGGTTCATCTTGGAAACAAGAAGGAAAGGAGGAGGCAGAGCCGGCAGCCGGAAACAGAGGCTTGTTATGTTTTTATTTTTATTTTTCGTTTTATTGATGAACATGTGTAGTTAAGCTACTTTTCTAGCCAAAAGGTCATAGATGTTTAATTCTCCACGAATTGTGAGGTCTAATTGACTTGTATTTATTCTATTCTTTGCTTTCGGGTATTCATATATCTTCTGATCGTTTTGTCATTATTATCTTTGTTGATTGGTATGAATAGAGCTCTTCTACTCAATTAGCAAGTTAATATATTGTCAACTAGCACGCCAAATCCGTAATTGTTTGATTGTTCTAGTCTTAATGACGCAATAACATGTTTGGTTATAAAAGAGATGATTGAATTCATGTTATGGAGGTGTGTGATCATGTTTAAATAGGTTATCTTATAATCTACTAGCATGAATTGGTGGTCTCTCTAGATTTTAATGCTATTGGTAGATTAAATCCTAACCGCTTGTCTAGGATTGTCTAATCGATAAGAGAAATAATCAAAGAGCTTCTCTTGATTATCGAGGAAGTACGGAGAGATAGGTTGTTAGAGCTTGTTAATAACCATAACCAGTTTATCTAGGAACAAGAATAGAAAACATTTGCATCGATGATCAATTCCTAGAATTAAACTATCTTGATTCCTTTGGCTAGGTTTTTATCAATATTCAATTTTCTTATCTTGTTTTAACTTTATTCGATTCACAAACCAAACCCCCATTTTCCTTTTCCTTTTTATTCTCCTTGGATAGAAATAAATTTAACCAATCTCTGTGGATTCGACCCTGCTCACCACTATATGCAATTCATATAATTGTTTAGGAGTAGGTTTTATTTTTGTTGGATTCGACACCCATCAGTGCTAATCAGGAAATTTACATGTACTATAGGGAAAAAATGCAAACAAAAAAGCTTACCACATTGGGCAATGCGAACCAAAAGCAGGCGGAGAGCAGGGCGCTGATCCAACTCCCACCTATCACTGCCAAACCTGAACAAATCCCATAGTGCTAAGCTTGCGAGCAATCCAGCAAGAGCAAGCGGCATCTGGTACCTAAAATCAGCAAACACAGAGAACATAAGCTACACATTACTCTTGCATACCATACATTCATTCTCAACAACTTGACAATTTACACCGGAGAAATGCAAATCCTCAATCAGATTCTCGATTCCCAATCGGGCAAAAATTTCCATTTTAAATGAAACAAGAGATGCATATTGGATAGTTGATACGAGCTTGTGCACCAGATTCCCCAGTGAAAATAGAATAAGCATGACCTCATCTCTGAAAATCTCATTTAGCCATCCAATAAAATCCCGATATCCTTATAGTTATCTGAGTTCATCAATCGGCCTCAAAATTCATATCCTAAAATAAAAACGATTATAATACCTTTAATAATTTTTTTTCCAAATCAATAACCCAAACAAATCTAAATAATGGCATCATCTTCATCAAAATGCACCCTTTCTTGAAAATCTCCAAAACCCTCTCAACTTATAACATCACTGTATAAATACTATCCTTATAGAATCACAATCTCCACTTCGGTGAATGTTCACATACTTACTAATAACATGCTGAACGTATAACCTAGTTGGACGGAAATAACCAGGTACGCCAAATGGGGAGGGGAAGTGGCAAAAGCATTAAAAATTTTCAATCCCTACACAAATCCAAAGCACCCGATTGACCACAGCACAAATTTCAACACCATTTAACTAAAATAATCAAACCATCCACACCAGACTTTTCCTTATTTCTCATCAATCATCACAACCAATATCACAGCTCAATTAGGACCAAAAAAAGCTTGAAAAACTCAATCTTTACACAATCCCGAAGCACCCAATTAACACACAATACATATTACGACACTCAGATAATTTGAAACAAGAAACAGAACCAAAACCAAACAGAATCGAAACATACAAGGTGCAAGCGAAGAACAAAATGAACAAAGTCGCGTAATTCCTCGCAAACCGCTTAACATTCTCCTGAACTCTCAGTCTCGCTTGAGTAGGCGAAGAAGGGAATGCGTAAGAATCCAAACAACCAAAGAACCCGTAAGTCCATGAAGCCGTTTCAGCTGCGAAATCGTTAGTCGTAAGCTTGGCGAAAGGATTGAGAGTGAGGAGAGAGAAAAGGGTGCATAGGAAAGAGAAAAGAGAGCAGGAGAAAAAGAATCCAGGGGAAGGAATGGTGGGAGTGGTGGTGGAAGGGAGGGAGGTGGCCGTAGTTGTGGTGGTGGAGGTGGTGGAGGTGGTGGAGTGATGGTCGAGGAGTTCGAGGTAGCCGGAGTCACGGAGCCAGGTCTCGAATGTTGGATCGGGGATTGTGAGAGATAGAGGATTGGGTCTGAAGGACATTTTTTCTCTTTTTTCCCTTCTTGTGGGCTGTCTTCTTTTTTCGAGGGAATGGTGTCTTGAAGATTCTGTGTTTTAGGGTTTATACATATAGAGGGGGTTGGAATTGGGGATGAACTTGGAGGGGAAGTACGTAATTATGATGTTTCAGGGAGGGTGACGTAGTAGACTTCCCAAGGAAGTTGTTACTTTTGGCGCCATTATTGTACGGTAGTCGTTGCATGCTCCTTCTTCGGGAAAAGAAAAATTCCAAATAGTCCATCTACCTTATAGGTAAGGTAATAATAGATAAAAAAATTTATTTTAATAAGAATTTATAAGTAAATAAAATAATAAAAAAATATTTTTAAAATAATTATTTTATTTTCTTTTTATTATCTTTAAATAAATAGCTCTTAAAAGTTAGATTAAAATCATCAACGTTTTCATATATAATGATAAAATAAATATTTATTATATCTAATTTTTTGTTTTGAGTATATTTCTTTAATTGCAAATATATATTTAAATGAAAATAGTATATAATTATAAAAATTTTCTTCCATGTATTGGCAAGAGAAAAATGGATACAACATATATTATCCATAATTATGATATATAATTTTAAAAGAATTTTATGCATTAAAATTTAATTGATATTTATCTACCACTAATAATTCTATATAATATACTTATTATTATTGAATATTTTAGGTTAATCGAATTAAAAAATGAAGATAAATTTATCTTAAAATTTGTGAGAAGATATGACTAAAAAATTATTAAGACTTTTAATTTTGGTGTTGATTTCATAGCTTAATTATAGAGTTAATAGGAAGGTTCAACAAAATTAAATAATCCAAATTGATAATTATATAAAATATAATTGACATTTTATATTTTTTCCACTTTACATTTGTGTGTTACATTTTTTTTAGTCATATAATCTGATTTTCTATTTGTTTCATTTTTTGTATTTGTATTCTTTTTCTTTTTCAATTACATAATTAGTGCTTTTTGATTTTTCACTTTGCATACTCATATTATGTTTATGTCAAACAAAGTTATGATTTCATTAGCCTTTATATGATTAAAAAAAAAATAACACATGAGTGCAAGTGAAAATGTTGAAAACTCAAGCTATGTAATTGCATAAATAAATAATGCAAAAAAAAACTATATATATATATTTATCTTAAATTAACAAAAAAAAAAAAAGGAGCAATGGAAAGCAAGGATCTCTTCACTGGCCCAATTCTACTAAAATTTGGACTCGACGGCATAAGCCCATGATGGTGTCCATAAAGGAACATAAACCCAACACATCAATATTGGTTTTGCCCCAATTAGCCAACATCGACCCAACTGCCATTAACGAACACTAAACATGATGTCAGTGAGTCATTTCTTCAAACGCCTGGTCTACTTAGGCTTACACTTACCGTTAAGCTCCCGCCATTTTTTTCACAAGCCATCACCACTCCTCCTTCCTTCTCTCCCATCTCTTTCCAAACCCAACAACAATTCAATCACTGGATTTTTCTCTTCTTCTTCTTCTTTTGCTTCCACTTCATCTCATACTTCACCTTATGCTTCTACTAATACTACTACTTCAGCAACTAAGTTAATAGAGCTAGTCACCTCCCTCTATCTCTCTGTTCGAATTTGCTGCCCGAAACATGCTTCTGTATGTTGCACTCTTTTTATATTTTTGTTATTATACTTGTTTATGTGTAGTAACTTTTGTTATCCATCCCTTGGCGATTTTCATGGACTAGTAGTATCGATTGTCTAGTCAGTATCCGACCGTTGATAATGATTGGGAATTTAGCAAGTTAATTTCAATGGTCAGATAATGATAGGGAATTTAGCCCCTATCACTATTGGCATCTAATTCTTGTCAAATGTGCAAAGGACGTTTTACAACCATATCGATTCATATCACACATGCATTGGTGTATCATGTGGTCTAATTGTCATGTATTTTATTGTTGATATTATTTATTGTTTTTGTTGCTGTTGTCATGGTCGTGGGTGAGAAATTCATGATTTCCGCTTGTTTTGGCTTAGGACATGCTGTCTGAAGCTCTTTTGTGCTTTGGTGCAAGCTCTACTTGCATCGAAGAACAAGAAGACCATGAGAGTTCTGATGAGGTATGGCTTCTATAAATCAAAAGGTTCTTTTCACATTGAAGTTCCTCTTAGCTCTATCGATGTGGTCATAATTGTTAAATTATGAATCTCACGCACTAAAACATTTTCAAAGGCCCTTGCTTTTTTCAATATACAATAGTGCAAGATTTGAATTCAGTTATTTATGCTTTGATACAATGTTATCTTTGGAATGACCATCAATAAACTGGAATGTAACAAAATTATTGTCAAAGCATGTATATACAAGGTTCTAATGAGCTTGTTGAGTTAACCTTAGGGTAGGCTTTTGAGTTTCCCGTATAATATGTTGGAATGTTGGAAGTGTGGTCCTATTTTTAAGGAACCACAAACTATAACTTCCATTCCCATGATTCCACTATCCACTTAATCCTTATCAACCATATTATCCATTAACCCATTAGCATGATTTTAGGAAACTTTGATGGAAAGTTTCTTTATAAATAGCTATTGGATTCAAGGTCCCTGAGCATGAAAAATTCTATAAAAAAACATATTACCATCTTGTGAGTTTTTTGAATGCTCTGAAGATCTTGGAGGTTCTGGGACTTGACGGTTTTGTTCCTCTCCGTATTCAGCAATGGCAAGAGGTTAGTGATTTCCCTATTTCCGCTGCATTTTCTGTGTTTGTATTTAGTTGCAGCTTTCATTTGGTATCAGAGCCGTAATTAAACATTTACCTTGCGATTTCGGAAAAATTAATTTTTCTCCTTTTTCAATTCAATTTTAATTTAAATTGGTTTTGATAAATTTTATCAAATTTATGATACAGTTATTTGTATCAATTTTTCTGGAGAAAATTATTTTTTTTAATTAGAGTTTTATGGTGCAAATTAATTTTTTATTAATTTTGTACTTAATTTTACTCAATTTTCAAGTATAATAATTGAGTAATAATGTTGGATTTTATTTGCCAACATCAAGTATTATTTTTTTTTTAAATTTATGACATGTTAAATTGGAAATAAAGTAAATTATTTAGTATTTTTCTTAAATAATTTTTCCTTAAAATTTAACATGTCAATTTTATTTAACATTTTCACTTACGGTTTTGTGAAAAACTTTTATGGAATTTTATTTTGTATTAAATTCCGTATTTATTTTAAATAATTTGTGTATATATAAATTTATGGTTTATATACACTAGCTTGTTAATTATTTAAAATATCGTTAATGAAATTGCATTAGGATTTTTGCAATTTTAGTATTTGTTCAAGGTGCTTAAATTGGTATGTGATTGTATGTATGTTTCGGATTTATTATGCATGCAATATATTGTTCACGTTTAAGTACATTTAGAGTTATTGCATGATGTTTAGCAATAGCGGTTATTGTTGTCTTGTGATTAAATAATTCTAATAAATTTTGGCGTAGCCACAGCAGCCTTATTTAGATTGGATTATTTATTAGAAATCACATTTAGTATTATAGACATTAAATAACTTCATAAAACATTAAGTTAAAAGTCTAAATTGAGTCAGATTAATTTTGTCTAAGGAGACATTATCGTGGGACAAATGTGACCCCTCCACGTATTTCCTAGGAATTCGTTCGAATTCTATCTACAGAGGCTGGATTTTAAGTGGGACCTTTTGTTTAACTTACGCGTCTTTCCTGGAAATTTATCTTATCTCAAGTGATAAAAATAATTTTGTTTGACTGAGGTTTAGCCAAAGCAGCCTCTATTGAACGAAGTTATTTATACGGTATCACATAAGAAATGTTTAGACTTTACATTTATTTTGTTTGATGATCCATAAAGCATTGAGGTATAGCCACAACAGGCTTATTAAGGACGGATCTCATAAAGTAATTATGAAGTAAAAGAAATATAATGTCTATTATAAGGAATGAATCTTATTGAATTAAAAATTTAGCCTACAGGCAATTTTTATGTCGCTAGATTCATTATTGCATGATTTGCATTGGTAAATTATGATTTATGTTATAGTCTCAAATTAAGTATTAAGCATGTTTGTGTTTGCAGCTATGCAACCTTTAACTGATACTAAAGTAGAAATCCCTATTTTAACAAGTGAAAACTTTAAGACTTGGAGAGATAATGTACTTCTTCATTTGGGGTGTTTGGACATTGACTATGCCACTATTAAGGATGAGCCACTTCTGAGTGAAGAAAGCACTCAAGCTGAGTTTGATCTTCATGAGAAATGGGAATGGTCTAACCGACTTAGTGTCATGTTCATTAAGAGCAAACTCACTGCGGATGTCCGTGGCTCAGTGGATTAATATAAAAATGTCAAAGAGCTGCTAGATGCCCTTAAAAGGCAATTTAAGACTTCTAAGAAGTCTCTAGCTAGCACCCTGATTATGAAGTTCACATCTGCTAAGTTGACTTCTGTGAAAGGCGTTAGAGAACACATCAACAAAATGTGTGATTTAGCAAATCGCTTGAAGGCTCTAGAGATTGAGATGTCGGATGCTTTCCTAGTGCATTTTATTTTGACGACCCTTCCATCACAGTATGAACCTTTTAAGATCTCTTACAACACACATAAGGACAAATGGACAATAGATGATCTATTGACCATGTGTGAAGAAGAGGAAGCCCGATTAACTCTGGAGATGGGAGAAAATGCAATGATGGTTACTCAAGGAAAGAAAACCGACAAAGTCAAAGGAAAAGGGAAGGGTAAAATCCAACCCAATGCTGACATCAAGAAAGAGTCCAAGTGTTTTTTCTGTAAAAAGAAGGGACACATAAAGAAAGACTATGTCAAGCATAAAAATTGGCTTGAAAAGAAAGGTAACTTAGTCTCATATGTTTGTTTTGAGTCTAATATGGTTGATGTGAATTGTAACACATGGTTGATAGATTCTGGATCTACGATCCATATTTCCAATTCCATGCAGGGTTTACAAAACCTGCGGAAACCAGTGGGAACTAAGCGATTTATCTATTCTGGAAACAAGATAGAATCGCATGTGGAAGCTATTGGGACATTCATATTAGTACTTAAGAGTGGCTTTAATTTAATTCTTGAAAAGACCTTTTATGTTCCTAGTTTTTCTAGGAATTTGATTTCAATTTCAAAGCTTGTACCTTCGGAATTTACTTTTAACTTTTCAAACAATGGTTTTGATTTATTTTATAAATCCAATCATATTGGTGATGGTTCTTCATTGGATGGTCTTTATTTATTAAATTTACATAATAATGCTATTCATGATGTTATGCATGTACAAGCTGGTACTAAACGATGTGTTATGAATGAGGATTCTTTTACCTTATGGCACTGTAGACTAGGTCATATCTCTATAGAGAGAGTTAAAAGATTGGTGAATGATGGTATACTTAGTCATTTAGATTTCACTGATTTTGATACTTGTATAGACTGCATTAAGGAAAAGCAGACTAACAAGTCAAAGAAAGGTGCCAAAAGGAGTTTGGCCATATTAGAAATTATCCATTCTGATATCTATTGTCCAGATATGGATAATCAAGGTCAGAAATACTTTATCACATTTATAGACGATTACTCACGATACATGTATCTCTACATGCTTCATCATAAAAGTGAAGCGTTGGAAGCCTTTAAGGTTTTCAAAGCTGAAGTAGAGAAACAATGCGGTAAGAAAATCAAGATTGTGAGAACCGATAGAGGTGGTGAATATTATGGTAGATACACTGAAGATGGACAAGCATCAGGTCCTTTTGCTAAGTTTCTTCAAGATAACAATATAGTTGCCCAATACACCATGCCAGGTTTACTTGATCAGAATGGTGTTGCGGAAAGAAGAAACCGAACATTAATGGAAATGGTGCGAAATATATTTAGTAGCTCTAAACTGCCTAAATCCTTATGGATTGAAGCATTAAAGACGGCTACGTATATATTAAACAGAGTTCCAACCAAGGCTATTTCTAAAACACCATTTGAGTTGTTCAAAGGTTGGAAACCGAGTTTACGTCATATGCGTGTATGGGGATGCCCGTCTGAAGTTAGAGTTTACAACCCACAAGAAAAGAAACTGGATCCTCGGACTATAAGTGGATATTTCATTGGATATGCCGAAAAGTCCAAAGGATACAGATTTTATTGTCCATCTCACACTACTAGGATTGTGGAATCAAGAAATGCAAAATTTCTTGAATATGACTCAATAAGTGGGAGTGATCTATCTCAAGACATAGTTCATGAGCAAGATCTACCTTCCACATCAGGTGAGAGATTGGTTGTTGTTCACAACACTCCTCGAGTTCAAATAGGTGTTGAATAACCAATCAATGAAAATCCACAAATTGCTGAGGAAATCATAGTAGATCAAAATCAAGAAATGATTGAGCAACATGATCCACAAGAAAATGTTGTCCCAATTTTAAGGAGATCTACTAGAGAAAGGAGATCAGCAATCCCTAGTGATTCTATTGTGTATTTACAAGAATCTGAGTACAATATTGGAGCTGAAAATGATCCTGAGTCTTTCAAGGAAGCTATGAATTGTGATGAGTCAAATTTATGGTATAATGCTATGTTAGATGAGATGAATTCTATGAAGAGTAATGAAGTCTGGGATCTTGTCCCGTTGCCCAACGGTGTAAAAGCCATAGGTAATAAATGGGTCTTTAAAACTAAAAGAGACTCATTGGGCAACATTGAAAGATATAAGGCTAGACTTGTTGCTAAAGGGTTCACTCAGCGTGAAGGAATTGATTACATAGAGACCTTCAGTCCTGTATCCAGGAAAGACTCCTTACGCATAATATTAGCATTAGTAGCTCAATTTGATCTTGAGTTATAACAAATGGATGTGAAAACAGCTTTCCTAAATGGTAATCTAGAGGAAGAGGTTTATATGAAACAACCTGAAGGATTTTCCTCTAGTGATGGTGATCACTTGGTTTGCAAGCTAAAGAAATCCATTTATGGATTAAAACAAGCCTCCCGTCAATGGTATTTAAAATTTCATGATGTTATCTCTTCATTTGGTTTCGTTGAGAATATCATGGATCAATGTATATACCAAAAGGTTAGTGGGAGTAAGATTTGTTTTCTTATCCTATATGTGGATGATATCCTACTTACATCAAATGATAAGGGTATGCTACATGAGGTGAAACAATTTCTTTCTAAAAATTTTGATATGAAGGATATGGGTGATGCATCTCATGTCATTGAGATTAAGATTCATCGAGATAGACATAGAGGAATCTTAGATCTATCTCAAGAAACATATATTAACAAAATTTTAGAAAGATTTCGGATGAAAAATTGTTCGCCTAGCGTTGCTCCTATCATGAAGGGTGATAAGCTCCATTTGGACCAATGCCCTAAAAACGAGTTTGAAAGAGAGCAAATGAAGAACATTCCTTATGCTTCAGTTGTTGGAAGCTTAATGTATGCTCAGGTTTGTACTAGACCTGACATTGCATTTGTTGTTGGAATGTTAAGAAGATATCAGTCAAATTCGGGACTTGACCACTGGAAAGCTGCAAAGAAAGTCTTGAGATATCTTCAAGGGACAAAAGATTACATGCTTATGTACAAACGGTCAGATGATTTGGAAGTAATTGGCTACTCTGATTCAGACTTCGCCGGATGCGTTGATTCTCGAAAATCAACATCAGGTTACATTTTCATGTTAGCCGGTGGAGCCATTTCATGGAGAAGTGTCAAGCAGACTTTAACTGCTACTTCTACTATGGAAGCTGAATTCGTTTCGTGTTTTGAGGCTACCTCACAAGGTGTATGGTTGAAGAGTTTCATCGAAGGGCTTAGACTTGTGGATTCTATATCTAAGCCGCTGAGGATGTATTGTGACAATTCAGCTACAGTCTTTATGGCTAAAAATAATAAGAGTGGAAGTCAAAGCAAACATATCGACATAAAGTATTTGGCCATAAGGGAACGTGTTAAAGATAATAAAGTGGTCATTCAGTATATTAACATAGAGCTGATGTTAGCCGATCCTTTGACTAAAGGCATGCCACCACAAAGATTTAAGGATCATGTTGTCAGTATGGGACTTGGTTCCATTATGTGTTAGTGAAACTCTATAGAGTAGATATTTCTCATATTTGTTGTGCACATTTTTGTTTATTTGGAGAAATGTCAGTAAAGTTTGGACCTAGAATAAACGTTGGGTTTATTCATTAAGCTGTTGGGAAAAGGTTTGAAAACTTGATACATTGTAATACATGGAAGATACTACTCGAGTAATAAAGGGAAAATATCGCCATGATTCATGTATTGTGTTTTCTTAAAGTCCAAGGATTTGTGGTATTAAAGTAAAATATACGGACCAAGTGGGAGAATGTTGGAATGTTGGAAGTGTGGTCCTATTTTTAAGGAACCACAAACTACAACTTCCATTCCCATGATCCCACTATCCACTTAATCCTTATCAACCATATTATCCACTAACCCATTAGCATGATTTTAGGAAACTTTGATGGAAAGTTTCTCTATAAATAGCTATTGGATTCAAAGTCCCTAAGCATGAAAAATTCTATAAAAAACACATTACCATCTTGTGAGTTTTTTGAATGCTCTGATCTTGTGAGTTTTTTGAATGCTCTGAAGATCTTGAAGGTTCCGGGACTTGACGGTTTTGTTTCTCTTCGTATTCAGCAATGGCAAGAGGTTAATGATTTCCCTATTTCCGTTGCATTTTCTGTGTTTGTATTTAGTTGCGGCTTTCATAATATTGTTGAAATTTCTTGTACACTTATGGATAAGTTTATTAGAATTTTGTTAACACATTTATTGCCTGGACTGACCCTGTTCTACTCTTAGGTGATTTATTCAATTATTTTAGTTTTACTATTTTTTGGTAAGTGGCTTTGGAAAGATTTATGTGGAGAAAAAAATAAAATTGCACCAAGAAAACTTTTCTCTAGAAATTAGATTTTGATAAAAAAAGAAATTATTGCAGGTTTCAATTGATTCTATTTTTGCACCAGATGAAGATGTTCAGACTTGTATCTCAAGTGCTGCCAATTCCATAGGCTTAAAGGGCATTCCAAACTATGAGATTGAGATTGGTGTGCGAGAAGACTGGATAAAGAAAACTCAGGTCTGTATAAATGATTCTATATACTGTATTTCTTACCTGCGTTTCCATGGAATTTAAGATATTGTTCAGGATCTCTGGCTTCTGAACTCAAGTGTCTAGATTCTAGAAAATCTGGTAGGAATTAGCCTGCTGATATATTTTCTGACATTACATGCTGCACTATGACAACAAATCTTCAGAGAAAGACATCCTCACTAGTGTAAACTTGCCAATGTTAAGATGTATTTATGTGATCATTAAGGATTAGTAAAGGGCATCACTTGAACAATTTGTCTTCTATCAAAATTTGCTGATCCAAAAGATCACAGAAAGTGATCTGTCATCTCTTTTTGCATGCAGGAATCATTTCATCCTGTTGAAGTCATTGAAGGACTTTGGATAGTTCCTGAGTGGATTCCTCCCCCTGTATGATTTCTCTAACTCATGTACTAAAAAATGAGTTCTCTTTTTCTTTCTTTCCTTTTTTTTTCTTTTTTTTTTCCCCATAAATTAGTCTCAGTAGACAATTTTAGCTTGTATCTTTCATTGTGCAATGCATTTTGATAAAGGGACCCCTGACATTTATTTTAGAGAAGACTGCTCAATTCCTAAAAACTTTGTTCCACCGGTTTTGTACATATCGTTGACATATTATGGAGAATCAATTGATGTTGTATCCACACCATGGCTAGTTTATGATGGATTACGCTATAACAGAATCTTCGAGCAATAAATATTATTTTGAATCCTGGATTGGCATTTGGAACGGGGGAACATCCAACAACAAAGTTATGTCTACTGTTGCTACATGGCCTGATAAAAGGAGGAGAGCACTTCTTGGATTACGGCACTGGTTCTGGAATTCTTGCAACAGCAGCACTTAAGGTACATTAAGTATTTTTTTTGTTATTTTAATAACAACCGTTGAGGTACTCTTGATCTCATATTCTAGCGAAACTACCAGCAACGTGGGTTTGCAGCTCGATCCTTTTCAAACCTACCAGAAGATATGTTCCTCTAACCCTATGCTTACTCCTTGAAACCTCTCTGGGCAACAATCCATAGGATCCTTATTACCAGAAAATGCATTAAATGAGATGCTTTCTTTTCTAAAATTGAAATAGAAAATAATATCTCAAGCAACATGTTACAAGGAGGGTATTGTTAAGTCGTGGCTCTGTTTTTGTATAATAAGCAGAATTCAATATTATTGAAAATGTGGTTCGTTCTCAATGGACTAAGGTTAGAATCGTGAAACCATCTAAATCAACTTGTTCCCAATGTAGGATTATTGCTGCTAAAAGAGTGATGACAGGCCACTTCATAATTGTTTTGTTAAAGCAATTCTCCAAAACATTATTTTATCTGTTTTTACGGTCATTCTAGGGGTACTTTCCTTTTCTTTGTAAAAATGAAGTTAGATTGATTTACCGGGCAAATATTCCAAATTAATTTTTAATCAATTATTTAGTTGCTTGAAGCCACATTAAGACTGTATTCTGAAAGGGCAGTTAGGTGCAGCCTCAGCAGTTGGCGTTGATATAGATCCTCAAGCTATCTCTTCAGCTCAACAGAATGCCGCTTTGAACAATATTGAGTCTGAAAAGCTTCAATTACACCTGGTTCTCAGCAAAATCAGCTCTCAAGCCCTAGATGGAGGAAATATAGATACAGATGCCGAAATGGAGAAGTATGATTTGGTTGTGGCAAATATACTCTTGAATCCATTGTTAGACTTGGCTGAACATATTGTATCTTATGCCAAGCCTGGAGCAATTGTTGGTCTCTCCGGTATCCTATCTGACCAGGTACCACTTCAGATTACATTAAAGTATCTTGGATTTGTTTATTTTACAGAAAATGTTTTTTGCACTTATTCCAATGTTCATTATTATAAAAAATTTAGCATTGTTAAATATTATTATAGTGATATTAAGAGATTGTAGGTATTAATAGTTTTTAGCTGCAAGTGTTGGTGAGAAGCCAAAGTGATATCTTGTTAGTGGTGCTTAATGACCATAGAAAATATCAACGGACAACGACCAATGATAACATGAAAATCATTTTCCTCACTTCCAATGTTCATTTTTCAGTGATTGCTAAAAATCACTAATAATCCTAGCATCTTGAGATTATTACAACACTATTTTACAAATTGAAGCAAGGGTTAAAAAAATTAAGTCCATAGGACATTTTCTACGAAACAAACACACCCTAAATGATAAAGGAAATTCCTGCACCTGAAATTTGCATGAGGAGGAGTTTGACTCTTAGCAGAGAGGTCTAAACATTGACTTGATTTGTAAAGTGCACATTAGGGGAAGAAATAACGTCGTGATTGATATCATGACCTTATCTGCCTGTTTGTTTGCGCTATTAATGAAGCTCATTCTTTAGCATGCATTTTCGGCTTCCTCTTGGCATTTGGACTATATCTGAAAATGCAATTCTTCCTCGGCTCAGGTTCCCTACATAGTGCATTTTTATTCGTGTTTCCTAGAAGATATATCAGTCTCGGAGATGGATGATTGGGCATGCGTGAGAGGCAGGAGGAAAGAGAGGCTTAATGACCTGTGAGGATGATTTTTTGAAGCACGGCACTGAGTCATAAATGGCTCAGACAAATCTGCTAGTGGCGATATCAGGTAGATCATGAGCTGCGACCATTGGGACCTCGTACCACAATTGCGAGGATACGTAGTGCCTTCTCGGAAGTTCATGTGATCATGACGAATAGAGTGAAGTTGGAAATTATTTGATCGATTTTTGTATTGAATGTTCTTTTCTTTTTCTTTTTCTTTTTTTTTTTTAATTTTCTATTTGAATCCTATTGGAAACTCGATTAAGAAAAGTTGGGTAAATGTGATATTGATAGCTAAACTTTTTTCGTTTTTAGAATTAATTACTTAAAGTTTAAAAATATTTTACTATTTTTAAATTTTTTATGATTATTTATAGTATCTAAATAAAATTGATAAATTTAAACAGTTAATTTATATAAATAAATAAATTTTAAATAGTTAATTATAAAAATAAGTAAAGTTTTATATAACATATTAACACTTTGAAGTTTTGGATAATTAATTATGAAAATAGATAAATTTTAAATATTAAATATATCATTAATCTAAAATGTTCATTAACACTTGATATGTGCCAATTTCGAATTGGCTTGGAAAAATTAATTTAATGAATATTATTAAATATATAAAATTAAATTATACAACTAAAAATTCAATACCCAGTTTGGGGCTATAGATAATCTTTAGCATTAGAGGGACTAGGCCATTGCAAAAATGATCAGCTGGTTATTATAATCTAACACTTATATTTTGTATGGCCACCCACCCCCAAAAAGGTTTAGCATTTTTTTTTCATATGTTTTTCCTTTTAATTTTTTTTTTATTTTTATTGTATTATTTAATTTCATATATTTAATAATAATATCTTATTAAATTAATTACTCTGGGTTAAGTAAAAATAGATACATGTCAACGGCTAGTGGATTTTTTTAATGAAATTATTGGAATGATTTAAATATAAAAATTTTAAAATATTGAGTATTTAAAAAAATTAATAATTTGAATAATAAAGTAGATAAATGTGTAAAACTAAATATATATTTTTCTAAACGTCTATTATCGTTGATTTCTTTTTCCCCTCAGAATAAAAAAATGGAAGCCTAATATACACACGTTGATATTAGGGCCAGATCCATAAAATTAAAAGCATGTGCTCAACGTCCGCGTGCATTCTAGAAACCATGAGGCGTCCCCCGTCCCCCGTGGATAAACTCTACTTTACCAACTTAATTACAATTCATATATGACTATCCGGTCAAGTAAGGTGGTACTTCAAATGATAGTTGGAGTTGCAAATGTTCCATTTTAATCGTTCCGGAGTAAAATCACTTGGGTGGCATTTGGTTCATGAAAATAGACAGTTTCAGAAATACTTTTTTTTTTTTCCTTTCTTTTTTTAAAAACTAATTATTACCTTATTTAGTTTAAAGAAATACTTAGTTTTTCTGCCGAGCAACAGTTTTATTGCCCTCATGAGAATCTTGCTCAATTCAAAATAGACTTGTTCACTTTTTATCCTTACCTTTGTGGTTATCAAATATACATAATGTACTACTACCTTTTAAATATAACATTACTATAAGAGGTGAGCGTGGATTGGATTAATTCAAACCAATTTGATTTCAGATTTTTTTTTCAAACCATAAAATTTTAATTTAGTTCAATTTGATCTACAAATTAAGCCATACTTTGTTTTATAAAAAAATATATTTGCTTAAAATATAATCTCATATGAATAGTATTAAATTTATTTAATAATAACATGTATTGATATTATATAAGAAATTGATAACTCAATATTTAAGTAACTAGAAAATTTTAAATGTTTACTATAAGTAATTTATCATCAAGTTAATATATAATATAGATTTTAAGTCAATCTATATATATATTTACCAAACTATAGTCATAAAATTTAAAAACATATACTTTTAATAAATATAAACTAAAAATTCTTTTTAATATTATATTGCAATAAAAAAATTTAGTTACAAATAAAATATCATTATTTTTTTCAAAATAGTTTTGTGCAGATTACTTCTCTAAACCAACAATAAATTTTTTGTTTAGTTCGGATTAGAAAATTTTCAAACTAAATTACAAAAAAAATAAAATCATATTTTTGGTTTGAATTGGTTCGATTTTGTTGGTTTTTTTGCTCACCCCTAATTAGTGTTATAGAATATAAATAAGAATATTTTTAATAAATAATCAATAATTAAGTTATTGGCAAATATTAATTACTATCTAATAATAAATAATGATAAGAATAAGAATAATAATTAGGAATAAATGATTAATACTATAGAGATATAGATAAAGAATAACTAATAATAATAATATGTAATAATCTATTATAATATATAATTTCCAAAACTTTTTCTTTTTGTACCTTTTCAATATGAACGTTTTTTTTTTTTAATTTATTCAATGTCAAATGCATTAGTATGTAGGTTCGTGTGACATGTGTGTTTGTGTTTGCATCGTTGTATAGTAGGCTCTTGTGACTTCTCTTTTTCTTTTTTTAGGTAAGGATGTTTCTAACTTGGTTTATGACTTGATGGGATATGACTATGAGAACAACTTTTGGGATGGAACTGCGAATATAAATTACATTGTTTACGATTATGACAAAATGTTGTTTCATTTTCCAAACCATGTTTTTATGTTTTCAGTTTATATATTATAGGAGCCGCTTGTGGCTTTATAGCCCATTTAGCAATGTCTATATTTTATGGCCCCTTAGGCCTTAGGATTTAGATTTCCATTTCGTGCTTTCCACTGCGTTTTTCTAACTTTGATGAGCTTTGAAATATTTTTCAAAATCAAAGAATCATCAATTATTTTTCAAATTTTAATTACCGTTTTAAGGTCTTAAAAATGGTTTAGTAACCTATTTACTAATCTTAACTTTGCGAATTTTATTTAAGTAGAGTATGTGAAGAATTGTTGATGTCATAGTAATTTAAGAGTGTGACAAACAATTTATATATGCTTGAACTTTGATTTCTTTGTATTCAATGATTTGTACTTCATTATTGTTTCACAAGCCTTTTTTTTTTTAATTATGATACCTTTTCATTTTATCCTTTTAAAAATAATATCTCTTTGAAAATAACTTTAGTTGTTTTGTAACTTTTTTTTTTAAATAATAGCCGTATTAAATTTTCTAAATAATATCCTTTCATTTTTTTGGTTATTCTATATTTTTTTTTGTTTAACCATTTTGAAAATAGTACATTTTCTAAAACCACCATTTGTTATTTTACATTTTGTTTTTTTTCGAAGAGGTATTAATTTTAAACTGATTGAATCAAAACAATATAATAAAATAGATTTTGAATTTTTTTTTGTACTTTTTTGGTATTATTTTTTTTTTAATGTACCGTTTCAATGTTACTTTTCTTTTCATTTTAATATTTTTTCAATATTACTTTTTTATAAAATACCTCTTCGATATTGCAAGCTAAAGACTTTTGGCCATTGATAAATAAAAGAGAAAGAAACAAAACTGTAGTCTTACTTCAATTATAAAAGTAACAATTAAATATCTTCTCCATTTCTTTTATAGAATTATCAACAAAAGTTCTACAATTAGCAACAAAATATTTGTTTTCATATCTTCCATGTTATGTATAATAATTTCAAAAACTCTTGCTTGATTGTTATTCTCATTCCTATCTTTTCAAACTCCGCTCTACTACTTCAATTTTAATTTAAATCATGTTGCATGGATTTAATAGTTTTCACGTAAAATAATTGAATGAATTTATTGGTTATGCAATGTTTAATTGTTCATTGTTATTCTCTTTTGCAGTTTATGTCTTTGTTAGTTTTGTACTTAGAGCAATATTGTTTCTTCAATCTACATTTGTAGTTCTCCAATCATCTCTAGGACTCATTTCTTACATTTTAGAGGAATCATATTCTTTTTCTATAATAGTAAAACAATTAGCTTCATTAAAAGCTATTTAAATCATACTGAAAACATGGATTAAAATACACCATCAATCGATAGAGTCAACACACTTGATACTTTGTCACCACTCACCAGTTTTTGTGGATCTCTCCATCTATACTCACATTTGCTAGTGGTTTTTGTTACACAAAACATATTTTTAAATCTAAAATCAATGCAATCTAGTAGTATGGTAGTGAGCTCTGCAATACTATCTATTTACAAGGAATAACCAGTATTGATATAAGACAATAGATAGTTTAAAAAGTCCCCTAAAATAGATATTTTTCCAATTAGTAAATAGGATATATATATTTTAAAAATAACTATTTTATTTATTTTTATTAGCCTGAAACAAGCCGATTGTAACTTCAATATAAGGGAAATTATTGAATAAGTTGTCACTCACGACTTTAAAACAAGTCTTGTACTAAAAAATAAAAAATATTATTTGCTAAAATATTATTTTTACCAAACCATAATAAAAATTAGTAATTTTATATTTAATATATTGATAGATATTTATTAAATATATATACATTTTATTAAAAGGATAAAAAGTTGGTAACTAATTTTATATTTAGAAGTTTACCCAATAAAATATCAATTTATCATATTATTAAAAAAAAAAAAAAACCTAAAAGGTAAATGGCCATTTAGCAAACCCAATACCATATTATTAATGACTAATTCCACTTGATTAACAGATAATTAATAATTAATTAATTTTATAACTCAGTTTATAAAAGCATACAAATAATCCCACCTTCAAACAAATATAAAATATTTTACTAACTACTTTTACAATAATTAATTAACCACATCTTAATAATTAATCATCTTTAATTAACAAATAATTATTAACTACTTACTCTTATGGCTATTTTTACTAAAAAATACAAATATTTTATATTTCCATCCAATACAAAATTTTTGGTTACTTAATTTCTTAGCAATTAATTAACGATATCTTATAACTAATTAATAGTTAATTAACAATAACTTAATTTACGACTATGTTTTAAAAAATACATTATCATAACATATATACATAATTCATTTACTAATATTAATTAATAAAATATTAATAATTAATTACTAATTAATAGTTAATTAACAATAACTACCATTTCAATAAAATTCATACAATACACATATTTACATGTCATAAAATTTATGTAGTATACTACTTCAATAATATCAATAAAATTAAATTTCTTCTTAAGAAAACATACTGTGATCTTGATAAAAAAATGTTCACACACGTATCAGAAATTGTGAAATTTTTATTTTTTATTTTTTGCAAACTTAAGCTTACAAAGCAAATTTAAAGATTGATATATGAAATATGAAATGTGAACAAATGAACTGAACTAAAGATTTGTATTTATACTTAAAAGTATCGGTACAAATTTTTTCCTGTGTATTACTGTATATATTTATAGTATCACTTTTTAAATTTATAGAAATAATTTTATAAGTTTGCAAAAACTTTATAGGTTTACAGTTTTATAAGATTTATAGATTTGCAATAAGATTCGTTTAAGCTTAAAGAAGAAAAAAAAAATTATATTAAAGGTGTAGACTTTCATCTTCTTCTTTTTTATACGAAAGTCGCATACAAGATTTGTGACTTTAAAATCTATTTTAATAATATTTTTATGGATATACTATTTACTATTTTTTTAATGTAATATTTAAGTGTGTTAACCAATGTTGGGACGTCCGGAGTTAGAATACCAATAAAGCCCGTCCTAGTGTAGGAAATCCAGATGAATGGGCTTAGCTTTGCTCTATTATAAATAATCGCAGAGCCAATCCAAGGCTTGGCCAAACCCTACAATACAGCCTCTCTCTCTCTGTCTCTCCTGAAATCTTCTCTCTTCCTTAAACTTAGCTTCTTCTCGTCTCCCAGTTCCCACGACCACTTCATTAACAACTTTGGTCAGATCAGGTTGGTTTGGTGTCTTCTATTCTCTTTTGCTCTACCAGAGCCAACTTTTCACCAAACCATACCTCTCTCCTTCTCCTGAATTTTCCTCTCTTCCTTAAATTTAGCTTTTCGTCTCCCAGTTCCCACGAGTCAAGACACGATCACTTCAACAACAGCTTTACTCAGATCAGGTTGGTGTCTTCTATTCTCTTTTGAGTTATTCTTAATCATCAGTTCCCTAGAATATCCTCTTACTCATGTACGTGTGTTCTTTTTCATTTTTTAAAATTGACGATCATGGCTAGAGCCATGAGCAGCTGAATGGAATTTATTCTTAAGTAAGCTTTTTCTTGGTAATTCAGCTTTAGGGGTTATACCCTCAATTTATTAGAAAATGTAGATAAATAAACTCGTCGAATGTTTTGATGTTGCTATACCGGACTGACATGTTAATCGTTTGCATCCATGGACTTTGCAGTAGATTCTGCTTCACGTTCCTAAATACTTCAAGGTTGTGTTGCTTGGTCCTCGCGAACTCGAAACTATGGTATGACTTCTGTACATGACTCTCTTATCAAGTTGATGAGATTTGGCTATATAATCCTGTGAACAATCAAAAGCCAGCGATGGCATTATGCTTTTACGTTCTCTCTGTTTTTTTTTTTTTTTTTTTTATCATGCTGAGTCTTCTAATCTGGTGATTATTCTTTCATTTGCTGTTGAACCGAAAATAAGTACTCGACTATGGAGAAGTAATTGCAGGACGAGGACTATACCGAACACATGCCCTCCGATATTTGATTTTCTGAAAATCTAAAGATACATCTATCAATTAATTTCTTATGGTAAACATTTTCCTGTTAGCTAGTGTTTCTTGTGAGTGCTGGTCCTCTTATTACTGAAATTGTAGGTCTGCCACTCAGAGGATACATGTTTTGCATCTTAACTATAAGCTGTCATGTCCTAAGGCCAACTAATTAGTTAGCAATTTGTTAGTATAGGAAAATTTCAAAAAAAAAAAAAACTGCTTTAGTTTTTCTGGATAGAGAATTAGTTGGGCTATTAGCCAACTTAGCTAGATTGCTAGAAAACAGGCTTTCGCCTTCATTTGTAGAGTGAATTCATCCAGAATATCCAAATGATATTCTTTTTTATCGCTTTCTCTCCCTCTCTCTCTCTTAAATACACAATTTTCTTGGAGATTACCACATATCTACGAGAGAAATATTTTACTTTTCCATAGACATAATTCTAAAAGTCGATTCTAGCAATCATGCATCGATGTGGCTTATATATAGGAGGATACCGATAGTGTTTGGAATATTTTGGGTATCTAACTTTGCACCCTATCAAAGAGCACCCCACCCACATCATGTGTCAAGTACATTTTATAGTTCGACAGCCTTCACCATATCATCTCAATTGGCAGCTTGATGCTTCTTATAGGTCAACCGCATCACACCTGAACAAAAGGTAATACTGGAGGATTATGTAAGTTTCGAGGATGGAGGAAAGAATAAACACCGTTGGACATGCAAGAGATGTAATCACAGTTGGGCTGGACGCCCCAATCGAATCATATCACATTTGCTTGGGTTAATAAAGAGGGACATAAAACCTTGCTCACATATGAGTACTTCGGAGAAGACACATCTTAAAAGAAGGCTTGGCCTGAACCTGCGACAACAGCAAATCCCCATGGAAGGCTTGTGCAGCATGAGCGATTCACTGCAGGATAATAATGATGGAATTCAAGGAACAAATGCTGAGGATTCTGAGCTAATTAGCCCCATACCCCAAGGGCAGTCCTCCCAACATGATTCTGCTCAAATCTTCTCCACACAAGGAGGAACAGACATGGTTATGCGTGATCCAGTACCTCCTCCTTCTCAAGGCAACTTTAATCAGACAAATGATCAATGTAGGCATCCTTTGCAAGGTGGACCTGGAATCTATACATCAACTCATGGAAATTGTCCAACATGGCAAGATGATGGACATGGAATGGATCCATCTACAGAGTCTACTCGGTTAACTCCATTTGTTGATTCACTTCTTGCAGAGATGGCTTCGGATGATCAAACACCTACTCCTGCTCAACCTGCCTTTACTAATGTGAATGGTCAATATATGCATCCTTCGCAAGATGGAGTCGGAATCAATACATCAACTCCCGGAAATGCATCTGGTGGTGAAGTTAACTCTGATCATATGCATGATCAGCATACGCTGCGTTCTGTTCGTAGGTTCCCTTCCACTCCATCAGAAACCCCGGGCGCATCCATGACGGTTCCACCAGAGGAATGCACAAATGATGATGGAGCTCAAGAAACAAATGCTGTGGGTTCTGAGCCAATTAACACCATACATCATGGGCAATCCTCCCAACCTGATTCTACTCAAGTCTCTTTCCCACAAGGAGGCATGGATAACGGTACGGGTGATCCAATATCTACTGCTCCCCGAGTTAACTCTGATCATATGCATGATCAGCATACGCATCCTTGGCGACGTTATTACCCATGTGTCCGAGAAGAACTTAGTATGAGAATGCGTCTTAGCCTGGAAAAATTAATAGATGATTTGCGTCGTATAACAGAGATAGAAATGGCCATAGTAAGACAAGAATCAGAAACTGGATGGGAATTTCTGGGAAGAAAAAGGAAAATGGAAATGAATCTTTGGGTAGAATATGCTGCTAGAACGAAAAGAGAAGTTAATGGTTTGCATCTGAAACCTATAGAAGCCATGTCACATGAAGAGATACTCTCACAGTTGGGGCCTGTTGATGAATTGATAAAAATATCAGACATACTGATCAAAACGGGTACGTCTTTATTAAATCCGGTCGTCCCAGAAGATCTCTTTAATACGTTCTGCAGATCGCAGTTGCTGAATGGGATGCCTCGAGGACAGCTCCCTCAACAAGTAGTTTGACGACATGCATTTTGTTTTGCTGAAAGAAAGCAACTATTGCTTTTTTAATTGCTGCTGTAATTTTTATGATGATTGGCTAGGGTTGGCAGTTCGAGTTAATTGGTTGTATTTGTATTTTTAAGTTTGACAACATGATGACATGTATGATATTTATTTATATCATAATCTTATTTTTGTATTGTATGTTATATGGTATGTTATATTTTCTTTCTATAATTGTAGTTTTAATTATATAATTTCATGTATTATATTATCGTACAAATAATCATCAATCTGTACCTTATGACATAGAAATCTATCTTGTCTATGGATTTGCTCCTTTAGTGAGCGTGTTTCAGTTTCACCTATTTAGTACTTATGTATGCCCTTGTCTTATATGGTATTTAATAGAAAAATCTTATGCATATGGTGTTTGACAAGGTGCTTTTAGCTATATATGTTTTCAAGTTGATGTTTTAGATTTTATTTTATTCGTATCTTAAGTAATATTACATGCATTAAGTAGAAACAACATTGCTATAATTTAGTTATTGAAAATTATTTTAAATATTCTCTTATTTACAAGTACTCCTCATATACTTCTTAATAGTATGAAATAAATTAGTCTTTTAAAGTCTATCATTTAACTCATCTTTATAGCAGCATGATCAATAACATCGACCATATGGTCACCATCAAACATCTTTCTATCAATTATGCAAATGATCTAAATTATACAATGTATTGATACAATTGTTCATGTCCCCTAAAATATACTAGATTCTCACTAGCAATATATTTTCATTGTCATTGTAGACACAGTGGGACTTTACAAAATAATATGTATATGCCTAAAAATTCTTACCTTTAGTATCTAGAAGACATATAACTACAATGTATGTGTCCAAATGAAACATCAAATATATGGAATATTAAATTCAAAATGATTACAAAACTTTAATTACACGAACTAGAAGAATCAGAATGCACTAGTAATTCAGTTACAATTATTTCAATTTATCTCACAAAAATTCTAATCCCAAATCTAAACCTAATCATAATATAGAGAAGAATAAGAAGAACAGAAAAGGCAACATGCTCTGGTGTTCACTACACCAGCAGTTGCTTGAGCGAATTTTCACTCTATTTTTTTTTTCCCTCAAAGATCCTAATAACGAAAAAAACCGTGAACTTGAGTAGGTGAGGAGCCTCGAGCTAAATCCGTTGGTTCGGAAGGAGCCCTTCATGGTCTCGATTACAGTTCTGTCAAAAATGAAACTGCAACCAACGAGTTGTAACTGTGAATTAACAACTTTATTTGCCCACCCGATTTTACAAAAGTTAAGGGATATTTCAAGGTGGAACTATTAGAGTTGAGACTCTATAACTGTGCTCGAAGCCGAGATTGAAAACTTGGGTTTTGAAGTGATAATATTAAGAAGGTCAAGTTATATGTCTCATCATTTTTGTTTGTTCTTTTATCCCCTTATGCCTAGAATGAAAGTAAGCTTCGATTAGTTTATAAATGAGCGATAGTCATGAAATTGAAGTACATTCAAGGTCAAGGATTCCCGAAATCCATTCCTTTGTCGCTGCCATCAAACTCATATAGGTTATGTAAAAACAATTCTCACATTATATGCTTAACATCGATCGCTAAAATCCAGCTACTACCCCTCTCGAACATAACTTTCAAACACCAGATCCCTCCAACAAACAATTCCTCAGTTTCACCCGAGCCACATCTCCTGCCCTATTAAGACTGAGGAAAATGACGGAAATACATTGAGCATTGCAGCTCGGAAAATGGGAATGAGTCCTACAACTTTCGGAATGTAAAAGCAGGAGGAGGAGTGAAGGAGAAGGGTATATTTCGGTAACTGGAAAACCTGTGCACGGCGCATCAAAGTTGATATTGATACTTTAGATCTTGCCATTATGGATCCAAGATCACCATCAGAGATACAGGGGTTGCACAAGAATCTCGAAGAAGTGAGGATATGCATGGATGGACTCACTGAGCTAGGCAGATCTCTATTAAAGCCCATCTCAGAGAATCTCGTCCTGGAACCTAAATTTTATCGGTTGTCGGTCTGAGACTCCGAGTTGCTAAATGTGATGCCGGGGCAGCTTCCCTAACAAGCTTGAGCGTACATCGGGAATTTGTATCATCAACCACGTTTTGCGTTGTTCCTGTTTAAGCAATTAGTTTGAGCGATGCTTTTTCTTTGAGCAATGTTATAGATATTGAATAATATGAATAGCGACAAGATTAAGTTATCCATGCTACAGAAACTTTGCGTCAATGAAGCATGACATGATCTTCTTTGGTACTCTTTTCACGTACAGAAGTAGTATATCTATTGCGAAATCATAACTAGCAATCTGTATGATATCTAAAATTTGAACTTTGTGGATTTACTTTCCTTCCCTCAGAGATGTCATTTGCCATGTTAATTGTAGTCGAATTCTCAACTTTTTTTCAACTAATAATCGGAAAATGTGCAGTGTAATTAAGTTAAACAAAGCCACTGTTCAAAAGCATATGCAAGAATTTTCAAAATTAGATGCTATTATATTTGTGTAAGAATAGATTTTATCCTACATTTCACTCATCACTGTTGGAAGCGGTCGACAATAGTATCCGCTTTGGACTGAGAAGAGAAAGTGGAAGGTGTTTGTACAATGTCAAAAGTTTACAGGATTTCCGCGTAATTTATCTTTGTGCAAGTTTCTTAGACTTCCACCATAGATGCTAAATGGTCGTGGTGTATTCAAGAACCAAAATCCCAATTCCAACCGAATATACCCGTTTGATGCTTGCAGGCATTTGCTGCAGATGCACTATGCAGCATAAGCATCACAAATTCAGGGTAAAATGCATTTAATAACCTTATATCTTTTGTAATTATAGATACAACCCTTTTTTCAAAGTAACCGTATCAAGCAATCCCGTCAAATCACTATAAATCCTTAGTAAGTTCAATTGGTACAAGGTCACCAGATACTAAATTTTGCAAACATACTAATAAAGTACTCTCACCATTTTGACAGGATCTTAGTGTTCTATAACGAAAAATCAACTCCATAGCTATGAAAGTATTCAGAGAGTGTTGACATAATTAACTCCATCTTGTCATTTCTAACTTGAGAAGTTCAGGAGGAGAGGCTGTCTACAGTTCTGCTCTCGCATACCTAACATATTAGTTGTCTTGTTGCGCTTGTGAATTGCTCCATGACATTTATTAAGCTAAATTCGGTATGCATCTAACCCAGAAGGCATCTGCTGCATTTTCAATGTGTTCTTAGTACATCTTACCGAATAAATGCAATGCAAATTTGATTAGCAGAATTTATTGAGCCCTCAGGATTGATTTTAACTAATGTCTCCTCAGACAAAAAATGGCCTAAAACAAAGAGCTAGAAAAGTGTGAACAAAGAGACAAAACAAGAGGAGAGAAGTTTTTAGGAAATATATATTTTTGTCTAGTTTTATTGATTTTAACTAATAGACTGAATTTATAAGCCAAGCTTGAATGCAAATCATTTTCAGCAGATCATAAACTTAAGGGGGCATTTGGTTTGATTGCTTTCATAAATTCATAATCACATAGCTAAATAAAGAAAACGTTTTGACATACAAATGCAATTTTTAACCAACGATGTAACATCATTAGAAATTATTGTTCACAAAGAATTTAGGACAAAATATATTAGCCGATACTCTGAATAACAAAAATAAACCTCATATACAAAAGGAGCCGAGCAATTGTTTGGCAGACAAACGCCATCAACCCTCCATGGGCATTATGAGGCGATCTTGGCCTTCCACTAGCTTTGCAGACCGAATTATATCTCCAGTTTTTATCTGGGAAAGAACTTCTCTTCCAGCAGTTATGTATCTATAAACATGAAACAATACAGCCAATACAACTAGTGAGAGGCCTAATGTGCTTCAACAATTTAGGAAGACCTGATATCAATGCAAGAAACTGAGGAAATTAGAAGCATCAAGTTTCCAAATATCTCCTCAACATACATAAAAGAAAAGAAAGAATATTTCAATGATGAAATAAATACCCAAAGACTGAAAACTGGCCTTCATCGAAGGAGATACCTCCTAAGCCAGACTGAACAAACAAGGAGCAGATGGTCAGAAAAAAATTGCATGATCACATAACTTGAGAAAATAATCAAATGATATCCAACTTTGCTTACATTTCTTTTATCATATAGGTAGACAAAAAATTGATATGGCGACGAATATTCCTCAGAGTCTTCACTATGTGCCATAGCAACCGCACCATAAACAGAGAGCGGCAAAACTGGCAATTCCCCATCCTTCCATGTAGCAAAAATGCAAATTTTTGTCAGTTTGATATATTAATTGGTAGTATGAGAACTAAAAACAATACCTGCACACTTAATGTTGTTCTGTATAGCGGTTCAAACTGTCCTGATGGCATTATTTCTAAAGGAACACTATAGCCAACACTCTTATCAGCTGCTTTATCAGATAGAATAGCTTGATTGACACAATTAAGCCTTGTTTCATCATATGCCCCATCAACTACCTGGAGATCTTAAATTAATTAATGATCCTTCATCAAAAGTACAATATGTCATCACTAAGCATCCATATAGATTATACACAAGCTAAAACACATTCCAATCCGACAGTTAGAGGCATTAAATTAACCGACCAGAATGTATCCATGGAGCTTCACTTTCATAGCAGAGATTAGGCATTGCTAATAGCCAATGTCAAGACACAAGGCGTGAAAGGATATGCAAAACCCTCATCAATGCAATCTTTATTAATTAGCTACATATGAGCACATCCTAAACAAATGGTCACGATGGTTTTTTTTTTTTTTATTAATTAGCTACATATGCAAAACCCTCATCAATGCATTTTCATAAACAATTATATTACTTATACAATTACACTGTTCCTGCTAACAACCGATGGTTTTTTTTTTTTTTTGTTGGTTACAATTTTTGTACATAATTGAACAGAAAACAAATACCTTGGCCCACAAGGATATAAAATGCAAAAGAAATAAAGACAATTTTTAGTCTTGAACATTGTGAACTATGTTGAATTTAGTTCAAATCTTGTCATTCAATCCCTTTTGCACAAGTGGCTTTCTCTATGCATGATAAGTGACATTTAACACATAGAATAATTACTAAATTCCTAGATTTCAGTAAAAGGTTTTGAGCTCCATTACACATTCAGAAAAGGTTTGAAACCAAATTGAATACAAGCAAAAATGTTTAGAACTGAGATTGCACTTCCCATATTATGTCTGGAAACCAAAAATTATATTTATATTACTTCTAAAAGATTCCGCATCCACATTACCAGCAGTACAAATATGGAAAGAGAAAGTTAAAGCATGCAATTCATTTTCAAGGGATAAGTGAGAGATTCAGCACCCTTACCATTTTTGCGAAATTTCCAGCAGTCAATGGTGCTGAATATCCATCAAGAACTACCTGAATAAGGAAGAAACTCAAAATTAGTCCAAATTAGTCCTTTTAAAAGTTAATGCAAAATGGAAATGGGAAGGGGAAAATATTGACAAGTTCTTGTTTTCCTCTAAATATGATATTTGTTGCTCAGATGCTGGTATGGAGGTAGGAATGTGTCCAAACCTAAAGCCTCAACAACTATGAAGATACAGGGAATGGGAATTTGAAAGGGTCCAAATTTCAAATAAAGGTACTGGAATATGCCTATGTTGCATTATAAGGTGATGAGGTCATACTCTAAAAAGTCCTAGTCTTTGTTATCTTCCAAAGTCAATTGTCTATTCTATCTCTTCTTTGTAAGATTCAAAGCTAATTTAGTTAGAAAAGGCTCATCCATTGTTGAGATTTTTTGCTCTCTAATGTTTCAACAGCTCATTCACAGAGTTCCCTTCAAGTCATGCAAGCGCTTCAAAGTATCTCAATTTCTTGATTTTTGAAGTGCTGAAGGGGTTTCCATATGAACACAACTTATCCAAGCCTTACATCTGAATAGGCAATGTAAGCACTAACCTGAACTATAGCTGTTTCTCTTGGTTCACCTCTAGCTTCAGGAGAGAATGTCGTTCCATCTCCTTTTTCAATTGTAAATTCAACAGTTGCTCTGCCTGTCAACCTACATGTATTAAAAGCTCATGTACTCACTTCATGAAGGTACAATGAAAACAAAAACCAAATGAGTACAAAATGGTAGTATGAGAAGACATGTGCCCTGGTTATATTATTAAAAAGATGTATCATAAATTTGATCAAATGAAAGCCAAATAAGTTTTGGACATCCATAAGAATCTAGACCAGAAGCAACATGAAAAATATGGGATACAACATGAGATGACCAATGAAAAAAGCTCATGGAGATAATGAACAAGTCATCATATCCCCTAAAATTTTCCTCTAGGTACTACCCCACGTAATGCATTGGCCTTTTTGAGAAATCACAGTTTCTGCACTCAGACTCCTAAGAGTTTCCCAAGAAATTTACATGCATAGCTCATTAATTCAGAAGAAAATTAGCTATTAAGGAAAATCATCAGGCAGCATACATTATATGCAATGAAACTATGTTAAATTCCTAGATGAGCAAAATTGTATCAGCAAATGCAGAAAAAGTTATAATTTGAATTGCCAGTGCCATCTGTATATATCTGACACAGGGACTCCAATTTTATTTTTTTTTTCACTTTTTCTTTTTTTGGTTAATACACCTCATATCATCTTTCCCTTTTACCTTCACATTTTTTATCATTCAAACTCCCAACAGCAACTTAAGGTCCTGCTCACTAATTACTATCGCTAGTAATTTGATAAAGTGTATGATTAAGAATAGGTATCCCTTGCATGTGATAAATGACTGTCATGTCAATAACAGAATATAGGAAACTCTATGCTTAAAAGACTGTATTTTAAAATACTAGAACCTACAAAATAAATTAAACCTATTTTAAGTTCTCCAGAAGGCTCAGGTTCTAAACAAAAGTTTTACAGTGACTTTTCTTTTGGTTTGTGTTTCAAATTGAATGTCATCTTACGTAATATCACAGTGGAGCATAACCAGGATTCTATTCTTGTGAAAGTGGATGGTTTTGTAACACAACGTGCTTTGTGAAGCAATTAGACAACTGAACAATTTTGGCATCATTTATGAGCAATTATAGAATGTCAACTAATCCATCCTTTTAAAACTAGAAGCTGCAGTCACCTACTCGGTAGTTCTCAGCTCTTAATGAATATAATTATAACAGATACCCTCTTGTTTATTTCCCTCAATCATTTCTTCCTAAGTATTTTTAAGAGGAATAATCTTTTTGCATAACAAGCTCAAAGAATATAGAATGGATCAAAGGGTACATGAAACTCTTCGCTACATAAGCACGTTAATGCATTTTTAGAAATGTTACACATGTCAAGGTGATTATATCTTGTCTTATTGTATGAACCAAAAGTGACTAACTAAATCCAAAACTTGCATGATTATGTAAATGGCTTGAGTCACAAAACTTTCAACACTAATTGCACCAGGTATTTTGTAGCTTTGTCACAATGTTAAGTTTCTATAATCACAACAAATGGTTAGATGATAGCCAATAAATTGGTCTAGTGTTTGCTCAATAGCAATCTGCTTCAACAATTCTTTTAAGCATCTGCACCTATTTAGCTTTAGGTTTTGCTCAGAGCTCGTCAAGTCAAAGTCCAGATTATATTCCATCAAGAAAATCGTGATCATTGTCAAATCAGAAGTGCCTCCAAAGATGAATTATTAAGAAGACAGACATTTGTAAGGCATCAAGATAGAAATTCAATCAAGATAATGAGTAAAAGTGTTAATCTCCAAAAGGACTGACCTAGGATATTTTAAGTATTGCTCTGGCAACAAAAATGATAGTCCAGGTGCCTAATGCAAAATAAGAAAGCCCAGATTCTGGTCATTATGAATCTTAAACAATATAAATATAAGTGATTAAAAGCAATAGCACAAACTAAAAGTTAGTATTACTTGCAACAATTCCAGGTCTGCAACAATATCCAAAGAGGAGGCAAGGCCTACAGATACTTTATCTGGATCCTGCTCCTTAACAAAATTGAGTAGTTCTTGCAATCCACCCTAGCAAACCAAAAAAACTCTCCAGATTACATTGGTATTTTCCCCTAACAAATCATCCAGTTCAAGAGACTGATCAGAATGCAAATTCATATAGCTAACTTGAGATTCTCCATAGAGTGACAAACTTTAGTGAAATAGTTTGCAGAATTTAGCCATCATTTGAACATCTTGACATCAACAAAAACAACGTCTATGTTTCTATCCCTGTTCTTCTCCTTGTATACAAACTCCAGGCCCATGCAAAGGAACATATATTTCTTTACAGTAATTGAGCTAATTTTTCCCGCAAAAAAATTATCACACCTTCCCATCAATAAGAGATGCATAAAGAAGGGAGCCTCTTTCCCTCAAGCCTTTTGGTATACTCGCCAAAATGGAGTCCTTCTCGTCCATTGCTATCTGTAACAGGGAAAATAGAGTTATAAGAGGCAACTTTCAGGAACAGAAAAGGTGCTTAAAGATGCAAAGCTTCGCTATTAATCAATCGAAATGCACTCCATTACTTGCACATTTACTTTGATGTGTCATGTCCAATAAAAAGTGAAATGTTAATAAAATTAAAAGAGAATAGTAGGTACCTTTAAAGATTTCTTCACATTACCCTCCATAGTTCCATATGGCTTTCTCTGGGGTATTCTTAGCAGGTATGAGATGTCCTCCAGTGAACTCTACCAAAAAGAAAATAGGTCTTTCAGTATATCATTTGTATTTCAATTGAAGAATAGGGTAAGAAACTCAATAACTCTTCACAACCTGTATAGCCTTCATATCTTTGTTCGCAGGGATAGCCCTCCTCAAAGCAAGTTCCCCTGTTCTTGGAACTTTTGTGTCAGGAGAATAAAGAACAGCATTTGCCGGTGTAATAGACCAAGAGTCCCAACTAATTGATGGTATTGGAGAAGTCACTTGAGCAAAAATAAGAGCAGCAGCAAATAGACCCTCAAGTTTCTTCCTCATAGGTTCAAAACTTGGTATGTACATTTTGGGAGGAAAATCACATGGCTCTTGTTGATCCTGCATAACTGAAACCAAATTTATAAAGTAGGAAACATATTCAATTAAGAACATTTACAATAAAAGTTCATAATGAGAAAAAAAAAAAATTACCAAGATGAATTTACAATGAAAAAACCCAATCAGTACCTTATTTCACGTCACCATAAGAGGTAATTACCATGGTTGGCTCATAATATGGCAGCTCAGCTACCATAGGAGATTTAAAAAAGAAAACACAAAAGGAAAAAGGAAAATTCAAATAGGACATTCAAGAGCATTTGCAAGTGAGTAGGAATTGTATAATCTGCTTTAAATGACAGTTTTCATCCGACAAAACATGGATGTGTAACAAAAATGGGACACTAGATAATAGTCATAAGTTCCTCACACCCATTTGTATCTAACAAGTACCATCTTTGCATCATTATTATCTCGCTTGTGGACTGCCAATATCTCCAGCAGAAAAGTATAGAGCAAATGAAACTTATTCAATGAATCAATTAGAGCAAATTGGCATTCGTTCATTGGCTCAAAAAAACAACAAACACAGAGAAACTTGCTTCACTGTTTCCTTTCGCTAACAGATAGCTTATTGCTCTGCTTTTGAAACACGCAAACAATTAGAAAACCACTCTTCGTCTTGTTCAGATTACTCCTTATGCCAACATTATCAGTAGCCCTATCCTAACAGCAAACACTATGACTTGGGACAATTGCACTGTGTTTAAAACACGTCCAACCTATCAACCAATTAGAAGCCACCGTTCTTCTGGTTCAGATAACTCCTAATGCCAACATAACCAATTGCATTTTCCTAATTGCCACTGCTACTGCTACGACTTAGGAAATTCAATACAAGAAGTTTTGTCACCAAATTCATAAATATTAAGGTATTGAATTCAGCATAAGGGTAAAGCAAGACAAGAAGAAATAGAACCCGTGATTTTACACGACTATCTCCATCTAAGACATTGTAAATATCAAGCACGACAATACTTGCCACCTTCTGAACGATCCCACACATTCCTACTGAAAGAACCATATTAAAAGTGGGCCATTCAATAGGTAGTCATGTCTCATTCAAGCTATATTTGATCTCAAATATTAATAGAACTTTCAACATTCACGGTAATTTTACACAATCTAATGCAGCACTTGTTAAGGGGCAAAAAAAAAAAAAAGAAATTTTTTACATTTTCCAACGTTCATCAAAGACTCAACGGAAAGGCATTTTTATTGAATGTAGAAATTTTCTCCTTTCATCTCCCTAAGAAGAGTACTGGGCAACCGTTAACAACTTCCTTTCCAAATTGACTATAATTTTCCACTCTTATGTTTCCTTAAAATTGCTCTCTCAAGATCACACTTATCATTTAGCATTTAGATTCTAGTGTACCCTTAGGTAATAAATAAGAACAACTAAACGATAAATTGTTTTCACCAAACAATGAAATTAACAACAAAGAAACCATCTTTTTCATTGCAATACAAAGTCCATCCAGACCGCAATCATCACAAGGACAAACACAATAAACTCATTACTAACATTAAACATATACCAAAAAGGGTTCAAAATCCAACCTTCACACCATTGTTAGAACAGTGACACCGAGACCTGGAATGGGGTGACACTGCTATGCAATTGTTCCTTGTTTGGTTCAAGGGAATCGCGAAAGGGGATTGGTTACGAGAAGTGAGTGAAAAACTGGTTGAGAGTGGGAACAAGGTAGACAAGGAGAATGCCATGAAGCCAGTAGTTGATGACAGGTTTTGGCGGGTCTCATCTAAAAAGAAAGAAGAAAAATCCTATCTCTATCTCAAAACCGGCTCCCCTCTGTATTGTATGGTTCTGGCGATTTCTTGTACTATGATTGGACCTCCTAGACTTCTGGGCTGGGCCTAAATCGGCAAAACCACTTTCAAAATCAGGGATCCGGTCGGTACAATTTTTTTTTTTCCTTTCTCTCGAGATAAATTATGAGGATTGAACTATCCTCCTTTTAAACTATTCGAGTTTAACTTGTATTTACTTTAATCTAATTTGATTTCAATTGATTCGAATTTAAATTCAAACTATTCAAATTTAATTCAAGAATTAAGTTATCTCACAATTTGAGCATAGTAAGATCTCTTTTTTAAAATC
Organism: Laguncularia racemosa; assembly: GCA_037954665.1. Taxonomy (NCBI): domain Eukaryota; kingdom Viridiplantae; phylum Streptophyta; class Magnoliopsida; order Myrtales; family Combretaceae; genus Laguncularia; species Laguncularia racemosa. The sequence continues at coordinate 2,863,103 of JBBMOL010000092.1, read as the reverse complement.
CAACTCTCATTATGTCAACAATAAGCTATGAAGTTGAATGAGAATACTACTTTTGAAAAGTACTCCTTGTTTGCTTACTTTTTTGTTTGTTATCCTAATGTATTATGGAAACTCATGACAAGTCAGGATACTTATCAACTATTTAAAAGAAAAACTTTCTCTTAACCAATTTTATAATGATTAAAAGGACTTTTAAACCTAATAATCAATGTTTAGGATATTCATTAACGAAATGCATTTACTAGTTATCACTGGTTGTATAATATTGTTTTTCTTACTTCAAATTGAACTAGAAAACATAATCCACTCTAATCTAATATTTTAAAATTGTACGAAAACCTTAAATATTGTTTACAGTGATTTATAGATTACTAATTACAAGCCTTAAATCATTAAGCAAATGTTTTAAATAAATCTTGAATTTGAAAACTCATTGTTTGGTCCAATATCATTAGAACCGGACCTGCCTTTGATCCAAAAAGAACCGAGGTCTCAGAAGTTAAAAAATTTATTCAAAATAATTTTTATATTTTAAATGTAACTTATTTTTTAAATTTTAGGTATAAATATAACAAGCTACGAACTTAAAGTTATTTTTTCAGAGAGAGGATTGCCTTAACCTCCTACTAACTCATCACAGTAGGGTGTGACTAAAATATATAAGTGCATATTGCCAAACTTATAAGGTTGAAAGTCTATATAAAATATAACGAATTTGAATCCTCTAAAATTATTTTTTATAAAATTATCTCTTAAAATATTGTTTTATTTAGTTAACGGTTGATATTAAAAAATAAAATAAAAATTTACCGTACATGTATAATAACTAGCATGTTCCATTGAATTGGAGCACCAGCGGGATTGCAGCATGGTGCATGTATGGCTTGTGAAACATTCGGTTTTCACTGAGTTCGAATTTGTCAAGGCTAGCGGATTGGCTGGGCCTCCGCTTCAACCAACCAACCAACTTGATGAGTTCTGCATCAGGCCTCTAGTAGTTGGGTTTTATGTACTTAACTAGCTCGTGAACCCATTTTCAGTTGCCCCGATGAAACCGGTTGGGTTAGTCCAAACTCAAGAATGACACCAAGATCAAATATTGAGCCAAAATTCAAATGTTTCAATAAAATAGGATTCAAATGAAACTCCTTCAAAGAGTTGAAAAAATCATTTAATGAAAAAGGCTATACCTATTTATGATGATGAAAGATTTAACTTAAGCTTTACGTTAATTCAAATATTATTAATATGTCTAGTAATCCTAGTAATTACAACTCTTCTATAATATATATAAGTGTTAAACACGTTATTTAGAGGGCTATAATTGAATCAAAGGCCATATCTATGTCTTAACTTACATTTATGAAACACTATATTCCATATTTTGTGGATAACTTTTTACTTTCTTGTTTTCCTATTCTCAAATCAAGCACAATTAGATATATCAATCTCTAAAATCCTAAGAGTATGGTCTTGAAGAATAATAGGATTGCTATCCATAATTCTCTAAACTGAGTTGCATCATATAGGAGATCTACCTTTATTTCTTTAGCAAAATTCGATTCAGACTGGTTAAACTCTTTAAGGACAACAATTACATGCCTAAAGCCATTATTTATCTTCATTCTTTCTTGTTCTTGTACATCACTGTTTTGTATAACCACCAATACCATAATTTTTCCAACACAAAGAACATCTAATAATCACCCATATAGATGCCCTCAAGCCTTACTCTCTTTATTTAGCGTTACTGAAAACTTATAAATGTCAAAAGTAGTAGTCCACTAAGAGTTGGGTTACTACAAGTAATATCAAATCAAAGACGTATCTATATATATTGTTACTATTATTATTAATATTAAATTGAATATAGACAATTACTATAAAAAAAATTAACTACATTGTAAATCTTAATAATATATAAAATTTATGATTGATTTGAGAACTTTAATATTGACTTAAGAGATCATTTAATTGCAACAATAGGATTAGAAAATGTGACCCTTTTATATACTCAAAATTGCCTCATTTTTCACTATATATGTTATATGCTCCACAATCAACATCAATGGCTTAAATACAGCTAATAGAAGATCTAAAACAACTATATTCTAATGGATTTTCTTTTGGCTTCCAAAGTATAGCAAAATCTTCAGATTTTGGTTTGTGATTAATTATATAAAAATTTAAACCTTTAGATGTAAGTATGGCTTTATGTTTATGCTTTATTAGTCCCTCGTATGTTGATTAAAAGATTAATTGAAACTAATTACAACTAAAAAGGGAAATGTTGATGCAAAATCATGAACCAAGAAGGTAACCCTCACAATCATGACTCAGATATGTTCTTATCTTATCTTCATATATATCTTATATATCTAATCTCTTTTTAATTTTAAATCCGATGTGTTGATTAATTTTGATTTTTTTAATATTATTATTATTATTATTATTATTTAAAGATAGGAAAACTTACAAAAAAGAAATTTTGGGGTCATAAAAATAAGATAAGTCAAAACAAATTTCAAAAGGGATATAGGAGATCTCAATCCTAAAAATGAAGGCACACAATGAAGATACAATCACTATGGTTTTATGGATACAATTTGATTTGTAAAAGTTAAAAATGCTTTAATGCAAATTGCAAGCGAAGATAAAATTGTATATGGATAATGATAATAGTTATTTGAATTGAACGTTTGGAAAACTATCTAATTTATTTTTAGTTTTAAATTTAATGCATTGATTAATCATCTCTTTTATATCTTATCGTAATTATAATGAAAATAATGATCTAACAATATGAGTTGAGAAGTAAAAGTTAATATATTTTTAAAACAAAATATTGAAAGAATATAGCTCAATCAATATTATTTGAATTCTTCGAAAGGAATAAGTTTAATTTGTTAATTTTATTTTATTATTATTTAAACATGAGAAAACTTACAAAGAAGAATTTTTGGGATTCCAAAAATAAGAGAAGCCAAATTTTTTTTTAAATATATATAAATATATACGGGATCTCCATATTGAAAATAAAGGTACATAATAGAAATACAGCAGTTATAGTTTTGAGATACAATTTGATGCTTAAAAATTAAAAATGCTCTAATGCAAATTGCAAGCAAAGATAAATCGTATATGGATGATGATAGTAGCCATTTTGGATAGAAGGGTAGTGAAATGGGGTCAAAATTGTAGGAAAGTGACTAAACATTGGACAGACCACCCACCAATATCAGCTTTATCAATTTGCAATTCCATATAATGCTGGATCCAACCAATGACAAGAATGCCTTTCCACAAAGCTGCAAATATATGATTCCATCCGATACTCTCATCTCAAGCATTCATCATCCACTTTTTCCAGCGAAAGTGGCATCCCCATCTCAGTATAGGGATGTTATTGGGTAAAGGCGACTTATTTTAGTAATTTTCCTTCCATTGAAAAGCTAGTTAATTTAATTACAACAAATGGCATACAGATTCCATAAATACATATATATAAATAAAAGGACAACTGAAGGCCAGAAAGTGAGAAACCATGTATCCATGCTACAACACAACCACGGTATTTGCACATTATATGGAGGTCAGTCTCATCTCAACCATACACAAGGATTCACGTCACACTATTTTCTCAGCAGCTTTTGAAGCCTCCTTACATCACGTCATGTATCTTAGCATGTCTTTATTTAATTATATTGTATATCTAGTTTTATTTACTTAGAATTTCATGCTTGGAAATAATTTCGTTCGTACATGGTTTGCGTCCTTTTCAACTTGGCGTTTGAATAAAGTATATTATCTGCATGAAATATCTTGTCTATAACCACAAAAATGGTGATTAGGCAAAGGAAAGTGGGAAAATAGATGTTTGTTCATTTGTAAGATGTATTAAAAGAATTTATTCTGAAACAAGAGAAAAATAGAGACTTAATGATAATTAATACCTTGGATACTTTGTTTCTTAAAATTAATACACACATACAATACGTATACGCGATTATTGTCTTGTTTTGGTAAACACCAAGTTTAAAACCAATACCGATAAAACGCCTGAAGGTACTAAATATTCGACTGGATTAGGTTCCTTGAGTCCATTAGAATCATACCAAGTTTTCCTTTGGATAATTATTTCTTCTTCTTCTTTAAATTGGTTTTGTGCCGATTAGATAATAGATATGATCAGGCTAGATGGACATTTTTATGATATTCCTCTTGCCACATCATGCATTACCAAACAAAACAACAGCCCCAGTAGCATCATTTTCTCTAATTTGTACAATTGATTCTCGAAAGGAGAATCTCTCACTTAAATCTATATTACAAGCAACTTCACCTACTATGATTTTTTTTTTCCTCCTTTATATATTCTAGAAAACACTGGCTCGACTTCGCCTCACCAGATTTTATGAGAAAAGAAAATTACCATAGTCCGCACTCTGAATTCCTTTTAGGATAATATATATTGCTAAAGCTATTGGTCAAACATAAATAAATTCCATAAATTTTTAAAGCATAATTTCAACTTTCATAACTTTTGAAAAAAAAAGCATATTGCTCCAAAGTTCAAACCATTACTAAATTCCAACTATCTTTGCTAAAGGGGACCATCCATAGCCTTGATTTTAGGATTTTAGCAATGGCTTGAAAAGTTATAGACAAATTCTCAAAAGTTAAAAGCATGCTTTAAAATTTTTGGATATTTATTTTTACCTGATCAATTATAACCGTGTATTTGCAATTTGCCCATCTTCTCTCCCTTTTCTTTGCTTTTTTTTTTTTCCCTCCTTTCTCTAAAACGAGGTTAAAAGTAATTATTCTAGTGGGCCTGGGCCATCAACATCTCCAGTCCAACCGAACCTCGCCTAGGCCCACTACTTGCGGTGCGTGGCTGGGCTTTGTGAATGATACGATGTGACTGCTCTGCATGAAGGCTGTTACACGCTCCGACACCCTAACATCGTCCATCCTTAATTCTTGCAATCGCCGCACGTACTCCGCCACGTGGAGGACATCCCACACGACACCGACCCCACCTGGTTTTAATACTCTAACCAGCTCACCTAGAGCTCTCATCCTCTCTGCTGCTGCCTCCACCGTCCGATGTCCGTGCTCTTTCCCTATGGTGTGGACGAACACAGCTGATACCACCACGTCGAAATAGTTGTCCGGAAATGGTAATCTCCTGGGGTCGCCTTCACGGCACGTTACGTACTCTTGCACGCCTGCGTTTTTGTAACCGTGTTTTATCAATACTCGCTCTTATTAACGATTTAAATCAAGATTATGGATGTGAATACAACTAGTCGACATAAACTAAACAAGATGATTATAAAATGATTTTTTTGTATTAATTATAAAATGTATAATCAATACAAAAAAATAAAAATAAAAATTACTAATTATCTCGAAACATCTATTAAAAAAAAGCCAAGAGTCCTTACTATATAATTTGACACAGAGACTCGATAGAGAACTAAACAAAGGGATGACCATGTAAAAAACCAAACCGAACTGTATACGTGCGTGACACCGCACCGAGAGAGGAAATACGCAATAGATCTAAGATAATAGATGGATGCTGGAATCAAACATGAATGATTTATTGGACAAGTAGTTGAATGAATAGCAGTTTGTAGTCATTAATTGACGCTTCCAATATAAGGTAAGAGACCTCTCCGAAGAATTAGTGAATCACCTATCGATTTGGGTTTGTAGTACATGAATGTGACGTTTGTTGAACATGCTACCAACTGGTGCTGCGTCTGTTCATAAAGGTTTTTTTTTTTTTTTATTTGGTATGTTATATTATTTTATTGATTCTAAGATAAAAGGTTGTAATATACCAACACATCTGGTGAGAAAGACAGAGACAAAGACTTTATTTGAAAAGCAGAATTTTACTTTTCCTGATCAAAGGGGAAAAATAATATATGCAAGTTAAAACTCAAAAGCATCATGCTCCATGGCAACTTTCACTATTTTCAGTCAATTTTTTTATCATAAAATAAAAATTTATCAGCAATTAAGTTGGGTTTTTAAAAAAGAACAGTGTTTAGACAATCGTGAAAGTGAAAAAAAAAAAAAAAAGAATATGTAGATTTTACTTTTTGTTTTGAATATATAAAAAGGGGATTGGAAGAAACACAAACCATAATTGAGAAAATCATCCCTTACTTTCTCTTATAGAATATAACCTTGTTTTCGGGGACATTTAAATAAAATTTTACATCAATTTTTATCCGATTTCATCTTTTCTCTCTTGATTTAAATGAATAAATTAGAAACATTTCGAGAGAACCCATTTATGACAAAGTACAAAACTAAAAATTTTTCCACACAATTTTTCATAATTCAACCCATATCTAATCTCATTAAAATTCCTTAAATTTCTATAATTTTTTTATCCATTTCTCTTTATTTCCTATGATCCAAACAGGTTAAAAGAAAAGAAAAATAACTTATCAATGGCAAAAATGTCCTGGTCCACACAACATTCATAATTTCAACTTGTTATATAAATTTGCGTTTAAGGATCAAAATTAAGACCAAAAAATTATAACAATCCAAATAAAATGAGAGATAGATTTACTAGGAGTGAAGAGTGACAAGTTAGAGTCAACTTAGTAGTTCAAAATAAATTAAAATTTAATACCTGGAAGATTAAATAATGGAGGAAGTATCTAATTTTTATTAATGATGACTTCAACCCTTAATCATTATCTATGAAATCTTTTTTTGGAATGGAACACGTACTATTCATGCATTGCTACATATAAAAATTAGTAACAATCATAACAAACCATTAATTTACCTTCCATATTTGCAGTTCGTAACGTGGACAGAGCTGTCCTCTTACACTGAGTCAACCCGACAACTCGGCCCGAACTCCCCGTCTTCTTGAGCTGAGTCGCCACCGCATTAAGCAATATCCCCCTTCCGCACCCCACATCCAGTGCCGTCCTCACCGTTGACCAATCACTGACCACCCCCACCATTCTCTGTGCCATCTCGTACCTCAACCCCAGAGCCGAGTAGAAAAAGTTCGCCGCCGCAAAGAACAAGCAAACCGCCGACAACGCCGTCACGGAGCCGGTGAACCCGGCGGCAAACCGTGCTGCTGCGGGAGACAACAGAAGGTTCTCCAGGAAAGTACAGGCAGAAGGGAAGTAGAGGAGGAAAAGGACGGATAGGAAAGAGAAGAATATGGCGTGGAACAGGAGAAAAACTAGTGTTTGCCATTGGTCGATGCCGTAGATTCCGTATATCTGTGACCAGTCTCTAGCGGCTGTCGGTTTTCCCATGTTTTAAAATTTGTGGGTTTAGCTTTTTCTTTTTTTGTTTGTGGAGTTTGAGGTTGTCTTGGTTTCGGTTACTATTATGGAGTCAAAGAGTAAGAACTGAAATTAGTGAAGAAAAAACTGGGTTTTGAATTTTACTTGATACGACCTGAATCAAAGTTAGTATATTGTGTTCGATCTGGGTCTGTTTCGATATGAGGTGGGGAAGCTGAAAGAGTAGACATGCACGGACTTACAAGGTGAGTGAGGAAATGATTGAATTTTCCTAGTGTGTGAGAAGGATTGAACTCCAAACACAACACGAAGCTGAGCTAGATTTTGTGGAGAATCCAGCACGGAGAGAGAGAGAGATGACTGCGAATAGTGGACTAAGAAAGTACTAGGGCTCTAGATGGGAGGGAGAATTTTCCTGCTTCGAGATCAGAAATCCATATATAATGAAAGGGCGGACCTCAACATAAGGGAGAGAGGGGAAAAGAAAATGCGGCAAATGTCAGTATCTGATTAGGATAACGCGTTTTGGTTCGTCGTTTTGTGTTTGAAATTTTGGTAATTTTAAAATCTTACTTACCCGAATGTTTTGTCTTCAACTTTTGATTTTCCTTTTTTTAATAGGTAACAGATTCTACTTTGATCATAAAGTCTGGTGTGGAAAAAATAAAGTAGGAATTTGAAAGGAATTTTTAGGGGTACCTCACACTATAGACACCTAAAAAGTAAATCATTAGCCGAATAAGAAGAATGAAATAGGGATTTTCCTTTATTTATTATTATAAATATGTCATGCTGACCTTCCCATTTAAGGTATTAGTTACTAAAATTAAAAGGAAATTTTTTTGTATTTTTAACAGCTAGAATAATTACAAATTTAGTGTATGTATTGGAAATGATAAAATATAAATAATATGATAAGTAATGGATATTAAGATAATGGAAGAAGAATAAGACGGGTTACTTTTCATGAGTTAGGGTAGTTATTTTTAGAAATTACAATATCAAATTATTTCTTTTTTTTTTTGTCATTTAGAACTATTTATTAAAATTAAAAGTAAAATAAATTTTATAAAGAGATAAGACACTAAAGTAGGGCTTTCAACTATAATATTATAGATAAATGATCTAGAACACTTCACAGGGAAAAAAAGAAAAGAAAAGAAAAGAACGTATAAAAGTGTTTTTCTTTTAGCCCTAAACAAATATATTGATGTTTTCCTTATAAAATTTATATACAATTTCATATGAATAATATAATAGCTACTCAATGGACGGAGAGTTAGAGAGGAATTTTTTGAGCGTACACCTTTAAGATCCCTGGGAAGTAAATGCAGTAAATGTTGATTTAATGGTGTGTTTATTTGTTAAATATAGAGAGAATAGAATAGTATTATGATAATTTCTTATAATTTTATATAAAATTGATAAATGTATTATCAAATAAAAGAAAAATATTGTATTCTGTTGAATCATAATTACTAGCGAATAATAGCTATTACGTTATAATTTATCTACTAATAAATATAACTTTTCTAAAGTATTCAGGTGGTAAAGTAAGTCCATTCAAAACAGGTAAAAAAAAAAAAAAGTTTGTATACGAAGAAGCTTCAATATTCAATATTGTAAGAACTAACATCCCTCTCACTCTCTCTCCTAATCTCATCTAGGGTAATCCAAGGATCTAGGGTTCTTGAAATGGTCATCCGCCCTAAATCATTTGACGCAACAGTTATTTTTATAATTGTGCGATTACTATTGCGACAATTCAAATCTAAAGATTTAAAATTATATTTTCGTCGATGAAAGCTGATATAATCTAGATTTTTTTTAAAGGTTTTCTTTTTTATTTGTTTGAAATTTTCTTAGTTAAAGTAGGGAATTATCCTGCAATTGCGAAGAAATTTTCTTTAAATTGATATCACCATCTTTATATAAAAAACATATATTTTTTTAAATAGAATCATATTGGATTACTCTCTCATTTTGGCTGTTTTATTGATAAGACATCATTTTGTATTTTGTGATAAAATTTGGAAATTTATGGCACTGGTTCAAGTCGTTTTCCACGGTAGCAGCCGGCATAAGAAAAAAAAAGGCAAAATAATGAATACAGAACATTTTCCAATTTTCTCGAGCGTTGAATACTAGATTTTTGAAATACAAGTTAGAATAATCTTTTTCTTCCTTCTATTATTTTAATAGAATCATTTAATTTTATTATTTAATTATATATATTAAAATTTTATTATTAACTTTTTATTATAAATATATAAATTAATAATAAAATTAAAAGTAAAACCGATGTTATCAAAAGCATATATAGTTTTTCCGGTGCGAGGGAAACGAGAATTGACCGTCATGTGGAACGATGAAATCATGAATATAATGGACAGGTCCTGTCCCTTTCTCAATTCCAATGCCTTGCACTTGTCCCAAAACTCAACCCCACACCCTGTTTCAATGCGCCTCTCCAATTCAAATTCAATGCTACTTTTATTTCATCTCCAAAAATTATTTTATAAATTTTTCACTTTTATAACAGATATTAATTCTGTTTAATTAGCTATAATCCACTACTGGCTGGAAAAAAAAGAAAGGGATGAATTTAATCTTTTAAATTGAGCAACAATTTAATCTTTTTAATAAAAGTATTCATTATTAAAACATTTATATCTTAATGGAATGTATGCTGTTTTCTATATTAAATGAATAAGGATTATAGTTTTCTTTCTTTCTACTATAATTACAATAAAATAAAATAAAATTACTCCTAAAAATGCATTCGATATTTCAACTCATCTTTTTTTATTATGAAATAAAAAAATTATAAGCGGTATATATTTTTTGATAAAACCACGATAAGAGTTATCAATATGCTAACCTTTCTGTCTACCAAGAAGACACATTATTGATATTGACTACTAGTATTGTTTATAATTTGATTAAAAAGAAAAGAAACCAATAACCGAGAAATTTTTCATAGGACCAATAGGATGACGTCATATTAAACTCTAAAAAAGTGATAAAATATTTTATCCGAAGTGTAATATATGGACAAATTAGTCTATTATGATAAATGTATTTGTCAGATAAATTATATATTACTATAGTGAAACCATTTTAATATATATCATTGGTTTTTGTTAAATCTTTATTATTATTATGTAAATTAATATTAAGATTAAAAAATGAATTAATCTCATTATTAATATACATGGAACGATAGAAAATTCGTACAAAAGAATGCACTCCTTTATGTATCTTCTTAATCCTGTTGAAAGCTATATATATTATGATGAGACTTTAGTTTTATTGGATACGATGGATGGAAATCGATAGTCAAAGGAGCGTTGCCATTTGGAAAGGCAGAAGTCTTCGAAATCGAAGTAAAATAATAAACTACTGTGTACTATCTATCGTTTGAATTTTAAAGTATAACCCTCCAGTCTTCGCCTTCTCTTCACCGTCACAAGTCACAGCCCTCCCAAAATGGTTTCCATTGCCATCCAGCCAGGACTAAAGCTAGCTTTGCATCACTGACTTTTGACTAATAACACCTACCTTGCCCTTTCAATTTTCAAGGGACCCACTTTCCATGACTCCGATTTAATGTTTTCCATGCTGCCCTTTTGTCGTCATCATAACCGAAAGCCACTCATGTTTCGCACCGGTTCAGATTTTTTTTTTTTAATTTTATATCCCGTTTAAAAAACTATTTTACCTATATTTTATGTATAATAGATTTGTTAATATTTTCATCTTTTTATTTTTTATTCTTGACAAATACACTATTTGAATAAATGCCAAAATACTAAAATGATAGAAAGATTGAAACAAATGAACCCTTCATTTGGTGGAGAAATGATCCATCGAAAGTAGATTGGGATAGATTGATGTATTACAACAAAATCTATTATTATAATTGTTCAAAGGAATTCCTAGAATGTACTCTATTTAAGTCTTCAAAAATTTTCTTTATTTTCTTTAAGTTTTTAACATTTAAAAAAATTAAAATAAAACATTAATTAAATTTATAAAACAATCCATCCATCTTGAGTATATATTTAACTTTTGATTACTTTTGGAGTAGTAGATCCGGGTGGTTGAGATTTGTATAATTTTTTATTTTTTTATTATAATATATAATTAAACATATTTAAAATTATTTTTATTATATAATATAATTAAATATATTTAATTTTATTATTTTGTTAAATTAATTATTGCAAATCGACATGGAGGGGAAATGCTAAAAATTTAAGTGAAGTACTGAAGCTGACACGTTGGTCTTAAAAATCAACAACCTCTCATTTTCTTTGTCATTTTTCATTATGAATGCCAACAATCACACGCTGTCTCCTGCCGCCTCCTACTGCTTTTTTGTTATCCATTGGCGATGTTGTTCTTCGTTTAACACGATTGTAATTCTAAACAATTAAAAAACTAGCTGGCTGAATCAATTATTAAATAAAAAGGAAGCTCAGTGTAAAAAAAAAAATCGAAATTCAATCAAAATATTAATCTTAAGGATATGCAATTAGCATTCCATGATAATCTCTCGATACGTTATATATATGTATATATACTCACTCGAGTTCAATATAATATTTATCTGAATTTGATTTCATAATTATCGAGTTAAATTTAAATTTTAGCTATTCAAGTAATTTATTGAGTTAAACTTAAATTTTGTAATATTTGAATTGATTAGTTCACAAGTTTGATCGTGCTAGAATCAAGCTTAAAAGTTAATCAAGTTCAAGTTAAATTCAATATTATTTAATTTAAAAGAAAATATTTTTTAAGAAAAAATTGATTCCAACCAAAGTTTGTTAAGAGTTATTTTAAGTTGAATTCAAGTTTAATGCTTGAAGATGTATTGAGATCAAATTAAGTTTGAGTTTTAAAATCTTAATTTTGAGTTGAAGTTTAATATTGTATTATCTCGACTCAATTGGTTTATAGTTACATAAAAGTATTACATAGATTAAAAAAGCGGTCTAATATTTACAATCATAAATAAACCATAGTATACACTTGTCATTAGCTGCATGATTTGGCTTCAGCTCATAGTTGCAGGCTCCCAGCTATATATATATACGGAGACATCCATGGTAAGTGGCAAATAATACAAATTTATGAGTTAACCTAATGCAGAATACGGAAGCGAAAGTAATTATAAGAAGAAAAAATAATATATGATAATGTGAAAAATTAAATTAAATAATAATTATAATAAATATATTAAGATATTTATCATTAAATATCAAGAACAAGAACTAAAGAAATAAAAAAAAAATCTTCTTTTTTTATTTAATTTTTTTTCTATCTTCAATCAAATCTTGTCTCATACTAGATATCTTTGTAACTTATTTTTTTTCAAAAGTTATTTAAAAGTATATTAAAAACTTTTCAATATAGTCGTGGTGATAATTATGAAAAAAAAAATAGATGAAGAAAAAAAAAATATATATATATATATAAGATGATTAATGGCTTCACACTGTCAATAAAAAAATAGAATAATCTAATTTAAAAAAATAATTCAATTCGATAATATTATCGTAATTTTGTTCAAAATTCTAATAAAAGAGACTATTTATATAAAAATAATAATAAATATAAACCTTACGATGTAAAGATAATCTAATGATTAATAAGTAATTATAAAAAAACTAAAATAATAATATAGCTAAATCTAATAACTTAAATAAAATAAGTAAATATAAGAATCTCATACTATACAAACCGATAATGCTGACATAGATTTGTATGTATATACCTATGATCTCTATCATAACCTTAATTAAATGAAGCTTTGATCTCCTTTACTTTTTTTCCCCCTTTTTACTTTCGCTACTAGTGCTAGCACACAGATGTGTAATATTACTGTAATAGAAGTAATTCAGGTCAAAATCCAATATGTTTATCCAAGCAAATAGTGTGTATCTACTGTAAAATTTTTTGGGCTAGGCTCCTGCTTCTCTTATAATAATGGAATAAAAATAATGGGGAACGGGTTGAAAAGTCGTGTGTGGTCTCACCGTCGTTGCAGACGCAGAGAAGGGAAATTTTGGTAGCTCATGAAAGCGACGAGCCACGTCTCACCGACACCCATCACCCATCGCTCATCGCCCTAGCCTAGTCTCTCTAACGACTTGGATGGACCAATCATCAAGTAGTCGCTACGGCCACAGCAGAAAATCATGGGGTCTGGTCATATCGTTTGGCTTTTCATGATATGATGGACATGACATAATTGGAGAAATCCCAAACAAGCAATTAAGAGTTGATTGATTTGTATAGTTCTTTTACATAAGTGAATGGTTACCCTTTTGCATATGGATCCCCCTTTCGATTTTACTGTAAGATTTTTTATTTCAATCAAATTAATAATATTAATATGATTGCACGATTGAGTTCACAAAACATCGGATAAAATACGAACAATAAAATATTAATATCGTTTGTGTATGGATTTCATTAATCAGATAAGACTGAAGAAGGATAAGGAAGTAGTTGGGTATTTGTTTACATGTTTTTAATTTATTTTGGTGTTTGACTAAATCTTGAATATGTTTGATTTGTAGCAGACGGAGCTTCTTAAAATGGATATGTTGAATTCTTATTGGATGAATGCCACGAAATTCATTAGGACGTTAACTCTTCTCTCATTTCTATGATAAAATGCATATGTATTTTTTTTTTCTACCAAAATCTCACTAACTTTCCTTTATTTGCTAGCAAGAAATTGGTTATTACTTCTTAACCGAAACATTGCCACAAGGAAAAGTTTGATTCAAATAGACAAAAATTAGAATAAAAACGTCATTTGCAAAATACACGATAGAACTACAAACTAAACTATAAATTAAATTTAAACTATTTTTTTAAGTTTTAAAAATTTATGAATTAAACTAAATTATTTTCTTTTTATTTAAAAAAATTACGAACCGATCTATGAAAAGAAAAAAAAAATAATAGTAAAAATTTAGAAAATATATGGTAAAAAAAAAAAAGAATTTCATATTACTTATTTAATTCATTCTCTTATTTGTTTTTTTATCGAGTAATTTATTTTTTTATTTCATATTTTTATTTATCAATTGCTATATAAATCAAAATTATATAGAAAAATATACTAAAATCTTTTTAAATATATCAAATAAGTATTGAAGATAGTAAGTGATATTAAAGAAATGATAATGAATTAAATCTTTTTCATATCAAATATAATTTTTCATTACTTATTAATTTGCATATAAAAAAAATAATAACATATGTAAAAACGATTTGAATTGTGGGTCGAACTAAATTGAACCATTTTTTTATGTTGAAAAAAATTATGAGTTCAAATATATAGTTAGATTCAATTTAGAAAGAAGAAGAAGAAGATGATGAAGAAGCAAAACCATAGTATACATTTCACTTTGGTCTGTTTGGTTCAAGAAACAAACGCACTAAACTAAACTGTACCTATCCCTATTTAACATTTCTTCATTTGTAAGAAATTCTAGATGTGAAAATATTGAGACAAATGGTTGATCTTATTTATTATGCTCTAGCTATGATTTGATCAAGTCACATATAGAAAGCGAGAGCAATCCCTGCAGTAGCGAACACAAGGCAGGGGTAAATGAATTATAAAGTAATAGAGTGAATGATCGATATTGAAACTAAATGATGGGAAATGACATGATATAACAAAACTATAATAGTTATGAAATTGAATGGTGAGGGAGATTTAAAGGAAGTTGGGTCCCTTTAACTTGTAGATTTTTCTAGTTATTTTACTTTTATACAATGTTTTATTTTCTTTTTACAATTTGATTTTATTTATTTAAATTTATGCCCACGAGAAATGCATATAAAATATTATTCACAAATGATAAGCATAGTAGAATGGATTCTATATTTTTTTGTAACAACCACATGATTTTATGTGCAAATTATATCATTGGAAGAGATTATTACTCTTATAATAACTGATGTCTTGGTTTTTTTTTTTTTTTTATCATGTTTACATGTATTTTTTCTTTTTATTTATCTCCTTTTAAGTTAGAAAAGTAATGTTTGCAGTTATATTTTATTGTTGATTTATTAAATATATTGTTTTTTACACATACAATGTAGGTATGCGTCTACTCGT
Organism: Laguncularia racemosa; assembly: GCA_037954665.1. Classification (NCBI taxonomy): domain Eukaryota; kingdom Viridiplantae; phylum Streptophyta; class Magnoliopsida; order Myrtales; family Combretaceae; genus Laguncularia; species Laguncularia racemosa. The sequence goes on along the minus strand of JBBMOL010000092.1, from coordinate 2,847,653 downwards.
AATTAAGAAAAGCAAAAAGATTCAGCAATCAGTAGCTACCATTAGGATAGTAGAATAAAAAGTCACAATAGATATAGTACTTGGAAGTTATTTCAAGTAGTTTTATAGAAACATTTATTTATAATTCCTAAATATATCATAATCATCACATAAAAAAAAAACCATATTTCTTTAAATGATTTCATGATTTATTTATTTATTATTTTTTAAATACTCATAACATAAATGGAGCGTTAGCTAATTCTTATAATATTAGGTAGAGGTTTGTGGGTAATCCTATTCTATAGGATATGCACCTGTAGCTTACTTGATTGAATAGGTTTTAAGTGAACATTAAGAGTTATAAGGTAGATTTGTAATATAAATTTTTCAAAACATGCTCCATAAGGTGATGTACAAGTATAAGATATTCTTATCCTATATTTACTTTAAAACTAACATGTACTCTAATATATATAAAGTATAGATTTTAAAACATCATATGTCTATCTTATAAAATGTTATTAATTAATATTAATAAATGAATAGTAAATGATAATATTATAGTTTTTTTTTTAAAAAAACGTTTTAATAAAAAGGAAAGAAAAAAAAAAAAGAGTTCAACTCCATAAGTTAATAACCCTAAAATTAAACCTACTACCACTTTCTTTCTTTTCCTTACTATATTAACATGACCAGAGTAAATAATATAACAGTGAATCACAATCTTTTTTTCTTCTCACTTTAATGAAACTTGAAATGCTCTGAAAGGAAACGGAATTGACATAATATATTTACTTTCGGCAAGGCTAAGTTAGTTTCCCTCATGATTCGAAAGCTGGTAGTTCACCTCCTGGCCTCAACTCATTCCCCTCAAATTTTAAATGAAAGCCGACTATGGGTTTTTATGAAAATTATAAATTAAATGATGACTCATTATAAGAAGTTTTTTCTTTTTTACTAATCACTATAAAATAGATGAGTAGCGTTCGAATTTATATATAAATTACTTAGCCTTAAAGAGTTTATTAAAGATTTAATAAAAAAATTAAAGACTTTTTTCGTATGGATATTTTTCCTATTATAATTGTTAATATTATTACATTATATCATATATCAGATCGTTTCAATATTCATTCCACATTTAAGTTATCGGATCTAATGGGATTTCAATTTTTTCTTTTATTTTCTATCGTCTCTTGCCTTTTGATACCCCTTCCAATCAATTTGCTTGTAAATAAAGTAAGGATGAACTTTACCCCACTTTCGAATGGGTAATCGACAACGACATGTTTTCTGTAAGTGTATAAATCAAAGATGCGGTGTAACTTTTCTTATGAAATAAAGTCTAGCACGTTAGCAACACCAAACCCCTTTTCTCATTTGATTAAGAAAGAAAATTGGATAATTGGATCGGATCGACTAACGTTTTGATCGATTCAATTAAAAGCGACTTACAAATCAAATGGTTATAAATATTACGATATTAACTCTTAAGTTTAAAGATATATGTACTTGATGGCATTCATCAAACTCATCCTATATAAGTGGTAGAGATTATAGGGCCATGCCAAATGTAATAGATTTAAACTCTCTCAATTAAATAGTTGTGAAGTTAAAAATTTAACAAGGTATCATGTTTTAAGTTCAAAAATTAAATATCTATACATTCATTCGTCTATAATTAGTAATCGAAGATTTGATCAACTTCAATAAAAAATCACAACCTTTAGAGGAGTATAATTTGTAAATAAAAACACAAAAAAAAAAAATCAATGCTTAGACAATACCAAGGAACTAAAAATGTACATATTTTGACCTCTATCTACATACTACCTTTTTTTTTAATTATAATAATTAGGGATAAATGAAGAAACATGTATATTCAAAATTGACAGAAGTAAAACAATGGAAGATTTGGATCCATATCCCTGAGTAGTCCTCGTATTGCCGTGGGTTAGGACTTAGAAGTAGTGCAAACAACCGGAATACATGGACATGGACCATAACCTAACATTGAATCATCTTGATTTTGACCCAGCCAATAGTTTAAGAAATTGCCGGCCCATTATTTATTACCCAAGATGCCGAATAATAATTATTTAATAGATATATTATTTTATTTCCTTGACGACCAAGGTTAGAATCTATATTTCTACGACTTAGCCCTGTATATTACATAGTATAAAATTCAGTGGATAGGAGCGGAAATTAATACAAAACCCTTTCCTTTGACTAAGAGCCATTTGGATACTTTATAATAATACAAATGAATCTCAATATTCAATCTTAATTCCTTACCGAACGTGACATTAGAATAAATATTTAAGGAATCAAGCACGCCCACAAATAATGCTAGGCTGCTAGTGTATTAGTACAGCCGAAGTTCAAACATAGATGGGGACAAGTGGGATTGAAAGGGATATATAAAAAAATTATTCTTCTTTCTTAGGTTTTCCATTTAAAGAGTGTGTTATTTAAGAAGGTATTTTATTATAAGCACATTAGATATGTTTTGAGCTGGACCTAATTATTGTTTAATTTAATCATATGGATTTTTTTAATAATTATAATAAAAAAGATATTCGATTCTAATTCATTTAACTAAAATATTAGTATTGATAGTATTAAATTATAAGGGTTTTAACAATTAGGTGAAAATTGCCATAGAGTATCATGCATTCAGCCGGTCAACTTGGCCTCCATCTTTTGGAGACTTCTGTTGCGGATAGGTGAAGGTCACATTTGGGGATAAGATGCAACACACCCTCCCGTTTCGAACTGGCCCATATGTAACTTGTAAGCAGCATATTATGGTACTTTCGTTTTCTAGGATATATTTTATTAATAGTTTTTAAAATGATTGCTAAAGGGCACTCTATAACAACCGAACGTGGTAACCTTTCAATTATTTATTTTGTAAAAAAAAAAAAAGGGTTAGAAATGCTCGTTCATATGATTATTATTAGTTTATTTTATGCACGTTTAGTTTTGTGTGCATTCATACTTTTAAATTTTTGAAAAAATATGTTTTTATATCTTATTTTACAATTTTTCTCTCAGATAAAATATTTTAAAAAATAATAGAATTAAACAAAAAGGTATTTAAATGTTAAATCTCAAAGATGAAAGTAGTGGTGGTTGTTACAATAACCTTGTAGAACCATTTTACAAGTCATAGTAATGAACTAAAGTAAAAATTGATCTATGTTTGCAACAGGTTCTTCGTTTTAAGGCCCTTCGTGAATAGTTTTCAAGGAAAAACTGGCCCATGAATTCGACCCAATGATTGACATTGACACATTGGAAAGGGTAATTAAAATAAAACAACCTTTTCTTTCCCCCAGAAGCCCTCACCAGCCAGGAGGAGGCTGGCAGGATCTCAACCCTTGTGGATTTTGTTTCAAAGAGCCTGGGAAAGCTAAAGCTGGAGGAATTATCATAGGCTTACACTGTGTTTGGATCAGTAGACATCTGAGATAATCCAAAGAAAACTGTGAAAATTGAAAAGAAGCAGTGTGTTTGGCTAATTTATTAAAGGGTGGAGTTCGAACGAATGGGGCTAGAAATTGGTAAAATTGTTTCCACCCCAAGCGGTCTTAATTTTTTCTCTCAAAATCTGAAAGAAAATGAAAATATTAGGAAATTACCCAAATACCCCTAAAATGGATGGAATAAAAGTGGGAAAAGGACGACATTACCCTTCTTTCCACTGACGTATATTGACAATCTATTATATTGTTATATCGATAATTTGTTCGTTATTGCTAAGGATAAGATGGAGAGTAATTTAGGGCCTGTTTGTTTTTTTTTTTTTTTTATCTGTTCAGTATTAATCAGCATCTATTTGAATATATATGTTTGCAAAGAAAAAAAATAGTAAAAAGCCTATTAAAAAATTAAATATCAAATATATTTTTAAAATTTTAAACTTATTTATCGCTTATTTTACTCATTTTTACAAAAATACTAACTAATATATCATTTTTCTAATATATAAAATATATTTTTTAAACCCCTTATTTAAAAGTACCTAAACTTTTACTTTTCAATGCCCATTATTTAATTACTATTTTTATTATAATTATGAAGATAAGATAAGTTTTCAATGCTAAATATTAAATTAGTTCAAATCAAATATAGATAAGATATAGATAAAAAAAATCCAAATAATCTTTCATGTTTTATTTTTGTTCTTTTTATTTTCTTTGTAGCAATGAAACATAAGAAAATGAAATATTTTCATCAATTTCTTTTTATTTTTACTATTTTGTATTCAAATAAATATAAAAATTATATTTCTTTTGATTTTCTTGTCTTTCTTTTTTTCTTTCCACAGCTTTGCTTTCATTTTCATTTAGCTTAAAAGTTTCCAAAAACGATGTTAACACTATGGTGGGGATGAGGGAAGGTGAGGCCAAGGAAATGGGGGACAAATTGCAGTTCCCTTGTTTGGTATATAAGTGAAAGTAGGAGGAAATGAAAAATAGATGGAGCTAATATTCTATATAAGCCTTAACATATGTTTGATTAGTAATTGAATACCCTATAGTCAGTCGATAATTGAACGTAGATTAAAAAGGCTATGTAATTTGGGTCCACAATTAGGCAATGATGTTCCTTTCAAATACAAAAACAGCCTGTTTATAACCATCATGATTACTGACATGTCTATCACGGGTACTACTTTTCTTATTCTATAGACCATCTCCACAACATAAGCTAGTGCATTAAATCTAGATGTCTTAGTTGGTTCGACGTAGCTGTCGTCCTTAGCTTGGTCTTTAAGGAATTGTTTTCTTATGACTCAAAAAAGCTCTTAATTCTACTGGAATCTATAAAGGATATTGATATAAAGCTAAGACTTAAAAGATGTTTAAGCATATAAGGGGGATACAACTTAAATGTTTTATAGCATTCTTCTGGGTGGAAGTAGTAAAATACATTTTATGGGAAATATATTATGTAAAGTTGCCATTTTTAAATTTTAAAAACTTATTTTATTAAAATATTTTCATATATAATCAATAATTAAGATTACAAAAAAAAATAATCATAATAATATCATAATGTATTTAAAATTTTTGAATAATCTCAATTATTATTTTATAAATTAAAAAAACTTTAAATAATTCAAATCCCATTCTATGTTATGATATAAAGCATATCCAATTATAACATGGGGTCATGAGGTTATTATTTATTTATTAAATTTTTTTTTCTCTCTAATGTTATGAAAATATCATGAGTTAATGAAAAAAGTTTCAATTATACTAATAAGTCATTTGGATGGATGGATGACATATAAATATTAATAAAATTCTAACGTACAAAAATAATGAACAATAGCTTTTTTTAAAAATACCTAATCATTATTATATATTTAAATTTTATTAATACTTATTCATCACCCATTTAAACGCATAACATATTATAACACACACATATATAATTCCCCTCAATTTGTCCTACGTTGTCCCGCTAAATTAACGACCCATCCTACACTATAAAGTGTTGCAATCAGCCATGTTGCTTCCCAGTAAGAACTATACCATAAAGTACTATAAATTTTGATCAAAGCATCATAAACAAGCTCATAAAATATAAGCAAGTTGTTGTTGCAATCAAAATTAAGAAAATCAATTATAATAATTCAATAACAATCCTAGCTAATTCTGAGTAATAGTCGTTTCCTTAAACTTAATTATCTTTGGAAGAGAAGCTAGAGATACAATTGTTGCCGGTCGAACTTCATACAAAATAGAAATTTATCATCTTTAACTTTTAGGGTTTATAAAGATCTGCTAAAAGTAAATAAGACATAAATAGGTTAAAAAAAAAAAAAACCCTATCGATGCCCATTTATCAAAGAGACTGGCTCCATCCCATCCAAAAGTACGGATTGAAGCATTTCTCTTCAAATATATATTAAAATGTTGTAATAATACTTACCATTAATTCTAGACCACTGATATTATATATTATAATAAGGTGGTGCCCTAATGCATCACATACTAACACGTTGAATTCTTTAATTTTACATTTTTTTTTTCAAATATGTAAACGTGAGCCAACCGAATATTGAAAAAGGAGACTTTTATAATTTAAAAAGGATTCAATAGTATTAATATGTTATAGAAATTAATTAATGATATATAAATATTAATAAAATTTTAATATATTTAGTTTTTTTAAAAATATAAATAATAATTTTTTTTAAAACTACCACATATTAAAATATCATTAATAGTTACATATTACCCGTCCATATATATTATGTGCTAATACTGATAATTTTTTTCCCGTAGTGTAGGTAGGTGGTTGGCAGGAGATTTCCCGTTCTAGCGTTGACAGTATCAATGCAACTAAACTTGTTGCATTGCCTACATTGGCATATAAAAAGCGATCCAATAAATCTGATATACCTTTTGTTTTTTTTTAATGAAAAATTATATATTTAGTTTCAATATCTATCTATTTTTAAATTCACGTACTTAACTTTTCTTTTCATTTTTTAAATCTTCAATGTTTTCCGAGATTGATGAAAAATTCTCCAACCAAGAACATGTGTCAATTTATAATAAGCAGATAATAATTAATTTAAGTGACCCATAATTATGAGTGATTTATGCGGTGCAATCACAGTAAAAGAGGGAAGCATATGAAACTCAAAAGCAAAGCACCCGATGACAAACGGTAATAGAGTAAATGCAGAAATCCAAGGTTAAGATTATTGACTCTTACTATATTTGAATTTGATTCACTTAAATTCTTTATGTTTATGTACACATACTAAATATGTCACTGAATCACTCTATCCCTTCACGAGATATGAAAATTTTGATATAAGCCATGCTGAATATTTAAATCTTGGACAATAATTACTTTTATAATTAAAAATACTTGCTTTTAAGAAGGTTATTTACCGATTTATGAAAAATTAGAAAGGCAATTTACAGCATTTAAAAATTTAAAGAATAGTATTTATATCTAAGTTAAAGCTTAAGAAAGTAATTTATAATCCATATCTTTACTAATTACAAAAAGCTACATGGCATTATAAAGGAAATCTATAATATATGGAGTTTAATATGGGTGCAAAAACTCAAAGAGAGTTCAAATAACTCAGTCAAAAGAATTTAATTGTGGCATACATATATAATTTATTTATTCAATATTTCTAGACAGATAAATGCCCTATGATGGTCCTCAAATTGGGAATTCTGGCCTGCTGAAAATGAAATTTGTTCTTTGAAGAGCACAAAATAAAAGCTGTGGGCCTTCGGGACCGTGCATCGTCAATCACCAGCGGAATCACCCAATGTTGAAAAGGACACCATGTCAAGTTAGTTGGCGAGAACACGGTTGACAGTCCCCTTCCAGCTCCTAGTCCGAGGGCCTGACGGGCATGAGATGAAAAACCCGTGGCGTACGTGTATGTCATGCTGCTATAAATAAAAAGAAACGCTTGGCATCGAGTGAATTTTAATATGATTAAAAAAGAGAGGATAAATTAGGGCTTATTTGACTTATTTTTTTTATATTATTTTATTCATTTGAATATAGATGTTTGCTTAAAAACTAAGGAGATAGTTACACATTTAAATATAAATAAAATACAAATAAGATATAAATAAAAAAAAAAAGATAATCTAAACAATTTCCTATGTGACCAAATTATGTAAGCAAGTAAATTGTGCATTTTTTATATTTGTGCTTTTTTACCAAATTAATTGTTGAGACTTATTTTTAATCTCGTGGTTAGATAATGGTGACCTACCATATTTACATGGCAAGTATAAATTTTTAGGTGAAATTTTTTTAACTCTTATTAGACCCTATTTCTTTTTAATTATGATTATATCATTGGAGATCAATTCATTTAGGATTCTAACCAGAACATCCATTAACATTAACAAAGAAAAAAGAAGAAGGCAAAACTAACACCAAATTATTACTTCACACGTTAGTACCATTTATGTAACTTTATTAACCACAAACTCTTGGCAGCGATCGTAAAAGCTTGTGGTACGACTCCACTAAGCAATGGGCAAAGTTTCCTTTCCTCTATATATTTCGAACTGCATTTAATTTGATATATGGAAAGCTAACTGTAATTTCTACGTGGCCATTGTACATGATATTATCATGATGTACGAGTACGAGCAGGTTTCCCTTATCAAATACGTGAACAACGTTCCATTTTCATATAAAAAGCAACTATAAAACGTGTAACGAATCCAACCCTCGATTTAGCTGATATCAAATATAAGAACCAATTCTTCCTCAACCATACAAGGACAAATATTTGTCTGCCTATTTAAATTCTATGTTGTTTACTTGTTTGAGCATTTATATGCCAAGTATGAAAAATCAAATTTTACACACTATTGTCTCTTCGTGTCGAAGTTCATGAATCTACGTCTTTCTTCTTTTTCTTCCCCCCCTCAGTGTCGATAATTTTGAAAATTCTCGATGGTGTTTTTCTGTTTTTTGGTGGATCAGAGGAGGATCGTGAGGAGAAGCAAACCGGTGGCAGGGATGTGTTCGCGATGCGGCCGAGCAGCTAGCGTGGCGGAGATGACAACGGCGACGCGTTTTTGCTATGTTCCCTTCTACTGGAAATCGTGGAAAGCCATCATCTGTACATTCTGTGGTGCTGTCCTCAAATCTTATCGATAGAGAGCTAAGAAAGAAGCAGCTGTTAACTTTTGAATTGGGAATTTTCGTTTTAGATAGCACACGGTGTAAGCTCTCTCATGTGTGCCACTAGTCATAGAATGGTTTTTAGGCTTTGAGTTTGGGAAGTTTTTCTCTTAGCTAACGGTATAGGACCTCTCTCTTAGATTATGCAATTAGTCATAGATTGATTCATTTTCATATATATCCAAGAGATGATATAAAATTATGAGCTTGGATGGAGAATCAAGAGCGTTGCCCTAGAGTTCTATAAATGCTTGTAACTCCTCACTTTTGCAATAACCTAGTGTGTTCTTATATGAAAACCTTGAGCACATTAATTCGTATCTGTTTAATTTATATTTATTGGTTAATGCTTTCCTTTACTTAAGTGTTAAGACTTTCACTGAAGTTTATTAAGTGGATCATTTAATTGAATACGAGTAGGGTGAATGTAGAGGTTTTAACCGAGGAAATTTGAACTCTCTTGATATCATGGCTAATTTGAAATTTAATTTTGTGTTATTTTATATTTATTAACTCGCATTTTGTACCATAAAACATTATTTTAAAAAAATAGATTACATAATGTATGGTAAATAGATTATATTTTAAATAAAAAATTAAATGGTAAGAAGTGATATTCTTAAAAAAAGAAAATCATTTTCTCTAGATTTTGATGTGATATCACCTTCCTCTATGTCCTAACTCCCACTATTATTTGTTTTATTGTATCCATAATATTTTCTATTATTTATTATATATATTAGAAAATTAAAAAATTCCACTTTGCTTAGTCATATTACTTCATATTTTAAGTGTGATGTCCGAGCGATTTTAGGATACGTGTTTCTCTCCTCTTCTTCTTCTATTATTATTATTATTATTATTCTAACATTGTACTTGGAAAGGAGCAAAGAATGAGGTAGGAGAAAAAAATTAGGAAAGAAAGAAATTAAGGAAAATATATCTGTTTGAACAGAGGGAATAGAAAATAGATAAAAAAATCTTATATGGAAATTTTAGTATATTATCATTTTAATATACACAATTCATTTACTCATAAAGTGGGAAAAGGCAAAGTAGATTTTTAAATTTTATTTGAAATGGTTTTGTACGGGTCAAGGAAAGTTTTTTCCCTGAATTTTGATCCCTAACACACTCTTCAAAGAAACAAGCAAGGAATTGTAAAAAAGAAAAATCCCTTCCAATTTTCTTTATTCATTCTTTGCACTTTCTTAGATATTTATATTATTAAAAAGTAAGACACGGTTTTTTGTTTTAGACCGTTCCAAAAACAGGTTGGCGTTTGATTTTATCAAATATTTGAAATAGACTGTTATGAGGATTCCCTTATGGGGGCCGGTCATACTGTATGCGAGTGGAAGATAGGCACAAACGGCAAGTTCGCCACGAAAAGTGTGACGGGAGAAACAATCGATGCATGGCACGTCGGCACTGTACGGCGGGGTGTGAAAGTGCATAATTCAAACGTAAGCACATGCTTTGAGGCCTGTGAAGTTCCATTAAACACTTTGAAAAGTCATCGATTGCAGACGAGGATTTGGAATTTTGCCTTTCTTCGTGATTGCTCCGACTCATAGCAGTCCAGTTTGGTAGTCGTTAGGCGGGGCCTATTGTAATTAAATGAGCTGAATGCCTTTTTTTTGCTTAATGCGAGAGTTGAATGTGAAAGAAAACTAAGGGATGCGCCCGTGATTGCAAAATTGACGTGAATGTTTATCATTATCACTGTATATCCTAAGACGCCTTTTGTTATATGATCATCCCGTTTAACACAGTAAAGATCTATCGATTAGATAGATCCAATTTGTTTGAGTGTTAGAACCTATCGAATTAGTAGGTTCTAATCAAATAAGTCTATTCTTAGGTTAAAAATATAAATTTAAGAATTATTTTTGTAGCGACTCACTTATTACGTCTGATTCTTAAACTTATTTAATATTTTTTATAACTTTTTTTGATACATGTAAATGGATTGCCATGCCGTCTCTGAATTAAAGATAAAGCAAATTTAACTAATCATGAACTTATAACTTCAACCTGTATGTAATTCTATAAATATCCTATATAATCGTACTATCAATGCTATCATTTCAAAATCTGAATCATATCTAAACACTTGTATTTAAAATCTTTTGTCACATTATATATATATATATACCATCAGGATCTATATTCCCGGTAAGTAGACACAACCTATGATTAATCTTGCAGACCTAAGTGGCTCAAAAAGATTACAAATCCAACCTTATGCATACATATATTCACATTATAATTCGAAGATCAACACCCTGTAGATCATATTTACAAGCACTATAATATCATATACATGACATACTATTACAAAATAACAGAGGTTTAAAATGGAAACTAAAGGCCCATTTGCCTCTATTGATACTTTCCAAAAACTCGAGTCTCCAACAACTAATTTTTCAGTACTTGTACCTAAGGTCAGCGAAACACTGACCCTTCAACTTCTTAAGAAGCAAAGTGAGTACATAATCAAGTAACCCAACGAAATTAAACAATAAAATCACATAACCTTTTCATTGGAGATCATTTCACGTCTTTCCTGTTTATTCACAAGTTACAAATACTTTTCAGTTCACCTAGGCGAAGCTTGTTAATTAGTAGATAAACTACCCTCATGTACTTTTCAAAATTCAATATTTTTTCAACCAATTAAAGCATTCTTATATACTCTTTTTAGTTAGAAACATTTGATTCGCCTTTCACCTGCTTCGAACAAGAGGAGTGACCAGATCCCCATAAGTCATTGAACCGGGCCAGTTTGTCAACCATGCCTCGAACTTATTCGAGTTAACCTAAAGGTCATACCACAAACTTATCGGCTAAGAAATAGTACTTTCTTTACATTAAATGTTTTGGGTTAGTAGATACTTATAGCCTAAACCCCATTGGATTTATTCGAGTCCCAAAATTAGTTAGGTATACTTTAATGAACTTATACATGTTTACGATCGGTTTTCCATTTTATTATCCATTTAGATATTTCATCATTATCGAGACAACAATAGTATAAACTCAATCAGTCATATAAATCTCATCTAATAAGCTAACAATAACCAAGCATTACATCACAATCATAAGGTATTCAACAATTTATGTTCATTATATCACAAACAATCAGGAACAGTACAATTAAATTCTGCACCCAAATTATCACGATTTTGTATTGAACGCACTCATTTTTGTTTCATAACTAACCTAAGCTTCTTAATAATATATTATACTTCAATGAACCTCAACTAAACATCAAATTTAACTAATTAAATCAATTCCCCAATTTTGCTAATGATTAAATTCAGCCAAAACAAGGAAATTGACTTGAAAAATTCACTAAAAATGGAAAATGACTCCAATTTGAACAATTAGTGATTTGGTGATCTACTACATCATACAAGGATTTTATATACTAAAAATTACATCAAAACTATATCATTTGCTCTATTCATTTCCCAATTTAATTTCTAACCAAAAAAAGGCATTTAAGGACCACATACTTTCAATTCAAATTTCACCAAAATAGAATTACCACTTTAATATACATACAAAATTATGCCAAAATTCCAAAAGTCATAATTTTTCATCAACATTTGATATTTTTAATAAAAATAGGAAGTTTTAGGCTTTACCGAAAGCAGCTCCATTCACCAACCTTCAACCACCATTGCATCAGCTAGAATCCTTCTCCACGTAAACCCTTAACCCCAACTTGGCCTAGTAGCAGCTCCACCCTAACCCCTTCAATTGAATAGAATAAATCATCCCCTATTTAATTACGATTTTTCTTATTTTCTTCCATATTTTTACTAAAATCCACTTGTATTCTCCTCACTATCCACTGCTACTATTTTCCCTATGGTTGCATGTTACATATTTGAAAGAAATCTAAGAGTGGGGGGTCGATAGCAATGATGAGCTTTTTCCTCAGTGATGTTTTCTCCTTTTTAGCTAAGAGTTGGAACTACATATATTCTCCTACACCAGGCCGATTTGTATGTTATAAATGTAGTAAAGTTTTTTTACTCATTCATTTTTCATTTATTTATTATACGTGTATTTTTATTGCTTTATTGGTTTATAACTTAACTTACCCATATTTAATTTAGATAGTGTAGACCCTTGCATAGATAGGTTTAAATATAACAAGAAGTACTCCTGTTATTAGAATACTCTTAACAAAACATATTCTATACCTATAATTGTTTACTTTGTTTATTAATTAGTCCATCACTAACATCCCATTTTCACATATTCAGGAACTCATTACGCAAAATTTTTATTAAATTACAAGTGTATTTGATATTTCATATCCTTAACGAAACTAATTTTGTATTCCTTGTTTGCCCTTAAATAACTGATCAGTTTATTGTATATTGTTTTATTATTTGTTTGGTTTTCACAATTTCAACCTTTTTTTAGATCTATTATAATTATATAATTTTTATTCCATTATTAAATGTTTAAAATCTATTTCAAACTTTATAGTGATTTTTAAAATATATTCAAAACTTGTTTGATAACCTAAAAAAGTTATTAGAAATCTATTTAAAAGTTTATATTTTATGATAGATATACACAAAAACTAAATGATTTAAATACTAAAACAAAGTAAATCAATGTAAAAGCTTATGGATTATTAAGCAATCAACCATATATTTTTACTAAAAGTTTAAATAAAATCGAATGAGATACAGCTATAAAAATCCAATAAGATACAATTATAAAATATTAACTATTACAGGTGGAATTTTTATCAGGTATGGGTTCCTACTGGATATAAAATTCTCCCAAAACTCATCCCAATCATTATAAAAAAAGATACCTATTTAATTATTATGGGGTCTGCTAGGAGATAAGATATAACCACCTGTATATTGATAGGTTTACTGCTTTGATGATATTATGAGACAAGGTCCATTACTTAATTTGATGTGATGAGCGCTGCGAATGATAGGAAAAGCTTGTAATATAAAATGAGTCCGTTAACTGATTTTTTTTCAAAGGGGGAAAAAAATTAAGTCTAGTTACACCTAAAAATAGATGTAAATTCCAGAGTGATTTTAGAACATAGAAAAAAAAAATGAAATGCAATCGTGTGAAATTGCAAATTTTAGATAAGAAATAAAAAAATTATAATATTAATTATAAAAACTATATCTGAATTTGTTTTTCTTTTGCATATAAATTATAATATTATGTGGATAAGATTAGTGAGAGCCGAATCAATGACATCCAGCAATACGGTTGCAATGTATTAAGTAAAGTAGCCGATCTCAGATAAAAGGTAAAGAATTATAAGGCTAACTATAAAAATTATATCAAGTTTCTTTCGATATTGCATTCAAACTATGACGTTATGTGAACGAGATCGCAGAGAACACTTGGTTAATTGAATCAATGGCATCTAACAATATGTGAAAAGTTTTTTCAACATTAGACATGTCACAATGGACTTACTATCCTATTTTTTGAAATTTTTTCTACGAAGTAAGAACCCATCGTTGAAACACGCGACAAGGAAAAGATATTCCCCCGACCAATACCACCAATTTTATTCCTCAGCAGGCAAATCTCATCCCTAGAATGTGTAAAAACATTAATTGTCAGGAACAACAGGAATTTCACACCTATCTCCGGCATATAATCCCATTGCCACTAGCAGCCCCTCCAGTGCAGTCTAAAGTACCATATTCTGTAACCCATGGAACTTGCCTGTCGACACCTTTAGCGTGCGAGTACACACAATAGTTACAATCCGAAGACAGAAGAGAGGTTGTCCGATACTTGTCTTCGCCTCCCACGACCGGCATTGCCACCCCAGGCTTCGCGGGGTTCTTGAAATCCGGCTGGTATGTCCTGCCAAGCAATCCCTCGACTTTGGAGGACAGACCATGGAACCTGAATTGCACTTCCAAGTGAGCGAAGCAGTCATCATCGGGAATATGGTAGTTATGGATCCTGTCATCTTCTTTCGTCACGGGGACTACATTAACCGATATCTCCGCGACATTCCCTACAAAGATTGTCGCACTGTTCTTGTTGGATGTTCTCTCCACCCTGATATTGCCTTCAGGGGATTGCCAAGTGGAGAGAATGCCTTCAGGAACTGATTGCGTTTCCTCATTGTAGGAGAATGTTAGATGGTCTACTTCGTCGTCCCATTTTGATGATCTTGTGGCTTCTAGAGAGAATTTCTCAGTACCGAATAGGATTCCCATGGCTTGGATCCATGTGTAATCCCTGGTTCTGCCAGCAGGGCGGAGACCGATGAACCGGGCATTGATTTGGAGGTTGAGATCGGAAACTAAAGTGTAATGTTCATTGCTTTTGCCATGGAAATAGAAAACAATGCCATCTCCACCGATGAACCTGGGGTCTAGGCATGCTGCTCCAGGAGCATTGCAGTTTGGTTTTCGATCTGCAGTAATGATTATTTATATTAACCTGTAAACATAAGATCACATGACACATGTATATGCCTACATTTTTAGATCGACTGGTTTTGACTTTAGAATATTTCTGATGCCAAATCCACATTAGAGAAATTAAAAGCAAGTAATTTTATATTATGTATTATGAAGTAACGTCAATCTATAATATATTTAATGTGACTAAGTACGGTAAAGGCAAGCAAACAAAGTTACTAATGTAAATAAATGATTAAGAATAAGTTTATTCTGCCACGCTTTTCTCATTATGATAGCATGCAAAATAGTGTTTACATATTTTTATTCCTTTAATGTTTCTTAGTATTGGGTGTGCAACAATATTTGGATTATGATCCACAAAACTTGCTTTATAATTACAATACAATTATGAGCTCATATATTCCAATTCATTCGAATCCGATTCCTACCTCCTACTAATTACTAGAATTTTTAGAAACCGGAAATAATTTTTTTCATGCTATAGTCCAATTTATTCGAATCCGACTCCTACCTCCTACTAATTACTAGAATTCTTAGAAACTGGAAATTATTTTTTTCATGCTATATGATCATACCTTGCAATATGATCAGAATCTGACAAAAAATGGGTACTGAATTAAATTTCAGTGGAATATGCCCAAATGGCATTGACATCCACAATTTCGTACTCCTTTGAACCATGTAATATGGCCCTTGAGTATGTAATGTCTAGGCCCGATGTCTAGTGCAATATTGTCATAAATTACATGGTATCTTTAAGAAAACACAGCAACAATATGCTATTATTAAAGCAGAAAAGCTAGAGACATACTCTTGCATTGAGGCTGGCAAATAGGTGACATGCAGTTGACATAGCAGACTTTGGCTTTGGGATCACTAGGTGAAATTGTTGGACATTCATCAGGACAAGGCATCCTTTTAAGGAAACATGGACTAGATCTCATGTTACAAGACACAGTGGCTGCATTGATCTGTACCACACCAGAACATAAGGCTAGCAAAATGATGGGAAAACCATAGCATTTGGAGAACTTCATTGTCACTCCCCTTAAGTGGTTGAAACAAGGATGGGATGATTCAGGCTTCGGGCACAATGTAAAATTGGTCCATCTTCTCTAGTTTTTATAGAAATTTCGACAACTGGGTTTGCTTTGAATTTCGTTAGTTTGACTTCAGAGGGATCTAATCAGATATCTCTCAGTTTGGAATTTTGGAACATGGGGATTGCGTCAGAGATCCTAGAAGGTAATGCCCTATGATAGTACTAATTCTTTAGTCAATGCCTCGGGGGTTTCACTATGTAATATTGTGCTATTTATATATCCTTTTGACTATCTCCTATTCCACTGTTGTCTCGTGCTAGGCCCGTATGGCTGGTTATGACCAAGACAATTTCAAATTTAGAATTAAGAGAGGAAAAGTTTTTGCTTTCTGAACGAGTTGTACGGAGATTAAGTGTGTTAATCCAACCTTAATCATATTGAACACAACATAGACGGTAGGATCAAGGATATGGGTTATTGTTACATCCTAGGTTCCAACTCTAAATTTCCGTAACTTCTGCCTCTAGCCAGTTGTAGTGTATATGGCTTTATTCACCCATGCTAATACTATAAGATTCCGATTTTTTGTGATACCTTATAATTTATTATTACAGGCAAGATATCACATATTTAATTTTTTAAACTGCCCCTTAGAAACTTCATTAAATGTTATGCATCACCCCAACTACGAAAGTTAATTTTTCCTTTTATTCTTTTTTTTTTTCCTTACATGAAAATATATGAAACGATATTTCTATAATATAAAATTGAATAAGAATAAGTTATAGGTTTTATTCATTGTATTACAATTGAAAGGTTCATAGGTTAACGTATCGAGGATGGCTATAAAATAGTTTTTTATTCCAAAAACTGAAAATACCTAATTATAGGGTATGATATGATTATCTAGTTTTTATTATACCTTGTCATGATTTAAGTAATTAAGTGATTGGTTCATTAATTAATGTCCCATAAAAATGAACAATATTGAAAAGATTTGATTAGCTAAGGAATGAAACTATGTTAAAATTTTCTTAAAATGGGAAGTAATTATTAATGAAACTTTAAAGAGATTTATTTACAAAGTTATATAGAAAGTACTTGGCACTTGCTTCATATTCAAGTTTTGACAACATCGTTGGCTCCGATTGAAGTGCACACATCGCAAAAATCCCATTGACCTATACTTCATAAGAAGAGATATAAACGTAAACGCTAAATGTTTAAATTTTATAATATTTAAATAAGATTTTCGATCTTGTTATCTTAACATGTATTTGTACATACTACATAATTTGAACGTTGTCCACCTTCTGTTCCTTACGTACGTCGATATATTACCCAGACAGAAAACGCGTAAAAGCAGAAGGAAGGCCCTCAAAACGAGCCTTGAGCATGTGATACGACTTAAATTATTTTCTTCGAAGTCTATAGATTCCTTTTATTTCGTGTAGTTTCATGTTGGATTTGCCGATGATTCGTAAAGTTGAAGATAACCCTGAACTTATTTCGGGTCGGTACTAAAAATATTCGTTGGAAGGCTTTACGATGGTCCAAGCTATAGCTGTTGAGCATGAGCTCATATCTCGCATTTCGGGATACATTTTAATAATCACCGGAAATTGAAATTCCGGCAACTACAGCGTGAAATATGATTTGTTTTGTATTTGCCCAACACCAAGCAGTAGGATCAACAGAAGTTAGGCTTTACCAACTTCATTGCTTGCATCCGTTCCACCATTAATGAAGATGTAGGATCATTCGTACGTAAACGAATCCAGTCAAGTCGAGTGGTATTTGAACTTAAAAAGTTTAGTTTAATTAAACTTGATTATTTAAATAATAAATATTCTTTAATTAAATTTATATTTAAGTTCAAACCATTTGTGATGGGGACAATGATATATAGACCAAACAATTTTTCCCGGACCAATCTTCTCTATCTGCTTTTGATGTTGGTAAAGTACGCCTGATAAAGTATTATTTAATCTTGATTTTGATCCTTACACTGCTAACTGCTATTTTAGTGGCACTAATTGATATTATTTGATAAAAAATAAATTGCATTGATAATGATTCCTTTACCAAATTTTCCATTCATCTGTTCCCGAATTCTTTTGTTTTGATAAGTTTTAATGATACCTTACATATATTTTTAGTGGTTTAATCATTTTGTCGTGATAAAGTGAACGATACGTGCAAAAGTTTAACCGGCCAGGGAGCTATAGACATGACCATGAAGAAAAGAACGTCAATTACAAGATCAACAACAATTTCAAGACAAGATTAAACAAACAGATTAATATATCTTATATTACTCAGGTAGAAACTAGGAAAGATGCCCACTTTGTGAAAATTATTTTTTCAAAGATGCTTTTAGCGAAACTAATTAATCAAATACTATTCTAAAGTTGTCGTTTTAAGATGTGATTTTGGGTTGATTACTGAGAACTTGAAATTTATATAGAAATCTCAATCTTAGATCCGATTTTAAAACCACATGTTTTACTTGCAATTGCAAAACTCGCATATTCAAGTCGGGGATTCCTTAGTAAATATTGAGTTTTAGAAAACATATATTGTATCCATGATTTCAAAATCGTATATTTAAACTGTGATTTCAATACAAGTTTTGATAAAAAAATGAAATAGCATATTTTATCTACAATTTTAGAATGACATTTACCAATTTGCCAGATTACTTTTGCTCAAACCATTTTTAACAAAATAGTTTTGAAAAACAAGACGTTTTAACTTCTTACTCAATTAATCAAACTTGACCCTCTTATCCATTGAAATGCCCAAGAAAATAAGTTAAAAAGGGAGACAATAGAGTAATTTTAAAATAAGTTTTTGTTATGGTTTTTTTTAATCTATTCTGGAATTAAGAGAAATTTATTGAATTTAATGAAAGAATAACTAAGTCAGTTTGTTGTTTTCATAAGCGATCATAAGTAATTTTAGTATTAAAGGGTTAAATTGCTTTCAGGAGTTTGACAGTTTAGAACTTAAATTGAAAGACTTGTGTTACTGGTGTAGTTTGAAATCGGTTTTCGTGAATTAGTGGTGAAAATAAAAATAAATGAATAAATAAAAGAGAAGGTGATGGAGAATTATGAAAGAAGAGGGTTTAATTTTATTTCGGTTATGATGTCAAAAAGTGGATATAAGATTTGTTATTATAAGTTTATGAGCAATTGTCAAATTTATGGATTTAGGAAGCAAATAGATCATAGGAATCACATATACTTAATTTGTTGTTATGCAAGAGTTTAATTAAAGATTTTTTGGGAGAAAAAGTGTTTTCGAATTAGAAGTTGGAAATTATTGAAAGATTTGATGTCTCGTTAGAAGTTATAAAAAAAAGGGTTATAAGTTTGGTAGTAAGTGATTATGGAATATAAAAGTTGTTCATGAGATGGAGTAATGAATGCATAATTTGATTCATTATGAGTTAAAGTTGACTTAGAAAAGTTGTTATGAAAAATGAGTAATTTGATTAATTTTGAGTTATGTTTGTGATAATATAGTTGTTTTGGAGGAAAAAAAAAAGAATAAAAGAAAAAGAGGAAGTTATGGAAATTAAAAGAGAGAGAGAGAGGGAGAGAAAACTTTAATTATTTAATCAAAAGTGATTAAGTTGGTATTGCATAATTAACAAATTAAAAGTGTACCAATCAAATTTTGTAATATAGTTTATTAAATATGGATATTACCTTACAGGGATTATGGGTACTAATATTAACATGCACCCTATTATCTAATCGGTAAATTATAGATATCGATTAATTTAGAACTTATAATTGAATATTAACTAAAGAACTAAAATTTTATTGAAAGACAGAAAGTAAAGCAATTTAGAATTAACTTCAAAATGGTAAAACTAGTATTTACACTTTGTTTCCCCTATGAATTATTATGTGACATTAACAAAAGTAATTCAATTTTTTCTTAAATTTCATTGATCGGGAGAATTTCTAATTTAAGCTAATAACTTTATCATTATCAAGTTTATTAACCTTAATCTTAAAATTATTTATTTGAATTTCTTTACAATAGCATTGTGTTTTAAGCCAACACGTTGTCCAACATGATCGTACTTTAGGTCATGTCAAATTCATTGATCAAAATCTTATAAAATTGGACATTGCAGCAGATATGGCTTAGATATGGTCATGTTTAAATCAATTATCTCAGAAAGATACATAACCAATGAACACGGTTATGTCTACCCTCTATGTAACTTTTTGTGAAGCATCAAATTTAATACGTTCTGAACATAATTATGTTTGGGTTGTGTTTAGCTTCAAAATTCATAAATTCATCTATTTTGCTTCGAATTGAGTAAAATTGGATTCATTTTCTTTCTTTTTCATTCCACTATCCATCAAAGCCCTAAAATCAAAATATTACTCAATTAAAATTTAAATTCTTCAAAAATATGCAAAAATCAAGAAAAAAATACGTTAAATCTCACTTTATATATATATAATTAAGTATCTATCAAAGTTGGCATTACATAATTAACAAGTTGAAAGTTACCTTATAGATAGTGTTATAATAGCAATAGGTCGTTAAAATTGCTTGCTAATAGTGATTATAAACATCTAAGAATGGTAAGCCTAAAGTTTCACTATCGAATTAACAAACTTCCTATTGTAAGTATAAAAACATTTAGGTATTTAATTGATAACCTAGGATTAGGTTAGGATCTTAGAATTTATTTAGGTATAGATTTATGATATGGGGATTGTATGTGTGCTAGGATTAAATGCTTTTAGTGAAGAGAACGATATAGACACTTAGGATGCAGGTACGTAGTCACTGTTTATTAAGTGTGCTTGTTAGGGTTGTAAATAAATTAATCTAATGAAAAGTAAAACCTAATTAAATGTATGCTACTTGTGATTGGGAAAGGCCCAAAAAGATACGAAGTTGATGCCAGTGATTTGGGATACTCCATCTAGTGATTGGGTACAATTTGTTTGGTCATCAAGTAGCCTCGTATAGATAGGATTTGGTTAGTTAAGCGCTAACTTTCATGTCAGTGGGTCATTGACTTGAGTGAGGTCATATAACAGATTAGCATATAAAGATGTAAGTGGGTCATACTTACAAAATGAGGACACTTATATGGACGCTTGTGTGTGGACTAGTAAATTGATGGTTGCTCGACGTTATCTTGAGGATAATGCGATTTATGTGATCTTGGTTTCAATTATATATATATATATGTATGGAGTTATGAGTTACTCTAAAGTTGGGGATACCGAAGACTATATTATTTGAGCAATTAAATTTAAAGACAATAATTGGCAAATGTCGCATTAGAATAGGTTGCATGTATGTGTTATGTGATGCATGTTCATGCACATGTGCTTATGTGATTGTGTACTAAGTATTAGCTTATCCTTTTAGTAACTTTATTTTTGTTAGGTGTAGGAAAGATTTATATATAATGATTTTAGTATTAGAGTATAGGGTCGAGTGCATTGCTAGTGTATTGATAGGAAGGATTTTGCTTAAGATGTAATAGTTTAATTATATGTGTTTTGATTTTTCTTTTATATTAAAATTTGAAGGTAAAAAAAATGTAAATAAATTTAAAATTTTATAATTTTTAGCATCGGTTTTTGCATTCTTTTGTTACGGTATGAGTATGTGGTGGACTGTTCACAACCTTCGGTTTCAGGGTATGATAGCTATTTTTATGTTAGATTTACTACTGTTAAAAATCAAGTCCTAAAATAAGAACACATAAAAAGATAGATATTAAAAAAAAAGTAATAAAAAATATAGGTCTTGAAATAAAAAAAAAAGTATGAAAAACTTATATTCATCTTCTGTTTTTTAGTATTTTCATTTTAGTACTTGTGTTTTTAATTTTTTTTTTTTCTATTTCAAAACCCAATTTTAATTGTTTTATAATAGAGAGAAATAGAGATCCTATTTTAACATATTTTTAAAAATTTAAATCTTAAAATGACAACCTTAAAAATATAGATCTTGAAACTAAAAAATAAATAAACTTATATCATCTTAACGTATTTTTACCTTTTTATTTTCTAATTTTCTGCGATGGTTTTTTCCGGGCCATCACTGTCCCCACCCTTTGTTAAGGCCGTCTGTCGTCATACTAGAGCGAAAAGGAACACTCTTGTTGTGGCCTTTACTTTTGGCCCATTAAATGTGGCCCACCAAGCAGTGGTCGGCCCACCACGCTTTCAGTTCCCTCCAATCCAAAATTTTTAATTAAATCACTGAGTTAACTCAACAACCTCCACCCACATGACAACACGTTCTTCAAGATCGCGCCATCAAAAACCCTAGAAAATTCGCGACTGCCTTAGCTCCAGAATCCTTCGAATCCAATTCAAATTCAAAGGTAATTTATTCTTAATATTCTTTTCATTTGAGAACCCATCAACATACATGCACGTGTCGACGGGTTAATTATGTGTTTTATGATTATAATTTGGGAAACTGGGGCTAATCGTTTTAAGTGCATGTTGGTATAAAGTTAGTGAAGCTAATAAGGAATGGATAGCGAAGAAAATCAAGAATTATGTGAAAGTTGGGTGAAGTTCATAAGTTTGAACTTTCTCGCACCAAATTCATCTTTTTGAGATGCCTTCTTGTTGTGCAATAGAAAATCTTGATCTTTTTAGAAAAGGATCGGGATTTTGGAGGATTGTGTAATTTTTTGTAACGGGTATATTGGTCTAGAGGCGTTTAATGAGGTTTTAGATTTTTGATATTTCAAATGCTTGACGGGTTGAATCGGGTTACGATGACTGAAACGCCGGTTTCTGATGGATTGGTACCTAAGAGGTCGTCAAGAAGGAAATCGGGTGTTAAGAATTACAGTGAAGATTTAATGGATGACTATCTAGAGAAACACTTGGGTGGTTCGATGAAGAAGAGGTTTCGGACGAGGGATCAGCTAGAGAAAGAGACCGAAACTGAGGCCATGATAGCTGTGTCACTTGGATTCCCCATCGATGCATTGCTTGAGGAAGAAATTCGAGCTGGAGTGGTGACACAATTAGGTGGCAGGGAGCAGAATGATTATATTGTTGTTAGGAATCATATATTGTCAAGGTGGAGGAATAATGTACGTGTATGGCTATCTATTGGTCAAATCAAAGAGACGTTAAGTAGTGATGTGGGGCATTTGATAGGTTCAGCTTATAATTTTCTGTTGTACAATGGCTACATAAATTTCGGGATTTTACCGCCATTGATGAGTCATGTACCTGAGGATGCTGTGGAAGGGTCTGTTATTGTTGTTGGTGCTGGACTTGCTGGGCTTGCAGCAGCAAGGCAGCTGTTGTCTTTTGGTTTCAAGGTCATTGTGCTAGAAGGTAGAAATCGCCCAGGTGGTAGAGTTTATACTCAAAAGATGGGTCAGAAGGGTAATTTTGCTGCAGTAGATCTTGGTGGCAGTATCATAACTGGCATTCACGCCAATCCTCTTGGAGTTCTTGCTAGGCAATTGTCTATTCCACTTCATAAAGTCAGAGACAAGTGCCTTTTATACAACCCTGATGGGACACCGGTCAATAAAGAAATTGATTCTAAGGTTGAGTTTATGTTCAATAAATTGCTTGACAAGGTCATGGAATTGAGACAAATTAAAAATGGGTTTGCAAAAGATATTTCTTTAGGAAGTGTCTTGGAGACATTAATACAATTGTATGCTGTGGGTGGGAGTAGTGAGGAAAAACAACTTCTTGATTGGCATCTTGCAAACTTGGAATATGCAAATGCTGGATGTATTTCGGATTTATCTGCTGCATATTGGGATCAAGATGATCCTTATGAAATGGGTGGGGACCATTGCTTTCTTGCCGGAGGAAATTGTAGATTGGTAAAAGCTTTGTGTGATGAAGTTCCTATACTTTATGAGAAGACCGTGAATGCAGTAAGGTACAATGATGAAGCTGTTGAGGTTATTGCTGGAGACCAGGCGTTCCAAGCAGATGCTGTCCTTTGTACTGTTCCTCTTGGTGTCTTAAAGAAAAGAACCATCAAGTTTGAACCAGAGTTACCTCATAGGAAGCTTGCAGCAATTGAAAGGTTGGGTTTTGGACTGTTGAACAAAGTTGCCTTGATTTTCCCTCACGTTTTCTGGGGGGAAGATTTGGATACATTTGGATGTCTTAGCAATGACCATCAGAATCGTGGTGAATTCTTTCTTTTCTACAGTTACCATACTGTGTCAGGTGGCCCTGTGCTTATTGCACTGGTTGCTGGAGAAGCTGCACAACAATTTGAACACGCAAATCCATCAGATTCACTTGACCGAGTTTTGACTGTTCTCAGAGGTACATTCTTTTGTGTCTTGCTTCTTAATATTAGTCAATGGTTGCCCTATGCTTCCTCCTGTTTTTTTTTTTTCCCTCTATTTCAGCTGTTAATTTCTGATGTTATTTGTTCACATGGAATTTGGTTATATAGGTATATTCAATCGAAGAGGCATCAATGTTCCTGACCCTATACAAACAATATGCACTAGATGGGGCACTGACCCTTTCTCTTATGGTTCATATTCTCATGTAAGAGTACATTCATCTGGTAGCGATTATGATGTTTTGGCAGAAAATGTGGGGAACCGGCTCTTTTTCGCTGGTGAAGGCACCAATAGAAAGTATCCTGCAAGCATGCATGGTGCCCTCTTGAGCGGCTTAAGAGAAGCTTCATGCATTCTTGATGCTGCTAGGTTGTGGCAAAATATCTCAAGGAAGAGTCTGTCAAGAAGTGCTGCACAAAGTGGTGATCTCCTGGTTAATCTGTTCAAGAGACCTGATCTGGTATTTGGAAGTTTTTCTGTCATTTTTGATTCTTCTACTGACGACCCTAGGTCAATGGCTATCTTGAGAGTTACCATTGAAAGTAATAAGGGTAGTTCTGACCCCATGCTACCTTTGCAGCTTTATACAGTGCTAACTCGTGCAGAGGCGCATGTCCTGCATCTGGTGAATGAAGGAGATAATAGTAGGATATCTTACTTGGTAAAGAGTCTAGGCTTGAAGCTAATGGGGCTTAGCGCACTAGTGAATGGATCTGGCTCTTTGATTGCTAGTATTGCTAGTGCACGAAGGGGCCGGAGTAAGAATAGGGTGATCTCAGCATATCAGTATAATGCATGTACACATTAGCCATCGGATGGATCTTTTTATTCAGCTTTTAAGTTAGATTTCCAAAGGGTAAAATTGCTCAATGCCTGGGGATTTTTGAACTAGTGGGTGTCTTCTGCATCAGTGGAACCTGTCTGTATATACATCTGGCAAGTAGGATATTCATTGATGTTTGGGGAATCTGATTTTCATCTCGCCTGGAAAACAGCGTTTTTCCAATGTACAACATATTTTTTTGGATCTGACAAGTACCGTATTGGTGGCTAATTTTGGGCCGCTGCTAGACTGTAGCTTGGAGATTTTTTGGTATACTGTAGAAGGATGTAACCAACATAGTGAAAGGATCAGCACCCAGGAAAACAATCCTTGGAACAGCACTGCAGAGTTATTGCCCTCGATGGGTAGAATTCAATCAGATCAATTTTTTGTTGTTGTAGAAAGTTTTCTAATTTCCTTTGTTTTTGCCAAGCAAATGACTTTAGAATTTTTTTGTAATATATTTACTAGATACTAGTTAGAAGGTTTCCTGCTGTCATACCATTTTCAAATACCAAAACAAAACCTGAGACCACATTTGGCTTATTTTTATAGTATGATGAGAATATGTTAGGGATATTTTTAAGGTGGAGGCATGGCAACCCTTCATGCCTTTGGAGGTCAAGTTCAAACTCTATCTAATGAATGTCGCAATCAATTTCTCAAGTTCACACACACAAGCATGTATGCTAATTCACACGTTGAAAATACAACTCGGGCAATTCATTGGTCAAGATCAGTGTGAGTAATTGTTCAGCTATCAGTATCATTCAATTTCTTCTTTTCATCTTTGTTCATCTATCCTGCCTTTCTGATGTACTTGTGAGTCTCGTGAGACGAGGCTCATCGGCCACCACATACAGTCAGGAACCCATGAAGACCATGAGGTTCCTTTGGCCTTTGCATTTTGAAGAAAAGCCCAACCTTAGCAAGGAATTTAGAGTCAGAATTGAAGTTAATAGATAAAACAGTTATACCATGGATTGTTTAACAGGTCTCGCATGTGTACTATACTCCTAAGGGGTCACGTTAATGCTTCATCAGGGAACTTAGCAAACTGAACTATACTGTGGCGCCTTAATTGTTCTCAAATCAACCTCTTCTCCTGTGGTCTCCTCCTCACCCACTCTCACTATCTACCTGAGGTGCCCCGTGAGCACTTAGGATTGCGAGCTTTTCTGAGCCAATCTCGGACAAATCGTCATTTCTTGATTCAGTAATTCATTAATTCATGATTCAGTAAGTCATTTAATATAAGTGGAAAAATTGCAAAAACATGATCTATGTTTTGATGTTTTATAAACTCATGATTTATATATTTTTCAATTTCATAGCCTGTGATTTGTAACTTTGGTTTATAATAATTAATTGAATAAAATAATATTGTTGAATATATTTAATTAAATAAAATGCAATAATAATAATAACAAAATATACAGAAAGAATTTTTTTTTTTGAAAAAAAGGGGATGGGGGGAAAGAAAAAAGGACATAAAAATAAAGCCCTTACTCTTATTAGGATCATCTCAAGATGAGGGGTGACCAATCAACACATACCACCTCCATTGGATAGGTGGATTGCAACTCACTAAATTTTTTGGGCCATTTTTGACACCGTATGGTATGGGAACCATGACTCACTTTACTAGTTGTATTTTTGTTATATAAGTTGAGTTTTTATACATTTTCATTGTGTTAGCTTGTGTTATTATTTTGTTTTCCAATTATATACCCTTAGCTTCATCATGAAAACATCACCTCACCAAAAAAGAGTAGTTTTATCTTCCATAACCTTAAGGTCGACGCACTATATTTAACTCATGTTTAAATCATGTCTTCTACGGTTTCTAGTGAACAAAGTATCTAATGGCATAAGCTCACATGTTGAATTTTGGTTGATTCAACAACAATCACTTGCGAATATACATTTGAAATTCCCTCAGAGCTTTGGTAAAGAAGAAGAAGAAATTCCTTCAAAGCATAAATACAGGCTTTATTAACCTGTCGAAATTCCTTGATTGCTTGGGATTAGGAAATCCTCTCTTTCAACTCACAATAATTCTCTTGGAAACAATTATAGCATTTCTTTTTCCTTATATTTTTCTCCTTACATTAAATTATACCCTCTTGATATTAAGATATGCACAAGTACAAAATAAATAGAAAACAAACTCCGAAGTTATTGGTTGCAAGGAGTGTTTTTAAGGGTCTTCCTAGGTCTTATGCTGAGCACTGGGCTCATTGCAGTCTTTATCACATGATGCTGCACAGCTTTCCAACTTGCTATCTGCATTGTCAAAACTAACTTGATCATACATATAACGAGCATGATTTTATCAATTTTGTCAATAAATAAACCCAACAAGCAATATATATATATACACACGCATAAAACCCACACCGCCTAATATGCATTGACTTGATAGTGAAATTGAGGATTTAATTTAAAGATTATTGTAAATGCACTCCTAAAACTATTGTTTAGGCGTAGAAACATTCTTTAAACTTTTAAAGCTTACTTTCATCTCTCAAAATTTTTTAAGAATATATACATATAATAAATAGTTGCTAAAACCTCAAATCTACCACTAAGAGTATTATCAACACAACGATTTTGAGGTTTTAGCAATGGGATAGAGATATATATATATATATATATACATTTTTAAAAATTATATATAAAGCACTATATTTTTTGAAAGTTTAAAACATCCATCATACTTGACCAATAACTTAGAATGTATTTGCAATTTGTCTTTAATTTATACAATTTCATTAGGGTAGAAAACAAACCATGACGAAATGAGAGACACTGAGAGGCAAAGCAATCCATATTACAAGCATTGAAGCTTGCAAGGCTACACCCTTGTTTGCAATTACGGAAACAACCTTCAAATAATGGAGGGTTAAGAAGGCCACATTGTAAAGCACAAGTTGTTCTGCAATCAATGGCATTGGTGGATTTAGTAGAAATATAAACAGCACCATTTCTCTTGCTACCGCATGTATCTTCTTACAACATCTTATATCCATGTATTGTGAATATATATATCTGTAAATCGTCTGAATGTATAAGAAGAAATGAGAAATTGTATTGTGAATAAGGTTTACTCTTGCTTGGCTGTGCTATTAGTATTTTTATCATTATTCATAACTCAATTGTGTTTATACTCTTCCTTCCTCTTAAAAAAAAATTGTTTTGCTCTAGTCTTTGTCAAAGAATGTATATTATTTATCACTTTTACTCTTTATCGTAGAATATGCACTATTTCTTAACAATTCAAACAATATCATTATTAAATAATCTAATTTGCTATTTCGACATTGTGCGAACCCATCGTTTGTTTTCCAGAATATAAAATCTAGAGCAAACCTCAACTTAATCTATTATAACAGATGTAATAAATTTAAACCAAGATAGTAAGGAAGATGGTGAGCAAATTCTATTCCAAAAAAGGTATATAAATAAGTTGGTATATTTGACTTTATTCAAAACGCTATGAGAAATTTAAACTTAAAGTTGGTCATACATTTATCAAGTCATTAATGGTCTGGTTAACTATTTCGACATGCTGAAATCATGTCAAAAGCGTCAACGCATACGCATCATTTACCTTGAAAAATTAAGAATCTAGGGTAAATCTTACTTTAACATACTACATCATTGACCCATGTTGATAGTTGACCAAGTTTAATTTAGGCTCAATAAAAATGTGTCGTGACGTCAAATTCTACATTTATGTTTTTTTGGTAGTTTAAGTTATTTTCTTCAGTGTGCATGGCATTTTTAACCTCTTCTTGTATGCATTGATAGGGCTTTTGGCTGAAGGCATTCAAGTCTAGTTTGGCCGGACCTACCCATGAATTGAATGTTGTTTGAGCAAGATATGGAAATTGCTGATCCCCATTACTCTCCTCAATATCTACCTAGTTAACAGTTGGAGAGAATCATTGCATGTTTGATCCACTTTCCTTATTCAGTTCAATCACCTCCCACCTATAAATAGAACGCTAAGAATCCAAGATAAAAGATTGAAAGCCTTGTTCTTCTACTCTTACCATACTTCCCTTCTTTATACCTTGTTTTTTACTAACTTTATTTGAGTACATACAGATACTTTCAAAGTCCCATTAGCTCATGCATGTTTGCCTTGCAGGTACTTACACACACGCGCACACAAAAGCCTACTACCAGAGAAAAGCAATAATAATAGTAGGAATGCACACGAGTAGGTTTTTACAAGATACCCAACTTAGTAAGGTTAACCTTGTAGGGTTTTTTAGTAGGTTATGGAATCAATTTTCAAACTTGATAGGAAATCAATTTGAGGTCGGGTTGACGTTAATACCTGAGTAGACTCACCCCGATAAGGATTTTTTTTTTTTTTTAAAAAAAAAAATTGGAATTGAGATTGAGATTGACAAAGAGACTAAAGAGTTGAGCCAAATGTTAGAGACTGAGACAAGACTACTTGCAGTCTGCACAACACTCCAGTGGACTACGTTTACCGCCCTAACATCTTTTCTAGTTTTCCATTCCTCCATGTCATCTGTTCTTTGTCTTCCTTCCCATTCCCCACATCCTGTAGATGTCATCCAGTCATTGGTCATCGATCATCGGTCATCTTCTCCTCTTAACCTCAACTCAATTCGTCTTCTCCATCCTTCTACAATTCAGCTTCAGTTGATTAGTTTGTGTTCATAGACCATGCGAGTCAATAAGTGTGACTGTGATTGTGCGAGTCATCTTCACCTTCATTTCCGTTGAATCAGTTATGTTTGTGCAATTAACGATTGTGTCCGTGTTGAGCTTGAGTGACTATACTGAGCTTGTGCGATTGGTGATTGTCTACACTAATCACCAACAATTTAAAAATATATATATATATATTTTAAAAGAGGTAGGGTAGGGTGGGATTGGGTAACACTTACCCTTATTGAGACAAGTTGCGAATATCACTATAAAAACCTTATGATATTCTTCTCGAGTTTTGAGAAATCCTGTAAGGTATCGAGTCGAGTTTGGGTTTTCCAAAACCTGTCCTGAACTCAACCCTATTACATCCCTAAATAATGGTATGTAAGCTATTATCAGGCACCACAAGAAAGTTAGAGAAATCCTAAGTTCTTGATTAGAGGGAACGGTCCTTAACTTTACACTACAATGATCTATTTAGTCTTGCCCATAATTTTTCATCCCCGTTTTCTACTTCTTCATATAGTCTACAATTTGTAAACTAAAATCCAAATCCAATCTTAGCTATAATACTTGTAAAATACTCGTAACCCCCATAAAAGAGTAATTCCCAACCTGCCAAAGAGAAAATCACAAACTGCAAGAACCCCGTATTAGTTAAACCAAATCAAATTGCCGAATTTAGCCCCACAATTAACTAATATAAAAGTTGAAATAGGGTGTGTGCTTCTATACTTGATACTCACATGCACTTACAATTGATTGCATGAGCCACCTAATCTGTTTATCAAGTTGAGCTTCAAACTATTTAGTTCAACAAGTTCACAAGTCTAGTCGAACTTAAATCAAGTATGAAGTGTCAACGTAAGTCAAGTTCGAGCATTAATATGCTTTTGATAGGAAAGAATATTAATTTTTCTTAGTAAATGAGACGAATAAATAAACTTTATTCAAATCAAGCTTAAGTTAAGTTTAATATTATATTATTTCAAATTAAGTTAAGTTTAATATTATATTATTTCAAATTGACTTGATTGTACTTTCATCTACAACTAACAGATTTAAAAACTTAAATTTATAAACTTTGCATGAGGTCTCTATTTATCACTTAGTAGTATTTTTACAATCAATTAAGAACAATCAAATTACGTGCACAAGTTCGTTGGCAAACTCAACCAAGTAGACTTTTTCAACTGATTTGCAATAAAATTGGTAAAGACACTACCATTATTGTTATCTAGAGTCTTAGAGCACCAAAAATGAAGAAAAAGAAACTCGAATATAAGAGGAATTTCAATAAGTTAAGCCCCTGCTTTCAAAGTAATCACCATAGTTGTTACATTGGAGATTCTACCTAACTTATAAAATCGATAGAGATTCAGCGGATCTTCCCAGAAATTGACCTTTGGGGGTCCATGATGCTTTGCAGTGAAAATCAGTAAAATTCAATGAACCAGTAATCAAAACTTTAAGACAAGTTATGCATGACCATATTATACAAAGAATGAACAGCTATCTACAGGGTCTTTAGATGAACTCAGTTCGTGTTTCATTCTACGTGTAACATGTTTTGAGATGCTGAGATCGCTATGGAAGTAAAATATATAATGGTCATTTCATTTTTTTGCTGTACAAGCATTCCGTGTATTAAATTTTTAATATATAACTAATATTTTCTAAAAGGAGAAAAAAGGCGGATATATAAAGTAAAAAGAAAAAAAACAATGAAAAAAAATAAAATAAAAAATACCTCTTTAAAATTTGAAAATTAATTTCTCTATTTTCTATGGATATTTTCCATAATGATTTACCAATCCCACCAGCCATCAGCTACACCTTCCACCATTAAGTTGCTACTCAAACCTCAAATAGTGCAATCTCTTAAGACTAACTCTATAATATTTAACAATTCGAAGATTTTTATTATAATAAATTTTGGGGGAAAAAAAGTTACAAAATCATTTTCCATAAAAATAACCCGCCAAATATAAGAAAATGCACTCTGAATTTGCCCTTCAGAAGGTCTAAATCGCCTTGTCGCAGTGCATGCGCCTAGGTAATATCAAATTATTTTAACAGTTATCCAGGCTAATCCAACCACCTCTCTTGACAGAGGATAGAGATTGCTTTCCTTGATTCCTAAGACATGTATTACACCAAATCAGCGCAAATTGACTATCCTCAGTAAACTACAAATCAGTCGAAATCGTTAACATGATAAATCTGTCAAAATTTGCAGGAAGGTGGGTGGAGTAAAAGCTTGAACAACACTCTTGCAATATCCAACCGGTGCACCTTGTTCATCCCAGTTGAATACATTTTACAAAAATTTTAGATAAAGATACACCGATTCCCTCAATATTTACAAATATTCACAGGGTTTGTAATCTCCAGGATGCACTTTCCGCTGAGAATCCGCAGGAAAATTAAAGCAATGCATTGTTAAACAGTGCATGTGCAATTTATTGACGAGATAACTCTTCGCTGCATGCGTAAAACAGAGTGCAAGTACTTGTACCCTACACGGGATGGCATATTAAAGACAAGCACTTGCCAAAGTGAGCTACTGAGGAACAACGAGGAGATAAGATTTTAAAGAGTTCAATTACGTTGTAAACTCAGAGTCTCTAACACAACTCACAGAACTTCTTAGCGGCTAGGTTTCCTGCCTCAATTCATGGGGAATCCAAAGTACGGATACTACACTTAATCTTAGCTTAAAAAGCCAAGGTATAATAATGAAAAAAAAAAAAAATAGATCATAAAATATCATGCTCAGCTACTAGCATTTGAAGTTCTCAGGATTCAGCAGCTATTATACAGAAGCTACCAGTACCATACTATTTGACTCTGTATGGTATCCAAAGCACACAATTAACATAATGATTAGAATTTAGATTTTTTAATCTCACCAGATTTTAATGTACCACTAACCAAAGGCTATATAACATTTCATTGACAGGACAGACACCAGATTTCTTAGTAAAATCACCATAACATAGTGGACACAAGTTCAACAATTTACGTTATGATAAGCAACTAATCATATAACAAAACTATATAGCCGATATTTAGTATTAAATGGATGACAGAACTCATTTCTGTTGATGGAAGGAGGCAAAGATATAATGCAAGCTTATGATGATAACTTGATTACAATGATAATTCTAAAGCAAAGCATTGACCAAATTTTAGATGTCTGAAATCCAGTACAATTTGGTCCTGCAGGTATAAAGGATTGAAGTTCCAGTGGCATCATGGATAAAATGTAATAGATGCCAGCAGATTGAAAGTAGATCCCCTATCAACTATCATGTTCACAAATTGTATTCTTCTAAGGTGACAAGCATCACATGTTGACTTTATTAAAATGATGACAAACTACATTTTCCTTTTTGGATGGAAAATCAACTGTGTATAAGGCAATCAACAGTTATTATTCCTGAACTCTCAAGTACTGACTAAAAAGCAGTTGGGAAAAAACAAAATCAGAACTCTAATATGTGAAACAATGATTTTATAACTGGAGATGCACTCTACAGGCTACCATCCACCATATATAGCAAGTAACACATTGGAATGTGCTAAAAGTTCATGAAACAAGCCAAGCAAAAAAGTGAAAATTCTTTAAAATGAATCAAGGTGTCCCTGTAATCGGTGCAAGGACCTTTGTTGAAAATTCCTTATTCCTATGAGATATTGTATATTTAAAATTCCATAAGATTGGAGAATCCCACAATAAAATGGCAATATTGAATAGTTACTCCTCTAGTTAAAGAACTTCAGAGTAATAATTGATAGCACCATTCAGGTAGTAGAACATGACTAAATCAGAAAAAACAGAAAATCGAATAGCATATGATTCAAAACTTACCACTGCCACAAACTAGCTCAAAGAGACAGGCTGGCAAAAAGAAGCTCCAGTTCCTGTTCCTGGGACACTGTTCTCTGAAATAAAAAAACCACACCATTGATCAGCATTTAAGCATTTCTTTTTGGTAGTCTCCAGCATATTTTCGAGTCAAAGCATTTTTAAACATCCAAGACATAGAAATCTACAGATGATATTTTTAAGGTCGTCCAACAAAAGATAATTGGATAACTGATCTAGCGGCAAAGAAGTTACTAGGATCACAGCCCAAAAAGATCTACCATTATCTATTTCCTAAGGATAAGTCTCCATAATTAAGAAGGGAAGCAGCAAAATTATGGGTTCCTTGTCCAAGCAATATGAAAGAACACCAGCCAATGTTGTCCAACTGTCTAATGTACTAAAAGCGTGATAATTGTGAAAAGTCCTAATCCGTTCTTATCCAAAGAAGAAAATAAAATTCCATGCTCAGGTAGGAATGATAATCTAAACTCATATATAGTTCTAGAATCACCCGCATTTCTCCACACATAAATTTATACACTTGTAGATTGGTACTGCATCATAAGGCTTTAAGATGATAACAGAAAACAAAGTGACCACATAAGACTTTAAATTAGGACACAAGCAGAGAACTCATAAATCATATTATCCAAAGAAATCTATTATAAGACATCGCTGTCATCGTTGACAACCTAATCCAGTAACTTGGATACCACAACAGAAATGCATCTCAATAAGCTACTGAGGTGACTTAAAAAAGAGTTCACACATAGATCAAATCTGTACTGACTAATGACTCAATCCAATGTCCAACAAGCTTGCATATATCTCAAATCTCTAATGACAAGACTCGACCTAATATTGAAGAAGTTTTTTATTTTATAATTGAGATGTTATAGGATTGGGTATAAGTTTTTTTTTTTTTGGATAAGGTGAATTTTATTGATATCCAAAACGTATACAATCATGAACCGGGAAATTTACAATATAGTCATAGGACGTAGCAAAGTGAAAGCGAAACTAAAGAGCTACATGGAAGCATTACAATACAGAGGTATAAGCAATAATTTGGTTTACAACTGAACCCCAGTTGGGGATGTGATTCCCTAGACGTGCATTGTTACGTACTCTCCATATGCAATACACCGAAGCAGCCAGTGCGGCGCATCTTCTATTGTGGTCGATAGAGGAGGAACCATTTGAGGCCAATAGTAGCGAAGTGGCCCCTTTCCAATGGTGAAAGTGTGGTGGGCAGTGAAGGTGGTCACAAACTGCTGTCCATATGGAGCGAGAGTAACTGCAATTAAAGAAGAGGTGAGGATGATCTTCCGGGCTCTGATGACATAGGAAGCACGTGGTGGAAGTAGTCAAGCCCCATAATTCCAATTTGTCAAGGGTGGTTAGCTTGTGGAGCCAGGCCAGCCACAAGATAAACGAGTGTCTAGGGATAGAGTATTTATTCCATATAACCTTCGCCCAAGGGACTGGTCTAGGTGAAGGGGAGAGGAATGCATACCCACTCTTGGTTGTGTAGTCACCCGTGTTGGAATGGACCCATCGGAGGTGGTCATTGGCAGTTGCATTGGGATGAAGGGAGTCAGGTATCTGGATGTTCATATTGAGTACTGCGTCTGGGTGCACCAGTTATTACCTTCCATGAGGGAACAAAGCTTAGTGGTAGGTGGAAGGCCAGTATTGCCCATTACCCGAGCACTGAAGACCTGATCCCAGGGTCCTATTGGGAGCCAGAAGTCAGTCCAGAGGGAGATGGTGAGACCGTTGTTGGGGATCCATTGGAAACAAGGCCGGACTAATTGTCTGAGCTTCAGTAGTTTCTTCCAAGTCCAAGAGCATGTTGTTGGCGGCTTTTGAGTCCAGAAGCTTCGCCCCTTGAGGAGAGTGGAATGTACCCATTCAGGCCAAAGGGTTTTAGGTCCTTCCTTGCAGAGGCGCCAAATGTGCTTTATCTGGATGGCTTTGTTCCAAAGATGGAGGTCAGGGATGCCGAGGCCCCCACACTTAAGCGGTTTGCAAACATCGTTCCATCTGACCTTAGCTTTAGTGTTCATGTGGGGGTTTCCACTCCAGAGAAAGTTCCTGAGCAAGCTGTCCATCTTCTTTATGACATTGGGTATAAGTTGTTTTAGGTCGCTCTAGGGTAAGGTCAGATTCAGAAGTATTCTTACCTCTCTTCCCTATTGTTTAGAATTAGTTTTGGACTCATTGTAGATAGAACCCAAAGATCTCAAATTCTAAATTCTGAGTTTGAAGATAGGCTTAGCTTCCATTCATCTTTTCTGCAATTATAGCAAGCAAAATGGCAGTTACACCATGTACCCAACCACTCTATTTTCACTCCTTTTCTGATAACCAATCACAACAAAACCGCACCAACTGACCCTCTTCACACACATGGCTGCAGACATACACTACACACATACAACAGTTCAAAACTCACAGATACTTACAATGACATATCATATATTGACACCTAAGCAAACGTAAGCTGATACATCAGCTTAAGACCCACACCAGTAAAGAAACAGAAATTCCTTAGGGACGGTTCTATTACAACTGCTTGTCTCCATCTTGTTTCTTGCAGAGTGTGTAGACATGCTTAAAAGGAGTAAGCTTCCCAACATGAGAGCATCCACACTAGATGATTGCAAAACATTATAAATAATCTCTGCATCATGAGAGATACACCCTACAAGAAGCTGCTCGCTCAAGTCTCCATCAGGAGAGCAACAGGAGATATATATATATATATAATGGGAGGAGTGATTGGTCCTTAGAAGGTAAAGAAGCACTAAACCTTGTGGAGGATAAACACCCATAAAGCAGGTAAATAATTCAATATATTTAAGTAATTGAATTTGCTAAAATATAGTACCTCAGTGGTCATGAGCTGCATAATTTTGTTGAGAACCCGTATGCGATGAGTTGCATATGCACTGTTAGCAGGTAGCTGATTCATTCGTTCCATTTCTTGGTGAACTGCCACTTTTTTCTCATCATAACCCATTTTCTTCAATCTGCCATCACCCTGATAAGCTCTATTCTCCACAGCCTGATTAAGTGCCATTCCACCTAAAAAGTAATCATGTATAAATCACTTGCTGTTTTAAGAATAAGAATACAGCACATCAAACCAAATACAGGGAAATTTAATAAAAAAAGCAAATATCCCTGTAAATTAATTGGGTCCTTCAATATGGTGACCGGGCTTCTGCATAGTCACTGTCCTAAGGCCTTAACCGCACAAAGAAACAAATAATTTAGTTTGCAAGACAAGGCCCCTTTTCTCTAAACAAGTAGTTTTTATGCAACCCATGCATCTAAAAAAAATTAGCTTTATGGTTCTACATTATGCTTTGAAACTTATTGGTAGTTTCTGCTAACGCAATAAAGATGTTGGCAACCAACCTGAATCAAAATATTACTTATACTTGCATAACTTAAGTTACTTAGCAAACACCGCTCAGCTCAATCGGTCATTGAAAAAAAAAAAGGAAAGAAAGAAAGAAAGAATTTGCCAGAAGCAAGGTTTTTCTTTCATCTTCCATTTGAGTCTCTCAACTCAGGACATGTTTGAGTCTAAGTAATGTAAAACTATTTGTGGCAATATTTGATTACACAGACGGACGCTGAATGGGAACAGAGAAATCCTATCCAGTGATAGGTTAGAGGTTCTTGAGTAATCAGTAACATGTTCTCGTATCTATCCAACCGGTTAAGTTGCCTCTTAGCGACCGAAAGGCTATGGGTTGACAATCGTGGAAACGGCCTCAACAAAAACCCGAGGATAAGTCTGCGGACACATCACTCATGCATTTACCCTTCTTCCACCATATCCCACCTACTGGGAAGCGCCTCCCTGTGCCAATATGCCCTTTTGTCTTGATAATTCAATTATTATCATACCCTTGGAACTCAATTTACAGAAAGAATCACTTTCAGAAACACAAGACAGGCACCAAAATCACCGTTGAAGCATTCCAAGTGAAAAGTTCCGAACTTTCTTTCAATACGATTAACTATGGTGGATTGACTAATAGCAGTTTCGATAGAGCGATCAATAATAGCAAAAAATCAAGGAAAAAAAAAAAAGCAATGAAATTGAAGAAGTACCTGAAGATCTTGACATAACGCCGTCTATGAGAATTCACAGGTTTTGTCTTCTTCGAAACCCTAGTTTTCCCCGATTATGATGGATACTGGAAAAATACGAATGTATACACCGCTTGACCAATGTGCAGAGTCCCGGGTGATAGATGGAAGAGGTTTCTCCTTTCAATTCTGATGCGGCCGTATTGATATTTACAAGACAAGTAGGTTTGCTTATCGTGCAACCAAATTCAAGATTTTGATTTAGGCATGGAGTAAGAAAGAACCTCGGCTGATACTATTTGAATTATGGTTAAATATCTTACACCGCATACATTTAATATCTAGAGCTACCAAAGCAGGCTGAACCGCCAACCTATCCCGACCTGCATCGGCCGTGGGTTGAAGCAGGTCAGGCTCGTGATGGCCCGCACATAATGCGGGCCGAAGAAGTCGGTCTATTCCATTCATACACAATTATAAATAAAAAAATAATATGATAAATTAATACTTTAAATTGTATTTTTTAATATTTAATTTTAAATATTTATAATAACAAATTTAAATTAAATTTAAAGTTTAATATAAATTTAAAAATAAGATAATACATATATTGTTAAAAAAATTTAAAAATATCTATTTAAGTTCAGCTTAAGTAGAAAATTGAAAGATTCTTATTTTGACAAATTTATAATATCAAATTCAATAAAAAAATGTAATAGGTGAATATATACTTAAAGGATTGATATTCATTTTAAATTATTCCAACTTTTTTTTTATTATAAAACATGTAAATAAACTAATAAGTAATAATTAAGAATATATAACTTCTAAGCTAAAAGTAAAATATACGAAATCTTTATAAAGTATTATATTAATAGTATTATGATATATTATACACAAAACCACTTTTAATTCAATTCATTCACACTTTTCTTTTCTTTTCTTTTTTTTTTTTTTTAAAAAAAACTCTACGGGCAAGGCGAGCCAATCTGCACCCACATTGACATGGGCCGCTCTGACCTACGAGCCACACAGGGAGGGCCAAGACAGCTTGCACACGTTGTAGGCGAAAAAATTTTGGCCCGCCCCACATTCCCACCCTAATAATATCTATCTTCAATAATATTTTTATCTTCTATAATATTTAAAGTGATAGTGTTTAGTATCTTTATGTCTTTTTTTCATTTTTGTTATAACAAGACAAACCATCAATATATATACATATATATATATACACTTTATTTCACTAGTATAGATATATAACTACGTTGTATTTTAAAAAATAAATAGAACTATATGTATAGGAGTGGGAATACGGGCCAAATGTGTCAATAGCCCGTGAGTTGAAGCGGGCCGACCTACAATGGCCTGCACATTAAGTGAGCTGAAGAAGTCGACCTAGCCCACCCTACATACCAACGCTGGCCAGCCCACCAATCCACATAAAATAATAATTTTTTTTTTCGTTCTACAAAATTATAAAGTCTTTTTCATTAATTTATTTTTTATTTGTCATGTATCATTTTCTTTTTGCAACCATTTAATTGCTTTAACTCTAAAGTAATGTCAATTTTTTTTTCTATATTCCTCAATCCTTTATTATTAATTAGAGTCTCATTATTTCTTTTGTAAGATTTTAAACATCCATCATTATTCATCCATCAATATTGAATTAGGTTAGTTTATTTTTAAGTTAGTTTGAACTAGATTTTATTTTAAAGTTAGTTTGAACTTTTTTTTTTTTTTCTATGAGTCATACAGACTAACTCGCACCTACAATGAGTTGGCCCACCTCGACCAATGGGCCACACGGAGTAGGCTAAAACAGCTCGTATATCTTACAAGCCAAATTTTTTTAACCTAACCCACAAAAAATTGCGAGTTAGGTCAACTTAATTAGGATAAAGGCAAAATTGAAATTTTTTTACATCTTTAATTTCTACTTTCAAGTTTTTATTTGTGATTGTTCAAGCAAAACTGAAACAAAAGACACAGTAACGCTAATTATTAGGATCATATTTCATGATATATAAAATAATTTTTATTTTTAATTACTTTATTTATGAATTTCATAATAATAAAAATCTATGTCAATTTTATAATTTAAAAAAGGAAATTTCAATTGCAATAGATTGTTTGTTAAAATAAAACCACCCATTATCTATAAACCTTCTACTCTATTTTAGATAACTATTTATCAGAAATATTTTGTTATATATTTTCATTTTTTTTATAATTCTTTAATTTTCTTATTTTATGAATTTCTATTTTTCCTTTTTATGACCAGTCTTCAATTTTTATTGAACGTGTGGGTTTTATTTATTTATTTATTTTCTCCACCGATGGTACAGTACAAGCGCAGCATCGCCTAGTAATTTTAAAAAGTATAGACAGCCTTTTCATATCTTTTAGTGCCACATGATTCTTTATATTTCTAACTTTACTAAATACAAGTGTAGGACTCAACACTGTTAAAAGGAACTAAAAAGTCATTTTCACCTTATCAAAACTACTTGAAAAGTAAAAAAAAAAAAAAAAAAAAAAAGCTTTTGATTTTCTTGCGAATCTACCAGCACTAGCTAGTAATCAGAATAAAAAAGGAGGCTCCTGCTGAAACATATTGAATACTTTTTTCTTAACCAATCTTCTTAGAAAGGCACTCTTTTTCTGAGGATTTACCTTCACACAAATATTGTAGTAATTTTATTGCTTTAGAATTTGGTACTCCCTTACTGCTTTGAACTATTTAAATATGTGTTTTATTTTATATACTATTAAAGACAATCGCAATTAATTTGCTTATATTTTGCTAAAGATATTCATGGAATCATACCACAAAAATAATGGTTGCCATTTAACAATTCTGGGATCTAGTGTTGTCATTTTGAGAAAATGGAAAGTGGCTACTTGGTTGCTTTTCGGTGTTAATTTATTATATTATAAGCAGCTTTTTTTTTTTTTTTCCATTTATGAGTTTCTAGGTGATTTATAACAATGAAATGGAAATATTCTAAGGGTATTTAATATTGCTGTACCATTATGCCTGTCTAGTCATAATTTATTCGTTCTTTTGGCCATTTTATAGTCTTCAAATAGGTGGCATGGATAAGGAGCTTTCTTTCTCTATCTCTTTCGGTCTTTTCACCAGGAGAAATTAATGTACAATAGAACTATCGTTTTGGGTAAGAAATGTTCACAAAAAACTTTTTTTTTTTAATTTTATATGTTTTATAATGTTTGGATATTAGGGTTATATAATTTAATTTTTTTTATAATTTAATATTTAATACTCTTTTTCACACGGTGTAGTTTATTTCAATATGATATAAAATGGAAATTTTTGCATTTTACAATTGACGTAATTATAACTCTTTCTAAAGAATATAAAATTTTATATAAATATGTAATGACAATCAATAGTCGTATTCATGACTTGTATTTTTTTTTTATTATCATTGTTTTTTAGCCATTTTTTTATTGTTATTAATTTATATATTTTTGTTAGTTATACTTTAATTTATTATTAATTATTTTTTAAATTTTTTGTATAAGATATGTGCCATTTATACAAAAATACTTATTCATATTATTTAATGCAAAATAAATACAACTCATATAATATAATGTAGCATTCATATGCTATCAATGATGGTTGCTTTTCTCTTATGTCGATGGACTTTTAAAAGTTCTAAGTTTCTGAATGTAATTAAATCAAATTAAAAAAAATAGATTATTTAAATTATAAATACATCTTTTTTATTTTTTTTAATGTGTACTTTATCTCATTGTTTTTGATATTAAGTGTTTAAACCTCAAATTTTCAAAAAGATAAATGCTTTTTGATCCTCACTTTATTATTTTACCCTTTACAATATAACAAAAAATTATTTTTTAGTTTTTTTTTGTTAAGTAATATATGCAATAGCAAGATTGTAAAATGAGATATAGACACTCAATTTTAAAGACAGAAGGCACATAAAGCAAATATATAAAGATGTATTCATAACTTATCCTAAAATTTTTATTGAAATTCTCTTTTATCTTTTGTGATATTCATATTAAAATAGTGTTTGATTAGCAAAACATGACAATACAAGGAAACTAAATGGATTTGACTTGGTACATGTTGCATCAAATTAAAGCTATTTTTTCAAGTTAATAACAATACAAAGGTAAATAAATAGCGAAGTATAAAATTAAATCATAAACATTATAAATCCTAATTGACAGGTTGACTAGATCTATTCATAAAGCAAGTTTGTAGGGTATCTATATGGGACTCTGTAAAAATATATTTCAACATGAACTCAAACTAAAATATGCTTCCAAACATATTAGATCTATATATTAATTATATCATTTTTTGTATATAAACCAATTTATAATTATATTAGTCATATTTATTTAACAAATCTGATATTAAATTTCAGCTCTAGATTGATCCTATTCTCTCTCTCTTTTCAATGGATGAAATTTCAGCTCTAGAATCGACTCACTTGGAAGTACGACTTATGAGTATTCTTCCAACAATAAACAGCTTTAATTTTTTTGGCCCCGTCCAACAAGTTGCTTCAAATTGCCGGAGCTGACTTGACATTCCAAAAAAAAAAAAAAGGGTGCACTGTTCACGACGACCCGACCTTTTTGGACGGCACGAATCGCTTTCCAACTCGTCCAAGCCCCACCACCATTCCTTAACCTTAACCTTAACACTTCATGTTCAGAAAGATAGAAGGAATATAGGAATGAAAAGCAGAAGAAAAGAATCGGAAGGTGGAACAGAATTGGAATATTTAATTAATTTTTTATATATATTTATTTAGAGAAGGAAAAGAAAAATAATTATTAATCAGGATAGAAAAAAATTTATAGTATTAAAATTTTAAAACATCTATAGTGGTTAATAATTTAATTAATTATAGAGGGCAAAATAAAAATTTTAATAATTTTTTTTTAAAATTCACTCTACTCCGTCTTCATCGAACAAATTTTACTGGAATTTATGAATTTATTTCTTCAATAATTCTATTTGTTTCCCTATTTTCCTCCTCATTTAATAATGGAAAATGAATTAAATCTCCTCAGATTCCTTCCACCCCCCCTTCCCTTAATCCGAACATAGTGTAAAGCACTCACGATTTGATTCGACGATTCACACGCCCATTGAACAGTCTTTACGCGGCATAAGGGCGGAGAAAGTAGACTGGGCCATTAATTATCTATCTCAACAACTCCATGTGAAATTGATGTAATGCATCAAAAAAAAAAAAAAAAGCCTATATACAAATATACTATACGATGAAGATGAATAGATCGGTTATCAAACAAGTGCCTCGAATTCACATGAAGTATATTAGGTAAAACTTTGTGCTATAGCAAGGATATTGATTATTAGAACTAATATACTAACAAAATATATTTATAAATTGTTATAAATTAGGGTAAAAGGCCAGTGCTTGATGGTTTTATGTAATTATTAGAGGATTTTCCATAAAATGATGGGCCATCTTAGAAAAAAAATCTATTCTTTTATAAGATAGGAGAGAAACATCATTTTTGCAAAAAAAAAAAAAGTATATTATTTTACAATTAAATTATGCAAATGTTACAATATTATAAAAGTTCCTTTACTTACGTAAAAAATACTTGTTTCTTTGATAAAAACTTTGAGGGTTTGGTCCTTG
Organism: Laguncularia racemosa; assembly: GCA_037954665.1. Classification (NCBI taxonomy): domain Eukaryota; kingdom Viridiplantae; phylum Streptophyta; class Magnoliopsida; order Myrtales; family Combretaceae; genus Laguncularia; species Laguncularia racemosa. The sequence goes on along the minus strand of JBBMOL010000092.1, from coordinate 2,803,934 downwards.
ATGAACATATATATTTTTCCTTTTGGATGCTGTTGACTCAACTTTGACCAAAGTGCCTCAAACATAAATACAATAAAGAAGAACAACAATAATGCTAGATAGTTATGATTACGGTAAAAATTTCTAAATTATAGTAAATATAAGATCATTAATAGTAACAAAGACTATAAATAGCTTTATTAAGTTACCGATAGCTTTCATATGAATTATTGACATATTTTTTTTTGTAATAATAAATTACCTTAACTTAGAATAAATAAAATCCATTAATAATTAAAAATTAACTATATCATATAATTATTTTTTATTAACTCCAATGTACAATTGTCCCAATGCAAAAAGTTTCATTCATTTTTCATTTAAGTTCATCTAAGTACAAATGAATTTACATTTAAGGCATAAAAAATGCAATAAGTCTACCATCGTTTCTTTCTCCACTTAAATGTCAGCTAAGTCTCTAGCCGAGTATCCTATCGATGTTGTACCGATTGGTCCGAATCGAGTTGTGCAATATGTGTACCATCTCAATTCTCAGTCTTTATTTGTCATTCAAGGGGGAAGACTCATGACACGAATGTGAATTGTATTAAATATATCTAAGGTATAATATAATAAAAGATTATATCTTGATGGGACTTTAGCTATTTAAAGAACGGGAAATAATAGAATATGAACAAATCAAGAATATGTATTATGCATTACTCTCGAAAACAAATTAGAATTGGATTGAATTCGTTTTTAATATGACTTACAATCAATGAAACAATCAAAATTGTTAAATAATGATTAACAATACGCAAGAAGTTTAAATAACAAGTTTGCTACAATTCATGACAGATTTATAAGAACTCAAGGAATTAAAATATATAATACTCTCAAATTTCATAAACACAAGACTTGAGGTCTCAATGACAATAATTGCTTGTGACAACTTTACAGCTTATTAATTATCAAAATATGACTCATAAAAGTCTTTGAATACTACTTTAACCTAACAATTAACAAACCCTACTAAGGATAAACTTGGAATAAAATAATAATAATAATAATAATAATAATAATAATAATGCTAAATCTCAAGTTTCTTGATAATCGTTCTACAATTAAATGGCTTTTCACTCTATTAAGATGGGTCATTGTGCATTCAAATACCTCTTTATGCCATTGGGATGGCATAACTCCACATGCTATGATTAGTGCACCCATTTGCATCATTCAAACACTAGATTTATGGTGTTCAAATCCCTCTAACCTTAGGCTTGGATTTAGATCCCCATCAATACCCATTCCCTTAGAAAAGATTAAAGTCAAATTTTGAAGTGAAGTTGTCTTGCGAATCCCCTTAGACTAAAAACTAACTTACATAGAATATATGTATATGCGTACAAATTTTCTACTTACCTAGACGATTGAATCCCCATGCACTTGATTAATCAAAATTAGAGAACAACAACATTGGTTTCATATAGTTGTAGTATAATATCGTTGTGATTTCTAATCTTTATATATAGTGTCTCATCTCGTCATACTGTTTTAAGATAAAATTTTTGGTGCTGTTTATAGGGAGTTAGCCTTCATTCTTTGTGTCAACATAGACAGCCTTAGGAGTTGGAACTACTAAAGCATTCAAAACTATACTTACTCCAACAACGAAAAAGTTCACGTCTCCTTTTGCATTTTCAAGAGTCCTTAGTCTCATGCTCAATTAGGTCACTTGTTCCAATAAAATTTTCACACTTAATCCTATCCTTAATGGTTCCTCTAGGTCTCCACAATTCTATAATTTTCAATCTCATATGACTTTTTGGAAGCTATAATAAATTCATGCTTTGGTTTTTCTATCTCCCATTTTGCCATTGTCTACATTGTTTTCTTAGCCTTCAGATTGTTCTTATTTTATTTTTATTTATTTTTTGATTAGATAATACTACCTCTATTTGTTGCCTTTTCATTGTTTTACAATAACCTATGTGTGGTTAACTTGTTATGAGTTTTTCATGTCTTAGCCTTATCTTATATCTTATTATTAGTCCTTTAGTTTGATAAAGAAAAAAAAAGGATAAATGAAATAAAAAGAAGTCGTCACTTGTTAAGGGGAAGGATAGAAATATTACTTCTTTTTTCTTTGTATATATATATGCATATATAAATCCTTAAAACAAGGCACTTGAAACAAAAAAAAAAATCCCACGAATACTTTACATAACATCATGAGTTGAAGCGACACTATTAAAATGGCCTGAATCATGTATTGGAAACATGATTTCAATGGGGTTAAGGTTTTGACCACAACCTTTTTGCTCATTTACACCAAGAAACTTCAATTTTAATAAAAATACAAATCCTAGTTCACTCTCTTTAGTCTTTATAATCCAATCTATTTTGCACTCCCACTTTATTCATGTTCCTAATACCATTTCCACCTATTCACTTAATTGCTGGTAGCCATTTTTCTCTATTGATGTCGCTTCTCATGGAGATTGATCCACTTCTCTCTTTATTGTCAATTGCACTAAAGTAGGTAGATTTTCACTTTCCCCTCACTTTTTCATAGTTATTAGTATTGATCTTGCATGTATATAATATTATATTGTCAATTTACATATACATTAACTTTTTTGTCAAACTTTGTGATGATCTTTGTTATTATTTTTTCGTTGGAAATTAAGTATTTTTGTAGGTAGATGATTAAACTGACTCAATGACATTCCTTACTAAATGGTTGCTTTGTTATTGTAGGTAGAGATTAACATATCTAAGTAAATATTTTTTAGTAGCAACTCAAGTTTACATGGTTATAAAGAACTATTTGGCTAAGTGCTATTTTTGATTGCCTATTGTTAGGTAACAATACCAGATGTATATGGAAATATTGTTAAAAGGAGTTAGTGAGGTGTGCTATGGTAGTGATATGCTTTAATCTCACTTTCAAGATTAAAACAATGATAGAAGAAACAAGATAACAATCCTCAATCAATTAGGCTTGAACCTTAATGGATATGATCCCTAATTGACGTGAAATTGAGAGAAAGTAAGGATCCCAATTGCTTACCAGATGTAACACACTAGTAGAAATTAGGAAATTGACTTGGAATTGTTGATGTTACGCAAAAAAAAAAAAAAAAGCAAGTCCACTCACCACAATTCTAGATTGAATTGATAAGAGTATTTGCGTGAAAGAGAAACCCTCACACAAAAAATGGTAGCCAAAAGAAATGAATCCGAAAAATTCCTTTAATCCCCCTTTTTTACAAGTATTTATACATGTTCTAAATAAGAAAAAAATAACAAAAGAAAATGCTTCACAACCGGTTCTCCCACGTCAATGGAGTAAGTGTCAACCGGTTCTCCTACGTTTAGAACAATGTATGGCCGACTTCTTGATTTTTTTGTAGGTCCATGAATAACCCACAAACCAAGCATTAGTGTGTTTGTTCACCATCCTGTAATACCGATAAATGTGTTTGATGAAATGCAAAACAATTATATAAAGTAAACGAAGACACTAAACGAATATCTTTGGGCTTTAATCTTTCAGAATGTATCCTCATTGTCAAGTTCTGTAATCCTTTGGCTCTCGCTTTGGTTATGGGTCTTGTAAATGTATGATTCATATCATCTCCTTGGGTACATGGAAGATTTGTCCTCAAATCTGATAGGTCTTCATGAACATCATCTGACAAATATGGTGATACGTCTGCAATATTAAATATAGCAGAGATATCGTATCCTCTTGGCAGTTCAAACTTGTATGCATTGTTATTTATGTGCTTGATAACTTTCAAAGGTCCATCTGCTTTGGGTGAAAGCTTTTGTGACTTTTTGTGAGGAAACCTGTCTTTGCTAAGATTAATCCAGACTAGATCACTTAGATTATAAATTCTGGTTTTCCTATTTTTTGTTACCTTGAAGCTTCTGTTGTTCTTGAGTTTTTTGAAGATGTTCAGTCATCCTTTGGTGAACTTTTTGAATCTCCTTAGCTTATTTTACTCTACTCAAGCTTTCTTCCTTTATTGCCGGACTAGTTATGAAATTTAATGGAAGAGTAGGATTATAGCTATACACGACTTCAAAGGAAGACTTACTGGTTGAACTATGAGTTGACTTATTGTAAGCAAACTCAACAATAGGGAGATATAAGTCCCAATTAGTAAGATTCTTGCAAATTTTTGCTCTTAGTAAGGTATTAAGAGTACGATTAACAACCTATGTTTGGTCGTTTGCCTAAGGATGGTATGAGGTACTATACATGAGTTTAGTATTAAGTCTTCTCCATCGTGTCTTCCAAAAAAAAGCTAAGAAACTTAGTGTCTCTATCAGACACAATGTTGTATGGAACACCATATAGTTTTACAATTTTTTACACAAAAAGGTTATCTATAAAAAGTGCGTCATCCATTTTGTGGCAAGGCACAAAATGTGACATTTTGCTGAAGCGATCAATAACAACCATAATGGAATCCTTTCCTCTCTGTGTCCTGGGCAGACCCGAAACAAAATCCATGCTAATATCATTCTAGGGTTAGGTAGGTATAGGCAAAGGCATATATTCACCTTAAACTCGTTTCTTTCCTTTTGCCCTCTTATAGACACCATACCTTTCTAATACTTTATGGACATCCTTCATCATACCCCTTCAGTGAAAATGCTCTTTCAACAAAGCCAGAGTCCTCTTTTCATCAAAATGACCAAATAATCCTCCAGCATGAGCTTCCCTCACCAACAATTCTCTAACAGACCCATAGGGTATACACAAATTTCCTACCTTATATAGAAAGCCATCAATCATATAATACCCATAAACTATCTTTCCTCCAGAACATCTCTCAACAATTACTTTAAAAATTCATCTTGCAAATATTGTTCCTTCATTAATTCAAACCCAAGCAGTTTCGATTGTAGAGAGGTGATAATTACATACTTGCGTGACAAGGCGTCAGCTACAACATTCGTGTTTCCCTTCTTGTACTTAATCACATATGAAAAAATCTCTAAAAACTCTACCCATTTGGCTTAGCGTTTTGACAGATTTTCCTGACCTTTGGAGTGTTTCAATGACTTATGATCTGTATAGATAATGAACTCTTTAGGAAGAAGATAATGTTTCCATGTCATCAATGCCCCTCACTAAGAAATAGAACTCCTTATCATATATTGCGTAGTTTAAAGGTGCACCACTCAATTTTTCACTAAAATAGGCAATTGGCTTCTTATCCTACATCAACATAGCACCAATCCCTACCCTTGAGGCATCACACTCCAATTAAAAAATTCCGTCAAAATCAGGTAAAACTAACACTGGAACACTAGTTATTGACAAATTGTTTATAAAATGAAGTTAGTCCATGAAAACTTTTTACTTCAGCAACTAATTTTGGTGTTAGCCAATCCTTAATAGACCTCACTTTTTCCTCATCTACCTAACACCAGAATCAGATATAATAAATCTTAGAAATGTTATCTTAGTTTGATCGAAAGAACACTTCTTGAGATTAGCATATAATTGTTGCTCCCTTAGTACTGAAAACACGACCTGTAAATGCTTCACATGATTTTCCAGGTTTTTGCTGTAAATTAAAATGTTATCAAAATAAACAACAATAAATTTACTGAAAATTCCTTCATTACATGATTCATTAGCCTCATAAAAGTATTAAGGGCATTAGTCAAACCGAATGGCATGACCATCTACTCATATAATCTATGGCGTGTTTTAAAAGCGGTCTTCCACTAATCTCCTTCCTTCATTTGAATTTGGTGATATCCGCTTTTAAGATCCACTTTAGAGAATACTTGTGCACTATGTAGCTTATCCAACATATCATCAAGTCTAGGAATAAGATACCTGTATTTTATGGTGATTTTGTTGATAGCTCCGCTATCAATTCACATCCTCCATGTGCCATCCTTCTTAGGAGCAAGAAGAGCAGGAACAACACAAGGACCGATATTCTCTCTGATAAAACTTTGTTATACCAATTCATTTACCTGACGCTTCAATTCTTTAACCTCCCTAGGATTCATGCGATATGTAGGTTGATTTGGTAAAACTGATCTCGACTGAAAGTCAATGGCATGTTCAATACCTCTCAGAGGTGGCAATCCCTTAGGTAATTCATTTGTAAAAAGATCTTTCTACTCATCCAATACCTGAGTTACCATAGGGGGTAACTGCTTACGCCCATCCATTTCTAATGTATACCTCATCTATAATAGATACACTAGCCTCTTATCTGCCATGCCCTCCTCCAGTTTATACTGCCTCACCAAAATTGTTGATAAATATGTATAGGAGTTTGAGACACTAATGATTAGATATGGGTCAGTTGAACCTCCTGAATAGACCTTACCACGATTTGTGTCTAGGTTGAAATATGAGATTGCATGTATTGTAGAGTTGCATAGGTATGACACCATTGATGAGGCCATTCAGTTAGCTATGAAAGTGGAGAGACAGAGACGATCTAATCAATTTCGAGCAGCGAGTAACAAGTCTAGAACCATTAATAAGCTGCATAGGTTAGATAGTTAGCAGGTTGAACAAAAGGGAATAGGGGGAATCGAGAAGACCATAGACTCAAATGCAACTATTATTGATAGAGAAAGGGAAATTTCTAGAAAGGGAAAAGCGGTTGTTGGGGTTGATATTCGACAAATAGTGCTGAGGTCATCAAGTGGAAAGATGCGTCAAATCCAATGCTTCAAATGTATGGGCTTTGAACATATGGCTACTCAGTGTCCCAATAAAAGGGTGATGACTGCTATGGAGGTAGAAAATAAGGATGGTAAGGAAGAGATACTTGAGCCAATTGATTTGTTAATAGTGTTATAGAAGTATTATGATGATCTTGATGCGAAGACACATGAAGATAAGGGAAATGATAAATATCTGGCCATTAACGTGTTGCATAGGGTAATAACTACATCTCAGATGTTGAGGACGTACAGAGGGAAAACCTATTCCATACTCCTTATTGGGTTCAAGTTAATCTTTATGCTCTTTTTATTGATGATGGTAGTTGCATAAATATAGTAACTGTTGCAAAAGTAAATAGATTGCAACTAGTCACTAGTTCACATCCTAATCCCTATAAATTTGCATTGGTTGAGTGTACATGACAGTGTGTATATCACTCAGAAGGCTAAGGTTCTAATCAACATAGGGGAAAAATACCAGGATGAAATTGTTTGTGATGTTCTTCCTATGTGAGCATCACATATACTACTGGGTAGACCTTAGTTATTTGATAGGAGAGTGCTGTATGATGGGTTTAGAAACACCTATGTGTTTCAGAATGATGGTGAACGGGGGTTGTCTTGACTCCTAAGTCACCAATTAAGGTACACGAGTTCCAAGAATAGATCAATAAAACTACTGGGCAATCAAGACTTCAAGGCGGTAAGCACATGCAAACCAAGGTTTTCAATCCAGGAAAAGACCCATTAGATTTGAGGGCAAATCTTCCACAGGCCCGAGAAGATGATGGGAATCAAACCAATGTAACCACAAAATCCATTAACCGAGCAATGAGCTAGAGGACTATAGAACCTAGTATTAAGAATCCTTCTTGAACAAATGGAACCAGAGACGTTTACATAGTGTCTTTATTTATTTTATATAATTGTTTTGCATTTCATTAGGTACATTTGTCGGTATTACAGGATGGCAAATAAACACATTAAGGCTTGGTTTGTGGGTTATTCACGAACCTACAAAAAATCAATAAGCCGACCATACATTGCTCCAAACATGGGAGAACTGGTTGACACTTGTTCCATTGACGTGGGAGGATCGGCTTGTGAAGCATTTTCTTTTGTCAAATTTTCCTTACGTAGAACAAGTATAAATACTTGTAAAAAAGGGGATTAAAGGGATTTTCGGATTTCATTTCTTTTGGCTGTCATTTTTTGTGTGAGGGTTTCTCTTTCACACAAATACTTTTATCAATTCAATCTAGAATTATGGTGAGTGAACTTGCTTTTTGTTGTGCGTAACATCAACAATTCCAAGTCAATTTTCTAATTTCTACTAGTGTGTTACATCTGGTAAGCAATTGGGATCCTTACTTTCTCTCAATTTCATGTCAATTAAAGATCATATCCATTAGGGTTCACAACACAAATGCTTCTAATCTAAAGTCAAAAGTGCATTCATAGTAATTTAATTCTGTCGAGTCTAATTTTTGAATTCCCATTCCTAATCCGATCTAAACTAGACCCTATGCTCATCTAATCTAGATCCTCGACTTGAGTTAGGAATTTCGTTTGATTTTTGGAGTCGCCACCCAACTGTTGTTGGGAAAAAGTGAATTAAGACTAAAGGAGCGGATTAGTCTTAATTTGGACTACTAGTCGTCGTTATTTCCTCTTCTCGTTTTTGTGAGAAGAGAAAAAGGGAAAACTAGAGTTTCTAAGTCCGGGGGCTAACCTATTAAAACCTATACGGTTACCACCTGATCTCCTAAAATTGTTCATCTTTAGAAATGTGTTTCATTGTGTTTCTATTAATTTTTGTTATGTCTTTGAATTTATTTCAGAAAAAGGATTTTTCATTTATTTTATGGGTTGACCCGAATGGGTGCCTACGTACCTGTTACTCAGGATCAAACAAGCCGTAGTTCGCTTTTCTGAAAATCTTTAGTGCATGGGTGAATTTTAATTTTGAAATTTCTTTCGATTTATGTTCTTACCATTTTTGGGATTTTATAAACTCTAAGCCTAAGCTTGATTTCATTTTGAAAATGATTTTTGTAGGGAAAACATCAATTTTGATTTATTTGGTGAAAATGATTTCTCTAAGTGCTAAAACTTATTTATTTATCTTTTTATGATTTTTTATGACTTTTTATGATTTTTTTTGTTATTTTTGTGATGTTCTGAGAATTTTGGGGGATTTTTGTGGTTTTTGGGAATTTTTGTTGATTTTCGTGATTTTTGGGAATTTTGTGATTTTTGTGATTTTTTGGGAATTTTTGTTTATTATCTATCCTATTTGACATCTAAAATTTTATGATTCATTTTTCCTAATTTTTTATTATTTTTCTATATTTTTATTTTTATTATTATTATTATTTTTTATTTTTAATCTATTTATTATTTTTTATTATTTTTCTACATTATTAAATTCTAGAAAAAATCTAATTTCTACATTTTTCTATTTATTAAAAATAACACATAAATAAATAAATAAATAACTAAATAACAAATAATAAATAAATTAATTAATTCAGAATAAATAAATAAACAAAATTAAATAAAAATAAAAAAAATCCAGAAAATCCGACTTACCTGGATCCGGGTCGGTGCGCGGGTCGGGTCAGTCGGGTCGAATCGGGTCGGGTCGGGTCGGTCGGACACGGCGGCGGGGTTGGCTCGTTCACGGCGTTCCGGCGGTCTTTTGCGGCGGGTGAAGTGTCGAATCCTAGCTTCTTGAGGGTGCTGAATCCGATGGTAGTGGCGGTTTACTCCCAGAACGTCTCCTTGCGGTGGCTCAACTCCGATCGGCGGTCGTAACTTTGGGTTTCCTCCGATCTACACTCTTTTCTCTCTCTCTCGCAATTCTGATATGTGATCTTGCTTCCTCCTCTATTTATAGGCGTTTGAAATCGAGCTGGATAAGCTCAGATTTCCTCCGATTGAAGCTGATCGGATTTTCGGTTGAAAAACCAACTCCGATTCGTGCCCATCCAACGATTTGTTGCGATTTGATTTTAATTAGATAATATTTATCTTATCTTTATTGAAGATCTGTTGGATTTGTGCAAAAAAATCGAATCAAAACGGCTGAAATACGAATTTTTTCTTCGCCGGCGATCTCGGGCTCGAGGTAGGAGACGATCATGCGCCCGGCGCGTGCGTTTCTTCTAGCCAATCAGATGCTGCCACGTGTCCTGGATAAGTCGAAAAATTGCAAAACGCGAAAACTGTTTATTATTCATTATTGCTATTTTCGAAATCATTTTTCAAAATTGAAGTGTTTTCCTATTTTATTTTTTTTTTGAACATTTTTATTATTTTATGCTAAATTAGGGAAAATTAGGAAAAATTGAAAATTGATTAATATTGAAAATTATTGACTCCTAGGGCAAAAATGGGGTGTTTACAGTTGCCCCTTTTTGTGGTAAAGTTTGAAAAACTTAACTACAAAGACAAACAAAAGACGCCATTTTTGACCTCTTGAATTAGGTTTTAGTAGGAAAATGCCCCAAGAGCTGATAATCCTACGGTTGAAGATGTTCCTAACAATTCAAGGTAATGTTCCCTCTTCAAAAAGTGCTTTATGGGCTAACTAGTTGGCGACATGACACATCTCAATCGTTGAGTAGGAATGTATGAGAAATGATGATAGGAAGCGTCTTATCAGACTTGCAACCTTGGAAAGAAAATCTACTTAAGGAAGCGCCCTTATGAGTTGGCTACCTGTCGACAGAAGCGTCTTGTTAGACTAGCAACTGTTCGGGAAGGATGTTTCCAAAAAGTGCCCCAAGAGCTGACTAATCGGGAGAATCTAGGAAAGTGCCCATATTGGGCTAACTAACCTTAAAACAGATTTTAGGAAAGTGCCCATCTTGGGCTGACTAACCTGTGATAGTGTCTCAAAAGGTGCCCTTATGAGCTGATCTTGAGAACGGATTTCTAGGAAAGTTCCCTTTGATAAAATTCTTAGGAAAGTGCCCATCTTGGGCTGACTAACCTTAGATAGAACTGTCTCAAAAGGTGCCCTTATGAGCTGACCCTGAGAACAGGTTTTTTTTTCGGGAAAGTGCCCATATTGGGCTGACTAACCCTTGGATTGATTTTTAGGAAAGTGCCCCAAGAGTTGATTAACCTAAAATAGAACTGTCTCAAAAAGTGTCCTTATGAGCTGACCCTTGAGGACAGGTTTTTTCGGGAAAGTGCCCATATTGGGCTGACTAACCTAAAATAGAACTGTCTCAAAAGGTGCCCTTATGAGCTGACCCTGAGAACAGGTTTTTTCGGGAAAGTGCCCATATTGGGCTGACTAACCCTTGGATTGACTTTTTAGGAAAGTGCCCCAAGAGCTGACTAACCTAAAATAGAACTGTCTCAAAAGGTGCCCTTATGAGCTGACCCTGAGAACAGTTTTTTTCGGGAAAGTGCCCATATTGGGCTGACTAACCCTATTAAAGGAAATGTCTAGACACGTGCTTCATTATGAGCTGACTCATCTGGTACTCTTAAACATGCTTCTTACTAGGCTAGATGATGTGATGATAGTTACCTATTTTAATATGCTTGCCAGTTTATCTCGGATAGCAACCAAACAACTGAACCTTCGTGTTGGTTTGTTCCTGCTTCTTTTCTTCTTATCTTGACACTGGATTGAAAATCTTGATATGCCTCTTTTCTTTATGCACAAAGCTCTTTTGACGGTAATGTTATCCTAATAATGCGCTCAGTTTTAATGCTTAGGAGTAGACAAAATTAAATCACAAATTACATTAAGATTCATTATCATTTTAGTGTTTATCTTTCATTGACAAAGTGGTGGGTAATGTGTTTAGGTGTATTTATTGTGATGAGAATTGATTGGGATTGTTGACCATTCAGGGATATTAGCTTTGCTTGTAGAAAAGTAAAAGCCGACTCAACGAACTTTGTATTGAATATTGGCTTTCATAAACATTGGCAAAATTTCAATTCCCTTGCCTAAGGATAGTACATCTTTACAGCATCTGTGTTGACGGGGTCTCTCAATTCTGGACCATCCATCTGAGTTAATATTAGAGCACCACCTGACAGAACCTTTTTCACCACATACGGGCCTTCATAATTTGGAGTGAATTTTCCTCTGGAGTCTTGGGCGTTCGGGAGAACTTTTCTTAGTACTAGATCACCCTCTTTGAAGTACCGAGGTCTCATCTTCTTGTTGAATGCTTGGGCTATCCTCTGTTGGTAACACTGACCATGACATAGCGCGGTAAGTCTTCTTTCATCAATCAAATTCAGCTGATCAAGCCTTTTCTTTACCCAATCCGATTCTGTTAATTGAGTTTTTGACAAGATTCTGAATGATGGTATCTCGACTTCCACTGGTAGCACTGCTTCTATACCATATACCAATGAGTAAGGGGTAGCTCCCGTAGATGTTCTTATTGAAGTCCTATAAGCCATGAGAGCCAATGGTAACATTTCGTGCCAATCTTTGTAAGTTGTTGTCATTTTCTCGATGATCTTCTTGATATTTTTGTTAGTTGCTTCTACTGCCCCGTTCATTTGAGGTCGGTAGGGGGTTGAATTTCTGTGGTTTATGTGGAATTGTTGACATAAACCTGTCATCGATTTATTGTTGAGATTGGTACCATTGTCGGTGATGATCGACTCAGGAACTCCATATCGGGCTATTATGTCCCTTTTTAAAAAGCGGACTATTACCCCTTTTGTGACATTGGTATATGATGACGCTTCTACCCATTTGGTGAAGTAATCAATCGCTACCAGTATAAATCTGTGGCCATTGGATGCCGTTGGAGTGATTAGGCCGATTATGTCGATTCCCCACATGGAGAAAGGCCACGGCGCCGATAACAAATGTAGCTCGTTGGGTGGAGCATTGATCCGGTTTGCGTATACTTGGCACAGATGGCAGTGCTTAACATACTTTATGCAATCCGACTCCATGGTTAACCAGTAATACCCTAACCTCATGATTTTTCGGGCCAACATGTAGCCATTCATATGAGGTCCACATACCCCTTCATGTATTTCCTTCATGAGTTCGCATGCTTCATTTTTGTCCACACATCTCAACAGGGTGGTATCATATGATCTCTTGTAGAGTATAGACCCACTTAATAAGAAATGACTTGCCAACCTTCTGAGCGTTCTTTGGTCATTCTTGCTAGCCATTTCAGGGTATTTACTTTCTTGGAGGAAGGTCTTGATGTCGTGATACCAGGGCTTATCATCTTGTATCTTTTCAATTGTCAAACAATAAGCGGGCCGACTTTCGATGTCTATTTTCATCGGTTGAACTTCGGCTCCTCCTGTTATTTGAATCACGGACGCTAGTGTGGCTAGGGCATCTGCAAACTGATTCTGAATTCTCGGGATGTACGTGAAGGTGATTGCCTTAAACTCCTCAATCAGCTCTGTCAAGTGTTGATGGTACGGTACCAGTTTGGGGTCTTTAGTTTTGTATTCCCCTCTTGTTTGTAGTATGATGAGCGACGAGTCCCCGTACACCTCTAACTCGCGGATTCCCATTTGGCAGGCCATTTTGAGGCCAAGAATACATGCTTCATATTCCGCGATATTATTGGTATAGGAAAATGTAAGTCTTGTCGCTACAGGGAATTGAGTGCCGTCTGGGGATATCAATACTGCCCCAACCCCACAACCGAATACATTGGCAGCCCCGTCGAAGAACAGTTTCCACCCACCATTCTGCTCTCTCCCAGAGTTTTCTACCGGCATATCTTCTACTGTTAATATGTTCTCGTCCGGAAATTGGACTTGTATTTCTTGGGTATCTGTCTCGATAGGGTGTTCGGCCAACTGATCGGCTAAGGCTTGCCCCTTTATCGAGTTTTGATTTACATACGTGATGTCAAACTCGGATAGAAGCATCTGCCATTTAGAGATTCTACCCATCAATGCTGGCTTCTCTGCCAAGTATTTCAAGGGATCATGTCTTATCAACAGCTCAATGTGATAGTAAAGGGTGTATTGCCTTAGTCGATGCATGACCCAAATTAACGCACAACATGTCTTCTCCACCTCTGAGTACCTTTGTTCCCCATCTGTGAACTTCTTGCTCAAATAATATATGGGACGTTCTCTTCCCTCTTCATCTTTCTGCCCCAACACACATCCCATGGATTCAGGGAGTATGGTGAGGTATAAGAATAAGGGTCTTTCTTGTTTCGGGACTATCAAGACCGGGGGTTTTATAAGATAGTCTTTGATTGTCTTGAACGCTTCTTCACATTCGTCGTCCCATTCTATTGCGGTGTTCTTCTTCAACAGACGGAATAGCGGCCGGCATTTGTCGGTGAGTTGTGAGATAAACCGAGTTATATAATTTAGTCTCCCCAGCAAGCTTCTTACTTCTTTAGCGGAGCATGGGGAAGGTAACTCTAATATGGACTTTACCTTGTCAGGGTCAATCTTAATGCCCTCCTGGCTTATGACAAACCCTAACAATTTCCCCGTTGTGACCCCGAAAGTACATTTTTCTGGGTTTAACTTAAGCTAGAACTTCCTCAGTCGTTTGAACAATTTCCTCAGGATATCTATATGGCTTTCTCCTTCTTTAGATTTGGCTATCATGTCGTCAACGTATACCTCAACCTCACGATGCATCATGTCGTGAAGTATGGCGACCATGGCTCTCTTATATGTTGCCCCGGCGTTTTTCAGACCGAAGGGCATGACTTTGTAACAGAAAGTTCCCCATGTCATGATGAGGGTTGTTTTGGTCTTGTCTTCCTCGGCCATTTTTATTTGATTGTATCCTGAGAAACCGTCCATGAATGAGAAGAGATGGTTTCTCGCGGTGTTATCCACTAGAACATCAATATGAGGTAGGGGGGAGTTATCCTTTGGCGTGGCTTGGTTTAAGTCCCTAAAGTCCACGCGTACGCGCACTTTTCCGTTCTTTTTTATAACGGGGACTACATTTGCCACCCATTCTGGGTAGTCGGATACTTCGATGAACCCTACTTCCAGTAGTTTCTTGACTTCTTCTTTGATTTTTAGCAAGATGTTGGGCCTAAATCTTCTTAGTTTTTGTTTTTTAGGTTTGACATCTTCTCTTGTGGGAAGCCTGTGAACTACTATCGACTGGTCTAGCCCTGGCATGTCACCATATGACTGGGCAAACACATCTGCATATTCGATTAATAGCTCGGTTATCTCACATTTTTACTCGGCACTCAAACTGGTCCCGATTTTGAGGTTCTTAAGGTTTTCCATGCTTCCTAGATTTACTGTCTCCACAGGCTCGTCGATCGAGATTCCGCTTTGTTCATGTTTTAGCCAATTTTCTTGTATTATTTCGTGGTCTAAGATATCGTCTTCAACAACTGACCCAGCAGCGTTGGGAACGATATCAACGTTTTTACGTTCTACTTGCGCGAAATATCCCTGATGTTCGATGGTGGGAGATCTGAGTGACATAAAAAATGAAATCATATATAATAATAAAAGAAACAAACTGTAATGGAATTCGATAAATAGTCTCAATAGAATTTGTTCAATGATTTTTTTTCTACTCTTGAGCTAACCTAGCGCTATTGATAGGACAACAAAACCAGTTGTTTAGAGCTGGATGTTGGTTGGACATGCGGGAGATTGATTCCCCTTTGTTGTTGTCTTCTTTGTTTATTCGAAGCTCTTGAATGGTATTTGCCCTTCGGAAAGATTGTTGGAGAGGTGGGATGCACATCTGGGTGTCAATCAGCTTCCCCTTCATTCTGCCTTTAACACTCCTCACTTGTGCTTCTTCCGCGGCCGTAGGAACATACCTCAGTCCGAAGGTCCCGTGCTGCCCCTCTTTAAACTGATGGCCCTCCTTGCTAGTCACTATGTTCACTTCATTGATCATGTTTATAGTCTTCTCTTCTTCCTTTACCGGGTTGTCTTCCTTCTCAAATTCCGGCCCCTACCCACTAGGCGGCCCTTGCTCAGTCGGGGTGTAAGAATAGTTTACCAGGTACTGAAACTTCCCGTGTGATTATCCCAAAGTGCCAACCGTGGGGTCCCCGGATAACCATCTTCCTTTAATGTGTGCTTTTGGAGTTTCTCCCGAAGCGGGTTGCTCAGCCGGATTCTGTTTAAGGGCTTCTTTGGGAGCTGACTCTTCTGTCGTGATCATGTTGATGGTAGGCTTGTGATTGGGCAACGGGTTTGTGTTGACATTGGGTGCTGGGGTGTTCACAAAATCCAGTTATATGATCCCTGCGTCAATCAAGTCTTGGATTTTGTGCCGGAGCCTCCAGCACCTATCTGTGGAGTGCCCCTCTTGACCCATGTGATAGTCACACTTGAGGTTAGAGTCGAAGTTCTTGGGTCTGTATCTATCGTTGGGGAGTTCGAAACTAATCAAGTTGTCTGCCCTTAACCGGGCGAAGACCTGACTGAGCGGTATGGGGATTGGAGTGAACTGCCTTGGGGGCCTGGCGGCCTGTGTATGACCCGTCGTAGGTTGCTGGGCTGGGGTATTAGTGGTTTGGAAAGTTACCCGAGTCCCAGGTTTTTCTGCCTTGCTGGAATGCACTGTACTGACTGTGGGCTCTTTAACTCTGTTTCCTCCTAAGGGCCTTTGGGTTGGTGTGACCCTAAGAGGTTCCATTGATTGGAGCCTGCCAGTGGTGATGGCATTCTCGATCCCGCAACCTGCAGTCACTACTTCTGCAAAACTGGAAGAAGTCTGGCCTACCAAATGTGAAAAGTAAGTTTTGTCCAAGGTATTGACAAATATGGATGTCAATTCCTTTTTAGACATCGGAGTGGCTACCCTGGCGGCTTGGGCCCTCCAGCGCTGAGCATATTCCTTGAACGGCTCCGTAAGTCTTTTTCGGAGACTCCCCAGATCGATCACAGATGGGGCAACTTCGATGTTAAACTTGTATTGATCATAAAAGGCCCGGGCTAGCTTTTCCCAGGTGTTGACAATGTTGAAGTCGAGGTGGGCATACCAGATTAATGCGGGGCCTGTGAGGCTGTCCTGGAAGGTCTGGAGCATGAGTTGATCGTATTGAGCATACTTGCTCATTTTCCGGGCATATAGCCTGGTATGCATCTTGGGGCAGCCGGTCCCATCATACTTTTCAAAATCTGGGGTCTTGAACTTGTCAGGGTATGCCTCTTCCATGTATGCTGGCAGGTTAGTGATTCCGGCCTGTTCAAAACCATCAGGGCCTTCAATAGTTTTCATCTTGTCATTGAGCTGCTGGAAGAGTCGCTTCTCCATTTCCTTTTTCAGATCATCAGCGGTCGGCCCCTGGCTGACCTTTGGCTCATACTCGAAGGCTGGGTTAAGGTGGGAATTGATTTCTTCGTATTCCGGAGGTTGTCCCTCCACTGCTTTTCCCTTCCTAGCCCTTGAATACTCTTCTTGAGCCGGCTGGGTGTTGCGCAGGAGGCCGATGCTTTCAGTCAAGAGGTGAACCTGGGTAGCCAGCTGTTGGACCGTTTGCTCTAGGGATATGATCCTAGAGTCTGAGGCAGCTTCAGCGTTGGTGTTGTGGCGGTTGTCACTGCTGTTGGCCATTTTTGCTCTTGAGCGCGTAAGGACTAGGCTTCTGGGTGGGTTCAGTTGCTTGGAAGCTATTTTGATACCTGGCGCGCATTTTTTTCCTTTTTTAGTATGATGGATGCAAGAATGATATGCATGTGTCACGCGGATGCTAAAAGATAAAAGGGTTGACAACTGATTGACAATGTATTATTAAAACTTCACTTTTATTAATAATTATAGAGTTCAATAAAAATGAAAGATTACAAATAATGCTCTATTTCCTAGCTCTTTTGGTCTTCTGTAGTGGAGGCTCAGGCTTCCCACTGATGATGGCTTCTAGTTCCTTGACCTTAGCTTGGCACTTCTCTAATTGTGCTTCCAAGGCCTTGTTTCTTTGGTCAGATTCCTTGAAGCGTCCCTTCCAGATGTTTTTCTTATAGTCTGCAGCTTCGAAGTATACTTCCATCCGGGCCTTGACCTGCTCCAGGTAGATCTCTGTCTCTGGATTGATCTTATCTGGTCTTGGTTGGGTGATGTCTGGAACCCGGTATGCTCTTTCCCATGTTTGGTATAGCTGACGGATTACAAACTCTCTAGTGGCTCGGTGTTTTCCCACTTCGCCATCTAGCTCGCCGAGGTCCACATTCGGGCTTTCGATTCTGGCCTCCCAAAGTGCTTTGACCTCTGCTAGCTTAGCAAATTTCTCGGCTACCAACAGGTTCAAATCCTGGTACTCAAAGGTGATTGCTTCGAGTGAAGGCCGATAAACTATGTCTTGGACGGTACTGAATTGGCGGACTACGGAGTTGGGGTGATATCCGATACATCCGTTGATCTCGATTAATGGCACTGCTTGGAAATTACTGCAAGTTAAGATGATTTTATTGCAGCAACTCCACCTGGCTATCCATAGAATATCTTCGGCGCTAAGGCTTCTAAGCAGATCTACCCAACTGTAGCTGGTAATGTCGTCGGGTAACTTTACCTTTTCTATACAAGAACCCACCAGATCCACCTGTTGGGCTAGGGTTTTCCTGACCATGTTCAGCCCGAAGCACTTGAGGTGGCTTACGAACCATATTAGCAGAAGGTTGATGCTGGAGCGGAGGATCCCATGACCCTTCTTCTTAAGGAAATTCAAATTCCGGATCTGTTTAGCCAGTAGAGCCGGGATGTAAGATCTTCCCTCCAGGAATTGGGTTACCAGCTCTGCAACCCGGTAGTGAATATAGAAGGTCCCGGTAGGGAACAGTATGGTGGCGAAGGCTGTCAAGATGAAAGCGTTCACCCTTCTCTGTCTGTAAGTCTTAGGGTCTCCACACAGGATGTCCTTTCTATCCCCATTGTCTTCTCGGGCAATAAACCAGGCTTCTAAATCATCCATTCGTATGCAATACCCATTACAGTCTGCCAGGGCTTTGTTGACCGCTGTTTTGCGGATGCCTAGCAGTCTACTGAAGGTGCCGGCTGGCCCGGCCTCGAGGTCTGGCGTGTAAATCTGATCAGTCAGTGCTGGAGCCTGTAGCAATTGGGTGTACTCCTCCAGGGTAGGGGTGATCTCATGCGGCCCGATGAAGAAAGCTGCAGGCTCAATCTCCCATAACTGGAGCATGGCCCGGACCATAGGTAAATTCGCCTTTGACTTAGTCAGTGAGAGGATGGGGCCGATCTTCTGCTGGATAAAGGCCTGCTCCTCTGGGTTGTACAAGGTAAACCAGTGGTCCAGTACCAATTTTGGGTCCAAAGGTCTGTACACCCGAATCTCTTTGCGGAGGAGGCGGTCAACTGCACTGCTAGCCATCTATTACAATAGGAAAAAGCCTAGTTACAAACAGAACTATGAAAATGTTACAAGGAAATAGTCCTGAACTCCAAGGACAAAATAACAAACCATTACATTGTCATCTAATTGTCAACCCCTCGTACGATGTTATGTATGCAAGTAGTTTGGTTCTAACTGGTTCCCGAGCTCTATGGCCTCCCGCATTCTCGGAGAAATGGATCTCAGGCCATATCGAAGCATAAGGTGGGGTAGCCTAATCCGTCCCAAACGGTGAATCAACTCACTTCGCCCGAAACCTACACAATGGCTCCCCGTCTTAGGTTTCTAGGACGGTCCGGGTTCGACCGCATCTACTCACACAAACATATGTATGCATGCAAAACACCCACAATAAAGAGACTAAAATCTAACTAAATCCTGCAAAGTTAGTAACAAAGTAATGATTGAAACACATTTTTCTTAAAGAGAACAACTTAGAGAGATTCAGGTGGCTAGCCCGCTGGTATGGTTCCCCAATGGAGTCGCCATCCTGTCGAGTCTAATTTTTGAATTCCCATTCCTAATCCGATCTAAACTAGACCCTATGCTCATCTAATCTAGATCCTCGACTTGAGTTAGGAATTTCGTTTGATTTTTGGAGTCGCCACCCAACTGTTGTTGGGAAAAAGTGAATTAAGACTAAAGGAGCGGATTAATCTTAATTTGGACTACTAATCGTCGTTATTTCCTCTTCTCGTTTTTGTGAGAAGAGAAAAAGGGAAAACCAGAGTTTCTAAGTCCGGGGGCTAACCTATTAAAACTTATACGGTTACCACCTGATCTCCTAAAATTGTTCATCTTTAGAAATGTGTTTTATTGTGTTTCTATTAATTTTTGTTATGTCTTTGAATTTATTTCAGAAAAAGGATTTTTCATTTATTTTATGGGTTGACCCGAATGGGTGCCTACGTACCTGCTACTCAGGATCAAACAAGCCGTAGTTCGCTTTTCTGAAAATCTTTAGTGCATGGGTGAATTTTAATTTTGAAATTTCTTTCGATTTATGTTCTTACCATTTTTGGGATTTTATAAACTCTAAGCCTAAGCTTGATTTCATTTTGAAAATGATTTTTGTAGGGAAAACATCAATTTTGATTTATTTGGTGAAAATGATTTCTCTAAGTGCTAAAACTTATTTATTTATCTTTTTATGATTTTTTTTGTTATTTTTGTGATGTTCTGAGAATTTCTGGGGATTTTTGTGGTTTTGGGGAATTTTTGTTTATTTTCGTGATTTTTGGGAATTTTTGTGATTTTTGTGATTTTTTGGGAATTTTTGTTTATTATCTATCCTATTTGACATCTAAAATTTTATGATTCATTTTTCCTAATTTTTTATTATTTTTCTATATTTTTATTTTTATTTTTTATTTTTTTATTTATCTATTTATTATTTTTTATTATTTTTCTACATTATTAAATTCTAGAAAAAATCTAATTTCTATATTTTCCTATTTATTAAAAATAACACATAAATAAATAAATAAATAACTAAATAACAAATAATAAATAAATTAATTAATTCAGAATAAATAAATAAACAAAATTAAATAAAAAAAATCCGGAAAATCCGACTTACTTGGATCCGGGTCGGTGCGCGGGTCGGGTCAGTCGGGTCGAATCGGGTTGGGTCGGGTCGGTCGGACACGGCGGCGGGGTTGGCTCGTTCACGGCGTTCCGGCGGTCTTTTGCGGTGGGTGAAATGTCGAATCCTAGCTTTTTGAGGGTGCTGAATCCGATGGTGGTGGCGGTTTACTCCCAGAACGTCTCCTTGCGGTGGCTCAACTCCGATCGGCTGTCGCAACTTTGGGTTTCCTCCGATCTACACTCTTTTCTCTCTCTCTCGTAATTCTGATCTGTGATCTTGCTTCCTCCTCTCCTCCTCTATTTATAGGCGTTTGAAATCGAGCTGGATAAGCTCGGATTTCCTCCGATTGAAGCTGATCGGATTTTCGGTTGAAAAACCAACTCTGATTCGTGCCCATCGAACGGTTTGATTTTAATTAGATAATGTTTATCTTATATTTGTTGAAGATCTGTTGGATTTGTGTAAAAAAATCGAATCAAAACGGCCGAAATACGAATTTTTTCTTCGCCGGCGATCTCGGGCTCTAGGTAGGAGACGATCACGCGCCCGGTGCGTGCGTTTCTTCCAGCCAATCAGATGCTGCCACGTGTCCTGGATAAGTCGAAAAATTGCAAAACGCGGAAATTGCTTCCTCCGCGATTCAAATGTCTGACTAAGCGCCCCCCCCCCCCCCCCGCGCACTTAGCCATGGTCCGGACCAGCTGGGCTAGCCCACTTTCGCGATTTTATTTATTTCGCAAATTGCATATATGCAATGCGATTTTTCTATTTTTTTTGTATTTTTTGAAATTTCAAAAATTTGTAAAAATTGTTTATTATTCATTATTGCTGTTTTCGAAATCATTTTTCAAAATTGAAGTGTTCTCCTATTTTATTTTATTTTTTGAATATTTTTATTATTTTATGCTAAATTAGGGAAAATTGAAAATTATTGACTCTTAGGGCAAAAATGGGGTGTTTACAAATTCACAATTACTTCACAAGTACAATTATGAAAATCAATTTGAAATGATCTCTTAATCTTCCAAGCAAGGATCTTACGGCAAGAAGAAGAAGAAAAAAAATTTGCAAATCTGATTTCCACAACTTCAATCCGCTACAATCAAATGTAATCACGGCACAATTAACATAATGTCTTCAATTTCACAAGCATCAGGTGGATGAATTAATGGAACGGGGTTTTGTTAGAGAGAGTATATGTCCTTGTGCTGTTCCTGTTCTTCTTGTTCTTAAAAAGTATTACACATGGAGGATGTGCATTGATAGTCGAGCCATCAACAAAATCACCATCAAATACAGGTATCCCATTCTTAGACTTGATGATATGTTAAATCAGCTACATGGTGCACAAGTATTCTAGAAGATGGATCTTAAAAGCGGATATTACCAAATTCGAATAAGGAAAGGAGATGAGTGGAAGACATAAACGAAGACACTAAACAAATGTCTTCGGGCTTTAATCGTTCAAAAAGTATTCTCATTGCCAAGTTCTATATCCTTTGGCTCTCGCTCTGGTTATCGGTCATGTAGATGTATGATTCCTATCAGGTAACATATGTCTAATGAAGGTAGTTAGAGTTTTACTAATGTAAAGAGTGGGAAGTCATTAGATATTATTTATAAGGGTCTATGAATTAACACTAAGACCTATTGAGCTAGGTTGGTTTATGGGTGCCTAAATAGAGAAGTTGGTTGAGTTTATTATCTTAACATATCCATCAATGATGATGACGACATGGAGCCAATTTTGCTGTTTATATAAGAACATGGAGGCTTAGTTACTGAAGTGGAGATGTTTGGTTACACTCATAAAATCAACTTGCCTCCACTTGAGCATGACTTAAGGCTTGAACCTAATAATGGTGATTTGGATGAAGCTCAAGTGACCCTAATTCCTAAGTTATGCTTATGGCTTAGGAAAGAAGTAATAGTTGTAGTCTTTCTTGAAACAAATGTAAATTTCCTAGTCGAAATTGGTTGGAGTAAGGTGCATGACCTTGAATTAGCTCTTTAAAAGTCCTTTGAAGGTTCTATTTAGGAGAATGATGAGAATGATAGTGAGTGATAACCAAAATTGGTTCCAATACTTGAAGAGCTAAACAAATCATAAAAGAGGAATTTGTAGCTTTAGGAATTACAAAAACTCATGCCCTTCCTCATGGTGAGTGTTGGCAATAAATACATAACATTTGAGGAGGATAAGCTTCTCCATGCTAGCAAGTGGAACTTTAGTGATAAGTTTAAGGTGTTATGAGGTTAAAAAAGAATGAATATGGCTAGTAAAGATGCATTATATTGTACACCACCATAACTTTGTTGTCCATAAGAAAAATAGGAAAATATAGTCGAAAGATGTGTTGATAGGGACAAATGGTGTAACTTGTAAGTGGAGACTTTGTATTGGTTTAAAGGAATGTACTGGATGTTTTCATATCACCAAATCCGAGGTCTACATGTGTTAACGCTGTTATGAGATTTAAAAAGGATGAATATGGCTAGAAAGATGCATTATATTATACACCACCGTATCTTTGTTGTCCATAAGCAAAATAGGAAAATATAGTCTGAAAGATGTGTTGATAGGGACAAATGGTGTAACTTGTAAGTAGAGACTTTGTATTGGTTTAAAGGAATGTGTTGGATGTTTTCATATCACCAAATACGAGGTCTACATATGTTAACGTTGTAGTTAATCAAGACGATCCTTAGTTAAACTTCACTACTATATCATGTTGTCTTATTTTTGAAGTATGGAATATGCTAAATGTTAAGATATTGTATTCTCAAAATCCCATTTATAACAGTTTTTTGCTACGCAATTCGAAAAGGCAAAGCAAAATATCATTAAAAAAGTATACAATAAGTAAGAGATGAATTGTGTGTATGCTTTCCACATTTGCTAAATGCTAGACAACAAGCTAAGTTGGGCTAGTTGTTGGATTAGCGACTTAATCTCAAGATTTTATTGGCTCAAAATATATTTTGAGTTTAAGTCACAAAATTATTGAAATAGCACTTTTAGGTTTGAGTAGCTAAAAAATGAAATGGTGACTTGATAAAATAACAAAGGTTTTTTTTTTAAAAAAAAATTTTAGATGTATTTTAGTGATTTTCTTTTTAGAAATACAATAAAAAAAGAAAAGAAGAAGGAAAAAAAAAAAAACTACAAATCAGTAAAAAGAAACGAATTCAAGAACCTAGCAATAATAATAATAATAATAACAATAATAATAATAATAAAGAACGGATACAGGAAAAAATAAAGCAAGCAGATAAAACAACGGAAAAAAAGCCAAGACCGAGACCGATTTCCACTCTCTCTCTCTCTCTCTCTCTCTCTCCATTCGGTGGGCTTTTGCTGTTCCCGCAGAGAATTGGAGACCGATAGATATAATCTCTCTAGAGAGGGAGAGTGAAGCCGAATCGCCGTCGTTTCTATAGAGAGAGATATTGAAAATCAATCCGATTAACCTTGGATTGAGGTTTGATTATCATTATTGTTTATAAGATATGAACGAGAAGGCGAACGTTTCAAAAGAGCTCAATGCGAGGCACAGAAAGGTCTTTGATTTTTCTCCTTTGGACTATTTCATAATTATTTCGATTTGATTTCTTCGTGTTAATGCTAGATTTGATGTATCTGATGAATCGCTCTATCGTCCGATCTCGTTTCTGGCCGATTTGATTTGAATAAATTGAATTTCCGGTTCGAGTTAAGAAAATCACTTGTTAAATTGAAATTTGTTTGGAAAATACGAGTTTTTGTTGATTTCTTCATATTCTCTCTCTGATTGATGTGTAATCATGTCGAAAATATGATGTCGACGGTCTGCTATTGTTTATGCGTTGAAATTTTCTCAAGATTTGAGCTCTCAGAGCAAGTGTATGTTTGCGAAATCGTGTTTGGTCTCATTGAAATTGAATTTGATTTGTACTTTTGGAACTGCTCTCATAGTTGTTATAGTTTACCCGTTAATTTTAGTTGATTGTTAAATTAGAAGTTTTTTGAATGGTGGAAAAGCGCAATTCTGAAATGGAAGACTTTTAGCTTGTACGATCATAGGATCCGTTGACTTTCTTGTTTGTCCTATCGATTTAACTTTTGCATTTTGTTGGATAGTTGCTGGTTAGATTAAATTTGTAGTTTCACAAAAGATTGAATATTGGATTGAAAAAAGCCTCAAACTTTAAGAAGTACTCGATGTGCATAATGGTCTAATGTTGCATAAAAGGAGGTTTAGCATCGCTTATGAGTAGCTGAAATATGAGTTTCTGTTGGGCAATTAGAATAAGATATATTGGTTTAACTACCTGCCTAAATGTTGCATTAGTTTGATTTCCACGAGCTTTCATCGTTATAGTGAAACCATTTCATTATTTTATCACAATATAGAGAATGTGCCTGATTGTGTTAGAATATAGAGTGTGGTGTCATAAGAAGGCAGCAGTTACTAAGAAAGAATTAAGAGGGGCCAATAAAAGAGAGGCGGGGGGGGGGGGGTGGGGGCGAGGATATATGAGACAGCTGCCTGTCTTGTATTGGAGCAAATGCAAAATTACTCATTTTCATGAATTCTCAGTTGTGGATGGTCTTTTGATTGTTTGTAGATTATTACATGAATTATGGGTTAGAGAGCTTTTATGATCTTATCTATATTCACAAACCCTGCAGATGTCTTAAAATTTTTTATAAGTACAAGCTTCCACTTTTTAGTTTACTGCCTTATTTGGGAGAACGTGTATTCAGGTTTTAAAATGCTGAAGCATTTCAAACTTCAACATTTTTTGGGTAATTTCAGAATTTTTTTTAATTTATTCATTAATAAAGGTACCACTACAAAGAAAGGGGAGAACTCTGAATAAAACAGTGAAGACCCCCTCTGTAACTTGCCTTATGGCTTGAACATGATAATTGGTCATGAGACACTACAGTATGAACTCTCTGTGTTCAAACAGTCATACACTACTTACCTGTATCTGCTATCATATGATGATTGGTTTATCACGCTGTTCATTCTTGCTTCCATTTTCCATGCTTCTTGAGTCATTCTGTCTGTCGAACCTTTTAATTTCCTTGCCTTAATTATCTGCTATCATATGATGATTGGTTTATCATGCTGTTCATTCTTGCTTCCATTTTCCATGCATCTTGAGTCATTCTGTCTGTCCAACCTTTTAATTTCCTTGCCTTAATTATATGCAGATCCTGGAAGGTCTCCTCAAATTGCCAGAGAATAGGGAATGTGCTGACTGTAAAGCCAAGTAAGCAGCTGAATAATATGGGAGATTTTATTACGTGCGTATATTATGTAAAAATTTACAGTGGAAAAACATCCTTGTTGGAGCTGTTCAAAGCTCCTTACACTTGAATGGACTTTTACTATCCTTGTTAGTTCCTGTTCCTTGTTACTGTACAACTAATTGTATCTTGATATTTTTGGCAGAGGTCCTAGGTGGGCTAGTGTGAATTTGGGCATATTTATATGCATGCAATGTTCAGGGATTCACAGAAGCCTTGGAGTACATATATCAAAGGTAATGCATTGATTTCGGGCTGCATTGTAGTGGGAATTTTTTGAGAATTTGCTATTGTCTGACTTTTTTCTTGCTGCGTTCATTTTCATGAGTGTTATTCGTTTCAATATATCAGAACTAGCTATCAATTTATGTTCATTTTTTATATAATTTGCGCTAGGGCTGCATTTTAGCTATGATGTGGATTGCTGGTCAATCTGCATTTGTAATACTAGCTAAAGTGTCTGTATAACTAGATTTCTTCTATGCAGTACTCAAAATAACCCTTTGAGCTATTCAATTACTCAGCTTGGTCAAGTGCCAAATGTGAGAATTGGTTCAGTTTATGTGGGAGAGCTAATAGATAAGGAGACCTACCTTCATTTTGTTGGGAGAATCGGTGGTTATGAAGTATTGAACTTCATGTGTCAATAGACATTCATTGCGGTGTTTCCCCTTTGTTCCTGCATTTCTTTTATTGAAGATTTTATCAATTTCTGCTACTGGGTCAGGAGCAACAGTAACAGTGGACTATGGGCTTTGTAATCATTGCATCAGCAGCATCAGCTTATTAAACCTTTTTTAGTGTGCTGTACTTTTCTTTTTTGACATTTTAATGCAACTTGTACTGGTATACCGAATTAATATATGACTAGAACCTGTGGCAGTTATGGACATCTTCTATGGTATTACAGTCTTATAAGAATCAATATGGTTTTCATAAAAACATGATTCGAGTCAGTCATAATTTTGCAAAGCATGAAATTTTTTTTTTATGGAGGTTTCCTTCATTGGCTGATTAATCAATTTATTGCTCTATTTTGATTCATCACATTGATGGGAAAGGGGATAAGGGGATTTTTTTTCTTTTTTAATTTTTGTTGAAAAAAATAAAAGAACTTGATTATGTCGCCCCTGAAAGAAGTATTTAGGAGACAGTCAAAAGTACTTACATTTCACAAATGAATAAATGTTTATTCCTTTCTGCTGCAGTTCCTTTATATATATAATAAATTTTAAAAATCAATTCTTCTTCTTTCCAAGTCGTAATCTTTAGATAAGGAAGAAAAGAAGCATCCCTTCAATTTTTTGAGTTTTGTGCTTCAATCATCTTTAAGATCCAGTGTGATATTGTTGGGTCTTTATTGCATAAGCTTATAACTCAAGCAACGAATAATTAGAGGCTGTAGTCTTTAAGTATTTGAAATCATCTGTACAGCATATTTACTGTCCTTGTAGCATCTATGAATTACTCATTCCTGGTCTAGCTCTAGTTATTCAATACTCGTATTTTTTCGTATTACTCACAGTTGGAACATACTAAAACTCTTCTGAGAAGATTCACCCTTTATTAAATTATTTTTGTAATCCTCTATGAGTGATTTGTTGGACTTGGATATTAGCATGCACAGAGAGTAACAAATTGAGCACTATGGTTTGCTTTCACCTAATGCAGGTGCGATCTGCTACCCTGGACACATGGCTTCCAGAGCAGGTTGCTTTTATTCAAAGTAAGATTAGATTCTAGGATTTTTTTGGAATTTTCATTCAGGTTTAAGTATTTTTGTGCTTGCTTTATCATGATTGTTTATTCTGGTTTACAGCTATGGGCAATGAGAAGGCAAATAGCTACTGGGAAGCGGAGCTTCCTCCAAATTATGACAGAGTTGGGATTGAGAATTTCATTCGAGCAAAGTATGTGAGCTCCTGCTCGAATTGCCAGCTAGTGTCTTTCAAGCATTAATTTCCTAAATTGATTATGTATGAAGGTTCACTCATTGTAAGGATGGTTTCTACATTTGCTTGAAGGTATGAAGAAAAAAGATGGGTTCCCAAGGATGGAAAACCAAGGCCATCTTCCATGGCCCATGAAGAGGTGTACTCACATAGATCCAGTGAGCGGAATGGGCATGGTTATGTGAACAACTTGGAGAATTCTCATGATGAGAGGAAAAATTCAGAGGCTTCTACTAGAAAAGAAAGTATTCCTGCCACAAAAATTAGTTTTCCTGCTGCCCCTAGAGGACCTGAGCAGGTATTTTGTTGCATTCTTGTTCTAGCACTCTTTTAGAAAATTGGGCTGATTGCATCATACATAGGACATAGAATGAATAGAATAATATCTAGGGTTCATTAATGGGTCCCTTTAAGGTACTTGTTAAGGGTGTAAAATGGAACCTTATCACATTTTTCAAGATTGATTATGCACTTTATGAAAAAGCTAGTGCATAAAAAGGTGCAAAGTTTCTTTATCAAGCCTTTTAACGAGCACACCAAGGGCACTCATTAGCATTTTCCAATCATCCTTCTTGAATTTCTTAGTAGGTGAAAAATTCCTGTGAAATTGTTTCAACCCTTGATTTGACTTTTTGTTTCTTTTATTAGAAAGTCATATTACCAAATGCATCAACATTAAGGGCTTAATACATTGGACACAGAGCAAATTGAATATTATCTATCTTGAACTGCTCAATGGGTAAAAAGTTCCCACTGAGATAAAGTTAACCCTTGATTTGACCTAAATCTGACATTTCACCCCAAAAAAAATAAAAAAGAAAAAAAATTGATTTGACTTTTTGTTTCTTTTCTTAGACAGTCATGCTACCATATGCATCAACATTAGGGGTACCAATCTTATTCTTGAGCCCATAAAATAGCTATTAATTTGATTACATGATATTTTTTAAATTGCCATGACAAAAGCTTGGAACTTATCAAGCTTGACAACTTCATGTTGGTGTATAATTGTACTATGTACATTTTTTTTTGGGCCAACAATAAAAGATTTAATTGGCCTGACAATTGGGTTATTATTCAAGCTGTTACAGACACTGGCTTATAGAACTGGTTATTTTTATTGGCATCATTCTGGTCTAGGTGGCTTCTGTTGCTTATTTATATAGTACTGCAGTTGCATTCCCTTGGCAATTTTGTCTGGGAGAAATTTCTTTACTCAAAATGCATTAATTATGACTTGCTAATGGGCAGGCTACTTCTGCACCTAAGCTGCAGCATGTTGTTCCAAAAGCAGAGCCCTCTTCGACACAATCTGAGGCAAAAAAAGAAGTTGAGGCTGCTTCTGCTGTCTCCCCTCCAAAAGTTGATTATACCACTGACCTTTTCAACATGCTGTCCATGGATGATGCAAATGAAAGCAGCTCAGGGACAACTCCCATAGATGATTGGGCAGGTTTTCAAGGTACGTCCAGTTTTTTTTTTTTTTTTTATATATGTATATATATTATTTATTTATTTTATTTTTTTCCCCATGGGGTGTGGGATGAGGGTTCTTCCGTACATCTGCACTGGGAGTTGAAAATCTTGATGGATATTTACTGATATCTATTACCATGTTCAAAATGAAGCTGCTGAATCAGCGAAACCAGCTGAGAAAGAGCAATCTCCTCCTGCAAAGCCCAGTGAGGGTAGTTCACAGTCTGCATCTAGTGTTGAGGATTTATTTAAGGATATGTCTCCCATAACTCCAGTCTCAGAAAAGCCTCAAAAAGATGTAAAAAATGACATTATGAGCCTATTTGAGAAGGTAGGTGAGATGATATTGACTATCAAATTTGCTGCGTGACCATTATTGTAATTTGATTTTTGTTATATGTTGGTTCCTAAGGCTGGTTGATGTACCACTTTTATTTAGGAATACTATATAAGAGTTACTGTTATATTCATAAATCAAATAGTTATAATGTCATTCAGTGTCTTGACCTCATAAATTTATCTGCAGTCAAACATAGTGTCACCATTTGCCATGCATCAACAGCAACTTGCCATGCTGGCACAGCAGCAATCCTTGCTAATGGCAGCTGCCACTAAGTCTTCTGGTGGAGACTTGAAAGCACTTGGCAATATGCAACAATCTGGTCCCAATGGCACCAGCTTACCAGCTATGAATTTGCCAAACCTTGGTAACACATTTCCAGGGACAATGTTGCTGGCTGGTGGGCAGGCTGAACTGCTAAAACTTATGCAGGTAGGTATTAAACTAGGGCATTCGAATTCCTAATGCCATTTGATTTTGGAGTAAACTCACTAATATTTTCACATTTTTGTCTAGGTGAGGGGTATGATCCCCGCACAACAATCGGGGAATGCCATGCCATATTCATCATCTAGGTAAGTTATTGAAAAGTGAAAGAGGAAATTTTCCCTTGTGAAGAATGACATTCAGCATATCTAAAAATCTGATATGGTCTTCTAGCCATGCATCAACTGACCACCATGCACAGGAATCCACTAAATATCAATGCCATTGTGTCTTCCATCCAAAATTTCCCTTTTTCTGGTGGAATCCAGAGAAGAAAACCTCCTTTTCTTTCTTATTTTGTTTAACCAGCTTTTACGTTGAATATTGATTTTCTAATAGCTAGCTCATGGAATCTCCTATGTAGTAGCTATCCTGCATTAACTATCGGAAACTATTGCAAAGAAGTCTCTTCCTATGAAGCAAATTGTCTTTCATGTCTGGTATTATGAATAAAAGCATGCTCTACAATAATCATTGAACTCCATCCTCTGCTTGTTCAATACAAATTTTATATCTTTCTGTATTTTATCCTTGATCATCTTGGATCATAATACCAGATACCCTGAATTGCACCTTTTCACAGACATTTCACATAAGATGATATTGACAGTTTATTGAGGTTCCACCAATGCCTTACTGTTCCTTTGGTGACCCCGAACTAATATAAAAACCCATGCTATCTGCCATGCACGACAAATTGCTTAATGTTCATCATCAAATATGGGTGGAGAGGAGATAGAGAAAGTGTGCCTCTTTAAACCATCTTGCAATCTTGGAGAGTCCAATATATGTTTACTAATCAAATGGTGGCCATAGTTGCTGATTTATTGTAATTCCCCTAAATACAAAGTAATGGTACTCGTAATCATTTAAGGCATCTTTTGGTGTGATGCTGTAGGGTTCATTAGAATTCCAAGGTGAAACATGCTCAATAAAGTGCACTTTTAGTATGAGTGACCTCCTTGGAAGCAGTTGCTTAGTGACAAGATGGTGAGACATATTATGCTAAAGTGGAAAATACCTTGCTTTGAGGAATTCAAGCCTTACATATATTTTCACTGTAGGTCTTAGATAATGCTTTGAATATAGTGTAATCATTGATTAACTCTTTCAGGAGTTGATAAACTTAAGCTGTTAATCTTTAGGCTCTCACCCCTCTTATTTTGTTGCAGTTAATTTTTATACATGTGCAACTTATTTCTTTGATAACTTTAGTCGTAAGATAGTACTTAAAGATCACACGTGTCCTTTGGATGTATGTTAATTCTTGACATTTTGCTTGATCAGCTTTAGTAGCACGGGACAAGACCCTTTAGCCAACAGTTTTACCAACGCTGCAGTGACTAATCCTCAAGCTGCATCATCAGTTGCCCCAACATCTTCTCCGGCACAGACGGGAAAAGATTATGATTTTTCCTCATTAACTCAAGGGATGTTCTCAAAACGTTGAATTCGCTGGGGTTAGTGTGAAATTTTCGTATACTGCTGCTATAGTAGACGCTACTGGGGACTGGGCTGGAGCCCTTTTCATATGTTAGGGTTTGTAAACATCTGTAGAGATTTATTTAGTCTTCTCCTTTGTATTACTATTGGTGGCTTCATTATTATGCATGGTTTTCAATTAATAAATTTAGTTCAGATCCATTTTTAATTTCTTATCTTGCTTTTGAGTTGGATACTAATGGGAGTAGTTGTTCTGCGTCTTTCTTTATTCCCATTACATTACAGTCCCATATCTTGCTGTGTCCATTAAAGTTGCAGAAACCGAAATTGATCCTCTGTGATTGCAGCGTGCAATGTCTCATCCCCCTTGTACTCGAAAGGATTTTAACGAAGACCATGCGAGAGCAGGGTACAATCTCTATGCGTATGGTACATGTATCTTGATCTCACATGTTCCTTATAGATCTGGACTAGACCAAAAAAAAAATAAAATGCTCATGGTTATTCTTTTAGGTTGGACAAATTGCTGGGAAAAAGCATTTTGTAGGAAAAGGAAAGGGGATAATCACGGTTGGAGCTTGGTGTCTCCTATGCTTTTTGGGTCAAAGGATCGGTAATAGTGTCTATTCTAACCTATGCCGAGGAGTCCTCATAATTTAACAAAGACATTGCTCCCACAGATGGTCCCATAAGATAGATCCTCGACCTCTCATTAAAAATATAGTCTTACAAGGACACGCTACAGCTATTGTGTAAGTACACCACAGAAGTTAATATTCTTCTTTAAAACGCTTCTATGGAATCACTCTACAACCTAGCCTAGTGCTGTAAGATTTACAGGTTTTAGGTATTATGTGAAACCTGAAATTTTTTCCCTTTTAAGTTAAAATGTTATTGATGATTTATACCCAAAATTGTACTATTCAAATGGTAAGTTAATATTATTTTTAAATGTAAATTATAAGAAAATTACGAATATGTCCATTTTCAATAAAAACAGAAAGCACCAACAAGATGTAACGAACATATACCACATCAACGACTCAAATTACAGATTTATAATAGATTTTACTGTTTGATGAAATATTTCCCTGAACAAATAGGTTATGTAGTCTAGGCAAATTAGTTGGGTTTTCTATTATATTTGTCTAATTAAATTATGAAAAACCCCAAAATTTTTAATATGGTCAATGAAATTAAGAAGAAAGATTTGAGTTAATTAAGAAATGATTTATAATAATCAATTGACTTATAATTTTCTTTAGATGTATAAAACCAACTCAATTAACTCAATTAGAACTTGGATTGCAATTTGGGAAACGTTGACCTTTCATATATGCAGTAACTTGTGTGTTGCATGCCAGGGTGGAAAAAGCATTGACTAAAAATCAACTCGACTAACTACTTATTACTTGTGTGTGGTTACTTGAGCTAGCAAATGATAGATCTTGGATTGGGATTATAACTATGATTATATACTCTAAAATGACACTATAGTTAAGTGCTTAGGCCATCGATATATGGCTCGACGGGTAGTTGACAAGTAAAATTGTGTTTGATAACATGCAATGTGAATGGAGAGAAGGTATATGAGGAGTCGTTCAGGGATTATGGGTTTTGGCAGGTGATATGATATAACTAAATTGCAATTAGTGGGATCGCATAATAGCAAGATCACTTAGACAAAGTTACTTAGGTACATAGTTCTCGGCAACATGGAGTTTGGCTACTCTTGTCAATCCTCGATATCTGCATTGGTGGAATCATACCTATTGTCTCCCATCGTGACATCTGAATTCATGAGTATTCTTGTGTTGGGTGTTTAATTAAAGTAATTAACTAAATTAAGTAATTGATTACTGCATTAGTTGTAAGCCCATTTAACATGTGTGTGTGTTTGTATTATTGTATACTAAGCTCACATGGCCTACTTCGCTTTACCTTTTTTTTTTTTTTCCAATGAAAATTTTGTTGATTTATTATACGACTCATTGGGTTATGACTTTGAGGAGGAGGTATGAAATGAGATGACAAAGATAGATCATGTTGATTGTTTTTATAATTGAGATATGTTATGTTCAGATTATATTTTTATATTTTCAATTATATCAATATTTAATGAAAGTCGCAGTTGGTTCCATAGCTTATTATTATAAATTATATCTTTGTGGGCCTTATAGGCCCTAGAAATTAGTTTATCTTTTTTTATCTTACCATGCGCTTTTATTACTAATAACCATAAAATGTTTTTGAAAATCCAATATTTTGCTAAACTGTTTTCAAAATCTAAAGAACAATTTTAAGGTTTTAAAACTGATTTAAAAACTTATTTAGTAATTATAATTTTACGTATGTGACGGATTACTAGTACTATAGTGGTTTTAGGACATGTGACAAATTATATTATTGGTGGTATTATACACAATGGCTTACATATACTTAGAAATTACAAAGTATCTTAGGATTTGATTTCTATAATATACATAGTATGTGTTTTATATAGATTCTACGATATTATGAGATCATAAACTAAACTCTGACTTATAACTATAAGTTATATTAGTTTTTCCCTTTATATTAGTTTTCAATATTTGCAAGTTTTTATAACAATAAAATTTCATGAATTTTATTATTATTATTTATCTTTTATAATACTTGTATTACAAGCCAATAATAAGTGCTATCAAGATACTTAATAAAAAACTAAAATAACAAACATTTATACTGTCATACAATTATTAATTTCTAGTTATAAATGTAAGACATTTCTTTCTCTAGTTTTTAACAAATTTTCGCAATTCCTGTCAATTGGATCCTTACAAATTTAAATTTATGTCTGTCCTCATATGCAGAAATTGATATCCAAAGATGGTATGACGTTTTGTCTCCACATGTATACTGTTTCACGTATGCTTCTAAATCTTTCGAAGCACATGGATTGGTGGTTCACGTGCTCAGTTTGCTATTCATTTTCCACACCAAATATCAGGTACAAGATCTTGAAATTGCAACGAAGACGATCTGCTGAAACATATGCCCATTCTAACCTATGGTACGTATTGATTGGACGGTCGTACATAACATCATCATCAAGTATATATTGTCCACACATATATTGGATGGTCGTACATAAATCATCATCAACTATATATTGTCCACATATATATTACACACATCACACATGCTCTTGTACGACTTTGGAACTTTGGTTTTCGACAATGGTATGGTGACACTTCGTACTTGTTCTGTCTTCAAATTTTTTACTACTTTTGGTTTGTACGGCTGCATATCATTGTCATTCTTGTTGGGCGACTCATAGCTTTTCGTGCTTACCTTTTATAAGTGCCTTAACTAGAGAAATGTAGGTACACGTAAGGTAAAGTAAACCCGTAAGTAAAAAATAAAAGTGTTAATTGGTGTCCTTATTAATAGATAAAGAAGGAGGGTTTTTTATTTTTCTTCTTTTTTTTTTCTTTCTTTATCTTTTTACCTTTTTTATTAAGTTATACTAAGAAGTATACACTTAAGCATAAAAAATATTTATTTTCGTTTTTTCAAAACTTAAAAAGAATACCTATTAATAGATCATAAAAACTAAATTAATTTTTAAGTTTAGCTATAATTTAGCATAATTTATATTCAATTATCACGCTTTGAAATTAGATGTTATGTAAAACTTATTAAGTAGGCAAGATAGATGGTGAAGAAAAGGATTGCAAGTGGATTTGAGTTCTTTGGTCCATGTGACCCAATATAATGTTCATTAGATAATAATTTATCAATAATTTTTTTTCAAAATTTACAAGCTTTAAGGTAAGTTAGAAAAGATAACTATACTCAAATAAATCTTTGATCCATTATGTATCAAATCTTAAATATTTATATAGAAGGTTATAGTAGATTTTGAGTTTTAAGCCCAGTAATAATCTGGGCTTTTTTTTTTTTTTTTTATATCCAATCAACTTGGGTTTAAATATTTAAGTTAAAGTTACTAGGTCTAAAGAATTAAGACCATGGACTTTGAGATGAAACAAGGAGATTTAGAATGGTGGGCTTGAAGTATGAACTATTAGAATAGCTTGCTCTTAATCTTTCTCAAGGAGACTTATGTATTTAGAGAGACTTACTATGGATTTAAATCCATAAGAAGCTTTGGAGTAATCCATCAAGAAGAAAACTTATCTCAGCCATTGACTTTTACTACAATTGGACGTTGTCAATGGTCAATCTTTATAAATACTAAAGAATTCCTCTTCATTTAACAATTTAGAGATTAAAAAAGAATTGACATATTGTTATTAAATTACTATCTCAAAAGATTAAGGAAAAAAAAAAAAACTCAATGAACAATGCTCTATTTCTCTTAAAGAACAATTGAGTTTTGCTAGATAGATTTTTTACTTGCTACATGTTTGTTCAAGCTCCTAGATTGTTTACTTCTCCTCCTCCTTGACTTTCCTTTTAAGTCATATTTACATTTCATTTCATGTCACATGAAATGCAAGATTTACACTACATGCATATAATCACTGCCAAGATATTCATGCATTTGCAATTTCAAATGGGTTAAATAAGCTCTAATTTGCTTGATTTCAAAGTTTAAATTTTATTAAATTAATATTTCGAAGATACTAAACAACAACTTGATATGAAAATTCAAACTTATTAGGTTTAGTTTTTTTATCGTATTCATTGATCAATACTCTTGTTCACTTGTGGATTTGGATTTTTGATTAAATTTTATTTAGTTGACCACTTAGTTTAGTTGGAGTTGTGATAAAAGCACGCCGATAGTTGAACTGAGAACATCCTAATTTAATACCGTGATAACTCTAATCCCACAATTAACTAACTTAAAAGTTCAAACGTATTTAATCTCCTGCGGTTGGACATTTAACATGAGGAGTGACTTGCAATATCTTGATCAATCCGAGAAGCCTAGGGTCGTTTCTAACGTATGGTACGTATTGAATGGACGGTATATAACATCAAGTATTATCCACATATATTACAGACGTTCTCTTACATGACGTCGGAACTTTGGTTTTTAAAGATGGTATGATGGCCCGTCGTACCCTTTTTTCTCTTCAACTTTTATACCATTTCGGGTTTGTATGATTGCATGTCATTATCGCATGCTCATTTTGATCAAATCGTAGCTTTTGCCTTTTTGTGCTTTTCTTTGACGTGCCCTAATTAGAAAAATGTGGGCACATTTTTTATGAGGTAGGGTTATCTTATGAATAATTAAAGAAAAACGTCGCAGAAAAAGCCTTTTTTTTTTCCTTTCAATCTTCTTGTACTTGATATTATTATTATTATTATTATTTTTAAAAGTATATAATAAACTATGAAAATGCAAAAAAGTTTCTTTTGAACCTACAATTGAATATTCATAGGTGAGATCTTAATAGGAATACCCTAATACCTGAATTTGTTTATAATGTAGCATAATTTTTATTCAATTATTACACCTTCATGCAATTAAATGTTATTTACAACTTTTTAATGAGTAACGATAATTGAACTGAATATATATGTCGAACTTTTGTGACAATCATTTTTATTGGCCATTTAAATAAATACAACCAATTTCCAATGACAATAAAACCTATAAAATATGGATAGCTCATTTGGTCATCAATCTTGAGAGTAAGAGTTTTTTATATCGAACATATCTGCTTTTTAAATAGGTAGAATAGATGGTAAAGAAAAGGATATTGCAAGGGGATTTGAGTAAAAGTGTGCAAGTGGATCAAACGGGCTAAAATTTATTAGCCTAACCTAGCCTATACGGGTTAGTGGGTTAAATGGGCTAACTTACTAACCTAACTCATTTAACCCACTTTTATCGTTTGATGGGGTAAACAAGCTAACCAATTTTGGGAGTTGCTGAGATTTGTTGAAGAGTGAAGAGGTGATGTGTGAGAGGTCGAGAGGGGAGACTGCGAGTGAGGAGATGGACGAGGGAAGACTGCCAGCAAGGAGGCGGATGACCGAATGACTTTGAGTGAGGACACATATGAGGGATGATTGGATGGTTAGAGCGATGAGAGGGACAACTGAACGATTGTGAGTGAGAAGAGGGATGACTGGATGACGAGAGTGAGGAGAGGGACGAATGGATGACGAGAGGGACGGCTACGAGTTTGCAAACTGTAATTGTGATTTTCGAGGAGAGGTTGTTGCTGTTCCTTTTATTTTTGTTTTGTCTTAGTTAGTGTTAGGGTTAGTCTCGATAGATTGCTTTTGTTCCTTTTTTGTCTCGACTAGAGCCTCTTTCTTTGCTTGTTGCTATTGTTCCTTCTGTGAATTGCGACTGTTTATGTTCCTTTTTTATCTTAAGGCTTGCGAGTCTTTTTTTTTTTTTTTTAAGGGTAAGCAAGTTAGCTAGCTTTGACTTATGGGTTAAATGGATCGGGCTAATTTGGCTTGCTTTTTAAACAAGTTAAAATTTTTGATCCAACCCTATTTTTAGAACGGATTAAATGGGCTAGCTCGTGGGCCCTAAACCAATTGCACACCTCTAGATTTAAGTTCTTTAGTTCATATGAACCAACCTAAAGTTTATTATTTGTCATTTTTTTTAAAAAAAAAGCTTTAAGGAGAGAGAAGAGAGAACTATACTCAAATGTATCTTTGATTTGGTGTATATCAAATCTTAAAATTTTAAAAGAATTAAATAAATTTAGTTTATTAGATCTAAAAATTTAGAATGTATTAAATTAATATTTCAAATGTATTAAACAGACTTGATATAAAAAATTTAACTTTGTTAGATTTACTCTTTTATCATATTTATTGATTAATACTCCTGTTCACTTGTGAACATAAACATTTTATTGAATTTTACTAAGTTGATCATTTAGTTTAATAAGGGTTGTAATATAAATAGCTGAAATTTAAACTCAGAATGTTCTATTTTAATACTATGATAATTCTAATTCTTATAATTAGATCTTATTATTATTATTATTTTATTTTTTTGTCAGATCCATTAGGATCCACAGTCCTAAGTCTTAAGGACGAACTTTACCCAATCCAGATGCACCGAATCCTAAGCCGAGTTTGAACTCGTCACCATGTACCTTATTATTAGTCAATATTATATGGATTCATTTGGGGAAAATTTGGGGGAAATAATAATTTCACATTTAACAATAAAAAACATGATATACATATATATATATATATATATCTCCAAATTTGGGTGTACAAATATGATATCTCCAAATTTGTTTTATATAATAAGGACATACTCTTTTCCAAACTTAGAAAATTATTTTAATGAGGTTTATTATGTAAGGTTCTATAGGCGATACTTTGACTTAAACCGTTTATCTTCTAGGATGGACCATGTAACTTCTCTTCACCCAAATTTAATATGCTTGGTTTACAAGAAAGGGATATATATATTATGTATTGGAAATAAAGTTGGGTATTGAATGTAACTCATTTGTTTTGTCTCTTTTTTTTTTTTGTGTATTCATTTATCATCTGTTTGAATATGTGATCGGTAAGAATAAGATATTAAAAAGATAAAAATAAAAAAAATATATATATCCCTATCAAAAAATTAAATAACTACAATATATCTACAAATTTAGAATTATTTATCTATTATTTAATTTATTTTTATAAAAATACCAATTAATATCTTATTTTTCAATATCTATTTTCCAATGGCCATTTTTATCATAATTATTAAGATTAAATTATGATTAAAATAATTTTCCAAATAGTAAATTTCAAATCAAATTTATATAAGTTAAAAAGAGAAAAGAGAATCCTAGCAGATGCGAATACTATCTTTGCCGATTCAATTTTACAGCTGGCCTGATTAAGAGAGGAAGAACCATTGCATTATATGTGACATGTGATACAATGACCTAGACTCTGGTCTCTATCATTGCATGGACCAAGCAAATAAGAACAAACCGTCTCGTTCAAACTTTTCATAGCGGTAGTGCTAGTGGTAGGCAGCCGTTGCCCTGGGCTTAACCGGCCATTGAATTTCTACTTATTTTGCGTGTTCGAGATGTCTTTAAAATTGTCTCTTGGTTTCTGTTTTATTCTACATTGGACTCGGAAAAACCAATCTCTAGCAACTATTATTAATTCCTCCAACAAAATTCCTGAAAGCATCCAGAATGCTAGAATCTCATTTAGTGGATAGATTGAAAATGTTAATTGGTGTTTTTAAGAACCTTTATTAATAAGTAAAATAAAATAAAAAATTTACAATTTCTATATCTTGTATTTTTATTTTTATTTTAATAAATGTATTATCAATATTGCTGAACGTAAATCTAAAATTTAAAACGCATCTTATGAGATATTCCTATCCATGAGAGCATATAAGAACACGAATTCTATTTCTCTTCCTGTGAAGATGGAAGCAAAATCATCAGATACGCTTTAGTAATTCATGTAATCAATATGCTGAGTCAACTTCTAACTCGCTGTCCTATTTTCATATTTATTAAGAGCTTATCAAAGTGAGGTTCACATAAAATACATAACTATACTAATAATTAGAGAGCCCCATTTTGCAGTAATACTTAATTTTATAAAAATGATATTTTTATATAACTATCAATCTTTTTGTATATGTAGGGTTAATAGTTTGGTATCCGACTCGTTTATTTAACCACGATATCATATGGTTATAAACGACAATAAAGCTTGACATATAATTAGTAAAGCCCATTTACGAACCTATTTATAAGTAGGTTTTATGAATATTTTTAGTTTCAATCCATTAACCTATTTAAATTTGAGAATTCTAATATTCATATTTTAATTTTAAACTCCACTCTTCACTTAATTTCTCTCTCCCACCCTCTCCCTTTCTGTTGTTCTGGAAAAAGTAACAATTTATTCTTAACTTTTGATTTCTTTCTATACTCTAACTTCAATGTATGTGAATAACTTCAAATTTGTTTTTGTATACAAACCTATTTATGATTATACATTATTTACACCCCAACTTCATCATTGAAAGCACTCAATACAATTAATAAAACACTCATATCACAAAATTTTATTTAATTTATTCACATAGCACTTATATGTAACATACTAACATATTTATTTTATAATTATTTTTTTATTTGATAAATAGGTTCAACTATTTTCAATACTATTAATTAATGGATTAAAGTCTTTTAAATATGAGCCATTTAGATCTAAGCAAGATATACATTAAGTTACTACAAATTGCCAGCCTAAGTATATTTTTTCTTTGCTCCTTTAGGATTATTTCCTTTTTTTTTCCTCTTTTATGATCGATATCTGTTTTTTACCCCCCCTTGCATATGGGCTTTGTTTAGTTGTTTTTCTTATATTTATTTCCAGGAATTCATAAGATGAGTGTGTCGTCATTGTCTAGTACGATAGAAAATTAAGATGGATAAAAAGCACAATTGATAGAGGTAAAAATACTTTCGAGACAAGATTTCAGTAAGGCAAAAAAAAAAAAAAAACAATAACACATGCACTTAGAAATAGAATATGAACAAGTGACATATGGTTATAACTAAATTAATAGACATTATTATTGGGAGTTTATATTAATAATTGAGGTATTGATTTAAAATATTTCAATGATTCAAGTTTATCATTTTTAAAATTTTTTATGTGAATGTAAACTTACTATTTTTAACTCATTTAAATATCTGTGACTTAATTTATTTTTTTTTAAAGAAAAGACAATCAATCTTAGAATTGTGTACACTTATATTGAACAGGAACATCCACTCAATTTGCCCTAAATTCCCCCATTATTGAGACTCTTGGTCGGCTAAGGTGCACCCAGTGATCCGAAAGGAACATGGGAAACCGCAAAACATTCGAACCTAACCCATTATGACCCACAATAGCTCAGGTCGTAACGGTTGAATGTAGATCCAGGGGAATTAATATTTCTGACACGACCCTCCACATCTTCACTACAAGCAATGTATTAGCTAATAAAAAACTTCTCTTGCAGAGCAAGAGGCCCGTGTTCTTAGGCTTTCCGGTTGCTTTTTGTAACCAACGAGGAGGCAATTGCTGAATTTGGAGAAGTCTGTCTGTCTCCAGAAATACCTGGGATGCGTTTATTTTATGATGGGTCCTTTAACGGTGTTCTTGCCTTTTGGGCAGGTTGGGAAACATCGACTACAACACCCTATACATTAATCTTTACTTAGCGTGACGTTGGATCTATTAATTTGAAAATAACATAGATGATTATATATATATTTTTTAATTAAGGTCTGACTTTTTTAGAGATTTAGGTTTTTATATGCTTTTTTTCTTTGTTGTTAAAAAAGCAAAGACCCTTTTTTTTTTTTTTAAGTTGTAAGTCTCATAAAAAAAATGTTAAAAATTATAAATAAGCTTTTTATTAAAAACCAAGGGATAAAGTGTAAAAATCCTTTAGAGATAGAAGTCCTTAAAATACTAATATAGCATATTAAAAATCCCATCAAGATCTTTAATAATGTTAAATCTAAATAAACCTTTAATGTTTTTGCAGATGATGATACAAAGACTTCATGAGAAAACAAGTGTGGAGATACGTGAAAAGATTATTTATTCAATACCTTAACGGGAACTTCAAACGTCCACACACTCGCATTTTTCTTTTGTAAAGTAGTTTTTTTTTAACTTTTTCAAGTTTCGTTAACGATTATCCAAGCACGTGCTAAAGATTAAAAAAAAAAAAAACTAATTATCTTTGTGCAAGATTCATTATATGCTCTGTGATGTATAAAAATGTAAAACATTTTTTATTTGGATCACATTATCATTTGTCTTTTAATATTTATTACATTCTAATATTTAGAATGCTAGCCAGAATAAAAAATATTCAATAATAGCTATTGAAAATTAAAATAAAAATTATATTTTTAGTTATTAATATTTACCTACTTTTTTTATTTAAATCATCATTTTTTTATTTTTTTTTATTTTAATACTTAACGTTTTCGAAACTTTATAAAAAAATAATTTCTGTCAAATCTATTAAGTTTTTCATCAATCTATGATATTTACCAATTTCAAATTGGCTCACAATAATTGAATTAATAAAATAATAATTTTAAATATATTTATTGACACAATATAGAAAAAAATAATATTATATATATATAACGATATGATATAATAAAAATAATAGTTAAAAGTGAGAAAAAGGGCTAAAAAAATTAGTGTGTACCCTAGTCATTTTGGCCAACTAGTCTAAAGCTAATCAAAGGTTAATATGTACCTAAGATTGATATAATACTTAACATATTTAATCCTATCTTTATAAGGTTTTGAAAACACTAAAAACTCAAAGAGAAGGAAAAAATGAGCATTTAAATAGAAAAATAGATAAATGTTGAGAATTAAAAGTTCACTTTTCTCAAATAAAATCATATTAGTTGCAACATGTAAAAACCTAGTTACATTTAGAGGAACTTTTGGTTATAATTAGTGGCATGCAATGATATAATCGTTTGTTGATTTTTTTCTTCCAAAATATCGATTATTAAAGATGGTAAATTTGTATAATAAGAAAATCCATGTCCTTCTTTTATTAATTTTTGTTCATCTATATTTTCCATCTTATGAATCTATTGTTGTTTTTTTTTTTTACAAATTAAAAAAAAGAAAGAGAATAGAAAATTCACTATAACCATCTTCACAGCAAATCACCCCACCATCACCATTGCTACACTATAGTATTATCATGATCAAAACCATTATCATTACCATCATTGGATTGGTGATTGATGATTATGTAATGATGGTAATAGTGGTACAACAGTAATGGTAGCCATAGTGATGGTAAAGGATGATGACTATTATACTATTGATATAATGATTATGATGGTGAGTGCAGGGTTAGTGGTAGAAGGATGTGATGATAGCAGTGGTGCTACAATGATAGTGGCATGGTGAGAGAATTTGATTAGCGTAGTGAAAAGGTGATATTGCAATGGGTAGTGGTGAAGGTGTAAGGTGGTAGTGGTGGTGTGAGTGTTATTAGTAATTGTGGGAGTTTTTAATAGTGGCATGATGATGGTTGTGGAAGTGTGGGGTCATGGTGTAATGGAAAGGTGATGGTGATGATGGTGGTAACACCAACGATGTTAGCAGCGTGGTAGTGATGAAGTGGTGTGGAGGTGGTGGGCTAATGGTAGGATTGGTAGCCTAGTGCTAGTAGTGGTAGGTGGTGGTAAAGGTGTTATGAGCTGGTCACAATATAGAGGCAATGGTGATAATGCAAGGGTGGCGATAGTGATGCTGGTCATTCAGTAGTACTGTCGGTTGTGTGGATCGGTCACACTAACATTAGTTGCATTGGTGTTAGTAGTGTGAGTAGGATGCTAGTGATGATGGTGGTGGATATGATGTAGATAGTTTATAACATATAATTTGTGTAATATCACATAGCAAATAATACATATGTTCTAATAATAACTTTATATGAGTATGCATCATATATGATATATAATCTACATGAGTGATATTGTCAAAACACAATTACGATTGTC
Organism: Laguncularia racemosa; assembly: GCA_037954665.1. Lineage (NCBI taxonomy): Eukaryota > Viridiplantae > Streptophyta > Magnoliopsida > Myrtales > Combretaceae > Laguncularia > Laguncularia racemosa. The sequence goes on along the minus strand of JBBMOL010000092.1, from coordinate 2,759,798 downwards.
CAATAATTATGAAATTCATTTCTTTTTAAGGAAGGAATAATGTATGCTGGGTGGTATGAAGTAATAGTTATTCCCTATGAAGAAGCTATTAAAAAACTTCTTAGAATAGTTATTTTAAAGTTAAGTTTCAAATAAATAAGAGGATAGATTTTATTATGAATAAATAAATAAATACTCTACTCTACATCTAATATCTTGAACAACTATTGATTACCTATTGTTTCATGTCCTATCCTTGTTAGTTGTATTGTCAATTTTGAATTTCATCATTATTTATCGAACCACTTAAAAGGGAAATAGAGGTTTGGTGTGTAGCCTTTGTTTCGCCATTTTTTTTTTGAAACAAATTATTAGAAAATATACTACTTTAATTGTATTAAATGTATATAATTTGTTGCCTTATTTGTATTAAATATAATTAGCTGTATAATACTGTTATTTACTTCCTAAAATTAGATTAAGCTTGCCATATGTTACTTATATTCTTGTGTATATATATTCTTCAAAGTTGATAAATAAAATATATCTCAATTACTCCATTCTTTTCTCTATCATCTCTTTATTTTAGATGGTATTAGAGCAATATCGTGGTGTCTAATTGTTATTCGTTTAAAAAAAAAAAAACCTTGAGAACTAGTGAAACACCATGATAGAAGAATCCCCTTCCAAAGAATCAAACACCAACAACATCATTTCAATCATGGATTCATTAGGTCCATATTATGTCCATCACTCAGATCAACTTGGCCACATGCTTGTTCCAACAAAACTGAATGGTGCAAATTATCCATCTTGGAGTAAATCCATAACTCATGCTCCATTTGATTTATTACATTGTGATATTTAGGGTCCTCACAAAATACCCACACACTTAGGTGCATGATTTTTCCTTACCATTGTGGATGATTTTACAAGAAGCACATGGATATTTCTTATGCAACATTAGTCAGAAACATAAAGCCTTTTGAAATCTTTCATTGATTTTACTTATACTCAGTTTTGTGCCTATGTTAAAGCAATTAGAGTAGACAATGGCTCAGAATTCTTATCTATGAGAATTTTTTTTAGATTTCATGGCATAGAATATCAACGAATTTATGTTTATACTCCACAACATAATGAAGTTGTTGAAAGAAAGCATCTCCACATTCTCATTGTAGCATGTGCACTACATTTTCAATCCCATTTACCATTAGAATTTTGGGGTGAGTGTGTCTTAACCGCTGTTTATACCATTAATCGACTACCATCCCCATTGCTCTTAAATAAAACTCCTTTTGAAATGCCATACAATAAACCGCCATCACTTGGCCATCTTAAAGTCTTTGGTTGTTTATGTTGTGTGATTATTGTGTACCCAATTCATAAATTTGAGTTTCGTGCCAAACATTGCATTTTTGTAGGATATTCAACTGGGCAAAAGGGATACAAATGATATGATATGGGAAAAAAAAATTTCGGTTAGTCGTGATGTCAAGTTCCACAAAACCACTTTTCCTTTTTCATCCACATTAGATCAATCAAGTTTAGATTTTGTTGTTCCTAATTTCATTTATGAAACAACGGAAATTAACCTCATTTCATCACTAACTTTTCCTCTTACACAACTTGAGCAAAAAGAAACAAACAATATTGATGATCTCATTACTCTATCAGATATACAAACCAATCCCACTATCCTTACTAACACTACTCAATCTCCCATATTAGCACTAGAAATTGATACAACATCACCAATTTTAGACACTTCCACTCCACCACCTAGACAATCAACACGGCTTAAACGACCTCCGGTGTGGCATAGAGACTTCCTAATGTCATCTTAAGCAAATCATTATACCTCAGCACCAAGTTCTGTAAAAGGACCTTGATGTCTACTCTCACATTTTCTTTCATATTCACGCCTTTCAGATTCACATTCTGCTTTTCTAGCTAGCATTACCAATTGTAAGCTTAGTGGTAAGTGAAAATGTTTCTTGATAGTCAACGCCTTCAACTTAAATGTATCCCTTAGCAACAAGACAAGCTTTGCAGCACTCGATGGTGCCATTTGATTTGTATTTGATTTTGTAAACCCATTTACATTTGATCACAATTGGTACTACTTTGATGTCTCCTCGCTATTGCTGCTGCTCACAATTGGTACATCCATTAATTAGATGTCCAAAATGCCTTCCTTCATGGTGATTTAAAAGAAGTCGTCTACATGGAGCTTCCACCAGTTCTTCGTCAACAGGGGGAGAACACTATATGTCAACTCAACAAGTCTCTTTATGGACTTAAACAAGCATCAAGAAATTGGTTTTCCACTTTTTCAAACACCATTCGAAAAGTTGGCTTTCAACAATCAAAGGCTGATTATTCACTGTTCATCAAGGCTAAAGGTACTTCTTTTACAGCAATCCTCATATATGTCGATGACATACTTCTCATAGGAAATGATTTATATGAAATGGAGTGCCTAAAAAAATTTCTTCTTAAATGCTTTTGTATTAAAGACCTTGGGAGCTTGAAATATTTTATGGGTATTGAATTTTCTTTATGTAGAAAAGGTATTTTCATGTCACAAAGAAAATATGCATTGGACATTTTACAAGATTCAGGACTCCTAGGTGCACACTCCAATAGTTTTTCGATGGAGCAAAATTTGAAACTCACTTCCACTGATGGAATGCCAAACATAGTTTATTTAATTTTCACATTGAGCCAGTTCATGCAAGAACCAAGAGTACCTCATTAGGATGCTGCCATTCGAATTGTTAAGTATATCAAAGGTACTTCGGGTCAAGGGCTATTTCTCTCTTCAAATAATAATTTATCCTTAAAAGCTTTTTGTGATTCAGATTGGGGAGCTTGTCGCACCACAAGAAGATCGGTTATAGGGTATTATATTTTCCTTGGAAATTCTCTCATATCATGGAAATCCAAGAAGCAAGCTAACGTCTCTAGATCATTGGCCGAAGCTGAATATCGAGCCATGGCAAACACATGTTTAGAGCTAACTTGGTTATATCATATACTACATGACTTAAAGGTTCCTCAAACAACTCTTACACCATTGTTCTGTGACAATCAGACAGCCTTACACATCCCGGGGAATCCGGTTTTTCATGAACGCACAAAGCATATCGAAATAGACTATCATATATTGCGAGAAAAAATGCTAGTTGCAATGATTAAACCTTCCTTTGTGCCTTCACATTCACAATTGGCAGATGTATTTGCAAAAGCATTAGGAAAGGAGCACTTTGTGAATCTACTCAACAAGTTGGGATTTCGCAATATTCACTCTCCAACTTGAGGGAGAGTATTAGAAAATATACTGTTTTAATTGTATTAGATGTATATAATTTGCCGTCTTATTTGTATTAAACATAATTAGCTGTATATTACTGTTATTTACTTTCTAAAATTAGATTAAGCTTGCCATATGTTACTTATATTCTTATGTATGTATATTCTTCAAAGTTAATAAATAAAATATATCTCAATTACTCCATTCTTTTCTCTATCATCCCTTTATTTTAGACAAATATAGCTTGTTTTGTTTTTGTGGTATTGCCATATTATTAGTCACAGGTAAATTCCTTAAAAGATTTAAACTATTATTCAATTTGTGCTTGTTAGCATACGACAGAAAATGTGTCACATATCCCAGTTCCATTGTATTCCTCATAAGCTGTGCAGTTAATCCATATTTTCATTTACTAAAAGCACGTAACAAGTACATACAAAACCTGTTTTACAAAGTCATCCTGAAAAAAATTCTATTATATGATGATTAATACCATACATAAGTCAAATTAGACTATATTCATTAAGTTGTTAAAGATAAGATGAGGAAAAAAAGGTATTATCCACACTTTAGTTTTGAGTCTTAAATCAAACCAAACTGACTATGACTGAAACCAAATGCACCGATAATCCCAAACTTTGCATGTTTGTTTCTTTTCATCAAATGCCTCCATAGTCAATACCTGCATGCGTATCATGGAAAAAGGGCAAATACGTGGCTGTATCAAATTGGGCTTACGTGAGGCAAAATATTCTTAGACTTCTCAAGAGGTTTTCAAACCCATTTTTATTGTTTAAGGATCCTGTATTAGTTATATTTTAAAAATCTCTCAATTTTATCACTACAAACCCCATATAAAACTCAATGTTTTTTCTCATTAGCAAAAAAAGCACTTTTTAATTTAACAAACAAAAAAAAGAAAAAAAAAAAAGCAAATTGTAGAAGAACCAGCCTTCCTGCAGGGAACTATACTCGGCCAAGAACTTAACTTTGTTCCATCAGGATCTACATAGGAGGTAAACTTATTGGATAAAGCAAGTTCTTGGCTAAGCATCAGCTCTTGCAGGAGGTTAGTTGGTGTTTTTTTTTTTTTTTTTTTTAATCTTTTTAATCTTTTTTTTTTCTTCTTGTTAAAAGAAGAACCTTTTAGAGTTCATAATATTAGGTTCTTAGGATAAAGTTGAGTGTTTATAATAACAGCAACAGGTATGATGATATAATATAAATTGTAGCAAATTTATTTATTTATTTTCATTTTTAAGACAAGGTAGAACAATACAATAGCTGACATGTCATTCATAATATTATTTTCATAATTAATCTTTGGTTTTGTGATTTTTTTTAAAAGTAAAAGTTATCAAAAAGATAAATAATAAGAAAAGAAATTAAAAAATTCCCTTAAATTTCATCATCCGATTAGTAAAAGATATATATTCAATATTTATTAAACACATAATTTTTCATTAATTTTTTTAATTGCTTTTTTTTATTATTATATATTGTTTTTCAATAGATGTGTATTTTAAGAAACTCTCTTAAGTTTTCAAAGATAAAGTTAATCCAATAACACTAGAGTCATTTTTAATAGCCAAAGAGCTACAGCTTTCCACAATTTAAAAAAGAACAAGTAAAAAATGTGAAAGATAACTGATTTATATTTGCGCAGAAATTCAATCAAATGTTATATACTTTTAAGTGAGTTATTAGATCTTTATTGTTTATATCCTTTTACTGAAAATGTTGCTTCATCAAAATTATCTTTCATCACTTTATAAACACCAAGGCGGGCCAGCATGTTGATAAAGGGAAAGAATTAACTTATTATAACCTTTTGAAATATCAATTTTCTATTTTATTAACAGAATAAATGAACTCATTTTAATATGATTTAAAGATACAGAGGATTTAAATCTTTATTTAAAACATAAAGCATTGATTGAATATAATGCGGATATAAAGAATTTAAAAGGTACATATAGAAGGATTAAATTAAAGAATACAATATTATTAAATGAATTAAGCTTGATAATTATCTTAGCTAATCAATTAAATTAGTGATAGCATCTAATTTATTTCATTCAAAGTGTGGTGATATCAAATTTATACTTATTTTATATTATGTATAATGAACAATCGATGCTGTATGTATGTGATACAAACCTAAGATAATTTCAAAATGATGATGCTCATCATTTTTCTATGAGGAGAAAATGTATATATAAAAAAAAGGGACAACCTTAATTGCGTAAGTTACCAACTTACCGAAACACATCGAAGACGAGCTGAAGTTGAATAACAAATATAAGATTAGAGAAACCTCCACTTGGTGCACTACATATCAAACACGTGTCCACAAAGTCCATGTGTAAAATCTCACGAGTCCCCATGCTCTCGTGTCTCCTAAGTCTTGCAATACACATAAATGAAAGTTTCCGCGCCTTTTCAAAGCGTATGCTGATGTCAACACACGCCCACGTGGCACTTAGGCTTTAAACTTAACAAACTCATCCTCTGATCCAACGTCCCAGATTAAATTACTGAAATCCAATAGTCATTCATTACTTCATCTTCTTCCTCCTGCGTTGAAGATCCTATCTATTTATACACTGAATATTGCAGTCCATTAAATCCTTAAAAGATGGCGATCTTCTCTACTTTGAATCTCTCTTTCAAAGTATTGCTGGCTTCCACATGTGTATTCTCTCTCGCCATATCTGCGAAACTCTCTTTTCCGGCGGTTCAAACCTTCTTCGTCTCGGAACTTCCTTCGCTCTACGCTCTCCTGCTTCTATGGCTGAAACCGCCGTATATCTACCTCATCATCAACTTCATAATCATCTCCATCGTCGCTTCTTCGAAGCACCAGCTCAAGAAGGTCGAGATGGACGTCGAAACAGTAGAGGAGGGCATTGGTATGGTGTTGACTGAGAGGAGCGTAGGGCAAAGTGATAATGATGTGTACAGGAAGGTGGAGGCTACCGTTTTTGAGAGTAAAGAGACGAACAAGAAGAAGAAGAAAGTGGTGGAAGTCGGCGAGGTGGAAGCAGTGAAACGTGGAGATGAAGTGGTGTTCTCGAGGTCGACGAAGGTTAGGGTTCCGGCACCGAGGAATGAGAGTATGGAATCTGTGTTTGAGAATCTGAACCAGGTGGAGAGAGAAGAACCGCGGGCTTCTGCGAGGTTCGCTCGCAAGGCAATCAAATCTAGTCCGGAAGGTATCTGCTCTGAACTCCAGTTAGTTTTTTAGCTTTTTATTTTGATGTGAACGTATTTTTTTTGCAGAAAAATGTTGCCGAATCATTTGTTTATATATGTTTTAATTTACCACATATAATTATCAAATATTATCATATTACTTCTTTTTTTAAATAATTGATCAGTAAATAGCCGTAGGGATAACTACTTTAGGAGTGGAGAAATATTACCACTATCACTATCACCATTGTCACCACCATGTAACGCCACCATTGCGATGACGTGGGGAAGTGATGATGGTGGAAGTGTCGGAGGTGGTTGTTGTGGTTGTTATGGGGTTTATAGTGATGGTGGTGGTATGATAGTGATCATGCCCGTGGTCGCAATGGTAGTAGATGGCAGTGTTGTTGTTGTAGTGGTGGTGGTGTAGATGTAAAAACGGTGGCCATGATAGTTTTTTAGATTGTGGTGGTGGCCATGATTGTTTTACAGTAGTAGTGGTGGTGTAGGAGTGGGACTTACGAGAATGATGATGCGATGGTGATTGGTGAAGGTAGGGAGGTGGTGTTGTTGGTAGCCTTAATGATAGTTTGAAGGTGCAAGGACGGTGATACATCGGCGTGGTGTAACTTTAACAAGGACAAAAATTATCGCATAATTATAAGATTTATTTTTATTGGTGGAAAACCTAATACCTACCGTACAATTCCCTAAGCTAAGCACTCCACTTTTACGGTTCCTATGTATTACGTATTGTGGACGGTGCTAGGCACAATTGGGGTCTTCTGGATAGGATCCCATAATGTCAACCTTTTATTTTAACTTATTTTTTGTATTATTTTTTATAACGTCGTCTCATGAATGACACATGAATAAATATTTAAATATTTAAGAAACTCTTTTTAACAATCTTAAGAATAAAGTTGAAAAGTTAAAAAAAAGAGAGCCTAATGCAAGATCTCTTAAGATTCTTAAAATTGAGAATGATTTAATATTACCTAATTAATAGAATGGATATTTCCTAGTCAAATTTCAAATAACCAAGGAACAAATGTTATTCTAAAAATATATATTTATTTTTTATTTTTTTTTATATTATTTTAAAGTAAAGAGATTGTTAATGGTAATGGTAATAGCAATAGCAATATAAAATTGGAAATGGCTATGGCTTCAAAATATATGGAGAAGTGAAAGTATGTTTTCAGAGTTCAGAATCTCTCCACAATAGATCAACAGTTTTTAGCTGTGCATTTGCAGTAATGTCCAATTCTTCTAATTTAGCTGATTTTATTTCAAGCATGCCGGTTTTGTTCAACATAAATACATCCTTATTTATTATCATTGTTAATTTACAAGCTTAAATTTGATGCGAGTTCAAGTGGTTTTAGACTGTTCTTGGATGGAAATTTGGAAGATCCTGTTAAAATCTTTTTACCTGGAAAGTCTTAACAATAAATAATGAGAAATTTTCAGATCTAAAAGTTAGATTCTTCAACAACTTATTTAAGCTTAAGCGTGTAAATAGATATGGACTTTTATATTTCTTTGCATTACTTGTGGGCCGAAACCACTAATTCAAGATTGAGCGATTGATTAAAGGGGTTAAGTCATGATGCGGGAATCGAACTTACGCTTCTCTACATAGAATGATAGCTGTCGCTTGTAAATAATGGACTTGTAAATTTTGTCGTTATCATCTTGGCCTGATCGACGTTTCAATCAAAGACTAAAGTTGACCAATCAATTAATCAAATGGTTAAGTGACTACGAAAGTTTCAAATTATGATCGTCGTGCTCCAATACCATCTCTACTTTAAGTCATGAATCGACTGTCCCAAAATATTATAACTTAGATCGGTATAAGCTTTTATAATTCACCGTACTTCTAAAATCTCTAAAAAATTTAGTCAGTCTATTGAAGATAAATAATTTTCTTGTTATCTTAGATATTTAATCCCTCTTGATGTTGAGTTTGATTTGGAATGAGCTCACTTGTGTCTTCTATAAGAAATAAATTCTCAGTCTTTTCTATTTTGGGTTTGATTTTTCTGGAAAAAGGCAAATTGATTGCACTCAGAATTACGAAGTTCAACTTTGTTTCAGTTTTTAGTCTCATTACTGGTCTTATATATAAATTGAGTTTCAATCTAGCTACTATGACCAATGATTTTTATATTGTGAAGCCGTATTTTGAGATATGCTTGTTTGAACTATATAGCTTGCCTTGCTAATTCACCATTCGAATTTCCAAAGGAGGTTCTGTTGCTGATTTCACTCATTATTATTTACGTTGTGTCTATATTCCCAGGTGGTAAAGCATTGGGGCTGTCAAAACCAAAAGGGCACGACACTCTGGAGAGCACGTGGAAGGCAATAACAGATGGCCGTGCAATGCCATTAACAGGGCACTTGAAGAAATCCGAGACAAGGGACTCTTATTCTCGCCGGAATGATGAGAACACCCCTCCCAGGATGCAGAAGGCTGGGACCTTCAAGCATAGCCTGCCTGGGTTAAGCCCCTCACCTGTTTCAGCAAAACTCAGACGGGAACCATCACTGAGTCAGGACGAGTTAAACCGGAGGGTGGAGGCGTTTATCAATAAGTTTAATCAGCAAATGAGGTTGCAAAGGCAGGATTCCTTTAATTAGTACGAAGGGATGCTTAGACGTGGGGTTTAGGACAGGGATTTTGGATGGATAATCATCTGATGGCGTTGGCAATGAATATGGGTGTTTTTATATGTTTGGGGGCCATAGGTTGGTCTATAGATTACATGGTTTTCAAATGATTGGAGCATCGATATTTGGTGGTGCCGGAACTGGATCATTAAGGAAAGTATCAGTAGGGATTGCAATGTCTTGTTCTTTGTGGATGCCAAAAAGAAGAGGGAAGATTTTAGTACTGTGATGAGATACATGAGAGCCAAGATTGCAATTTGGACTGGTGCTTTTCATGGTTGGTGGGTGATTCTTTCTTTATTTGGCAACAGTGAGTGTTTATTTATCTTTTGCATAGCACGAAAAGTTAGATAGGAAAAGAATTGCGATTGCTGTTTCTGTTATTTCTTCGAGTAGAACATGCTTGCTTTTCTCAACCTCAATGACAGATATACACATGATCAATGCTTTAGGGTTCATTTGTTTCTGTTTAGGATTAGCCAATAAATATAAAATCTTGACTTTTCCAGTTGTTTCTTTAGTATATGTGAAGATAGTACATCAAGAGTAAATGGGTCGCCATGTTTACATGTGGTTGGTTAAGTTCTTTGAAATCATAAAGTCTTCTTAGAAAGTCCTAAATATTTTGGGAATGTGGCACTTTGGTGAATTGTGGACAGCGTGGTCGAGGGAAAGTTTGAGAGAAGTCGAGTAGCTTACCTACCAGTCTTATGGGGTTGGAAATAAAAGAATAAATCAAACTATTGGAAATAAAAGAATAAATCAAACTAATTTGCAAACTAAACCAAATTAAATTGAAAATATGCAATATGGATTTTTTTTTTCTTTTTTACAAGTGGATTTAGAAACTTTTCAGACCAAACTTGATTGTGAATTTATAATTGATTTAGAAAAATAAAGTGAATCAAATTGTAAAATTGAATCAAACAAGTTTAAAAAATATATATAATAATATTTTATTTATAAGTAAAAAGAATATTTTGTTATTTAAAAAAAAATAATTTACACTTACTAAAATATGTATGTATTTAACATGTATGAGTCTAATATATATATATATATTGATTTTAATCTATTATATATTGTCAATATTTATTATTATTAGTAATTGAATTTGATACTTTTTATAGAAGATTATGTGTTACATAAATATGTATTTTTTAAATTATAAAATATATTTATAAATCAAATCGAAATTTTATGATTTGAAAAAATTTCTTATTCGAATCATATAATTTGGTTTAAAGTTATAAAAAGCTAATTTATAATTTAATTTAGTTTGAAAAAAAGAAAACTCAACTAAATCAAACTGTATTTACGCTATCGGTCTTTAATCAGTGAGTCTTTACTAAAATAGCTGATATTGAGCATACTGTATTATTTTTTAACCCAGATTGAGGCCGGAGAAACTTATAGATGTTTGAGTGGATGTGGAATTGGAATAGCTTCATTTCTTCAAAATCCACTCATGTATTGGTTTTTGATCCATTTGAGCGAGATTTATCATAAAAATATGGCTTCGTCATAGTCATCTTGGTACCGTTTTGGTTTCATTTTAACATCATCTTAGATCCGGGTCTTTAGATAACAAAGATTCTAAATGAAATAACAGGATAAATATACAAAGAAGAAAATAAAACTACGAGCCAAAACAATCGATGAAGACACTAGTGGCCAGCAACAAAATCAACAAACACAATAAACACGAGAACATAAGAGTATGCCCTGCTGTATCTGCATGCCCTGTGTTGGGCGGCGTGGTTCGTCTTCAGTAGTGTTTGTCGTTTAAGGAGACAGTTATCGGTCAACTTTAGTGGCCCTGAAGTTACTAGAATAGAGGCACAAGTGCTCACTACTTTCTTTGGGCTCATTTCACTACTTGTATTTATATATTGATAGCTCGGCTGAGTTTCTGACTTCTTGTACCGATACTATAGAAGTAGCTTTTAACAATTATCTAATGCTATTGCTGAGTCCCTCATCTCATTTGGTTTATCCGAGACATGAGATAGGACATTAGACGATAGGGAATCCTATTTAGTAATGCTTTTATAGTAAGAGTTTGGTTCAATTGTAGCGGCGCTGACAGAAAAAATTCGAGTTTATGCGTTTCGATTCCTTGAAATCCTATTCAACAGCAGGAAAAGACGCTAAAAATTACGGAGCTGTTGGCTTATAACCTTTTCGCTTCATGGCTATGATGATAGCTTGCATAGAAATCTTACAGAATAAATCCAGAAAGGCCATGTTGAGTAACATGATAATGAACCATGCAACCAAAAAAGAGAGTACTCTTATGGATATAAGATTTTGCTTATCACTTAATTGCTCACGGCTAAAAAAAACCTACTTGTAAACACCTCATTTTTGCCCTAAAAATTAATAATTCTCAATAATAATCAATTTTCAATTTTTCTTAATTTTTCTCTAATTTACCAAAAATAATAAAAATATTCAAAAAAATAAAAATAAATAGGAAAACACGTCAATTTTAAAAAATGATTTCAGAAATAGCAATAATAAGTAATAAACAATTTTTACAAATTTTTGAAATTTCAAAAAATACAAAAAAATAGAAAAATCGCATTGCATATATGCAATTTGCGAAATTAGAAAAATCAGGAAATTGGGCCAGCTCAGCTGGTTCGTGTGTGTGCCTGGAACGTGTGAAAACGCCTGAGGTCCCGAGTTCGAATCCCCCCCGCGCGCTCGGAAAATTTTTTCTTTCTTTTCCTTGGAGCTGTCACGTGGCAGCATGCGATTGGCCGATTGCTATCAAGATAAAAGCCAAATCCATCAAATAAATCAAAGAAAAACAAGAGATCAACATCAAATCGCCGGGATGAAATCGAATCCAAAAACGGAAAAATATGGATTTATCCAAATCGGAGGATTTGAGATTATCCAGAGTAGATTTGAGGTGCCTATAAATAGAGGAGGAGGTGAGGAGGCCAGAGCACAAAAAAAAAGTGAGAGAAAGGAGTGAATCGGAGTACGCCGAAGAAGCTTGAAACCGAGACCACCAACCGGAGTTAGAGCGATCGCAAGGAGACGTTCTGGGAGTAAATCGCCACCACCATTGGATTCAGCACCCTCAAGAAGCTAGGATTCAACACCTCACCCGCCGCAAAAGACCGCCGGAACGCAGTGAACGAGCCCTCCCCGCCGCCGTATCCGACCGATCCGACTCAACCCGATTCGACCCGACCGACCCGACCCGCTCACCGACCCGGATCCAGGTAAGTCGGATTTTCCAGATTTTTTTTTATTTACTTTATTTAATTTACTTATTTTGTTTATTTATTTGTTCCGAATTAATTTATTATTTATTATTTGTTTAGTTATTTATTTATTGGTTATTTATTATTTGTTTTTGTTATATTTTCAATAAATAAGAAAATGTAGAAATTAGATTTTTCTAGAATTAAAAAATGTAGAAAAAAGAAAAAATAATAAAAATAATAAAATACAGAAAAATAATAAAAATATTAGGAAAGTAATGATAAAATTTTAGATTTCAAAATAAGATAGATAATAAACTTAGTATAAAATTTTCAACAAAATTCCCAAAAATCACAAAAATAACAAAAAAAATCATAAAAATCATAAAAAATCATAGAAGTTAAATAAAAAATTCAAAAATTATAAAAGAATCATAAAAATAAGTTTTAGCACTTAGAAAAATCATTTTCTTCAAATAAATCAAAATTGATGTTTTCTTGAAAATCATTTTCAAAATAAAATCAAAGCTTAGGCTTAGAGTTTTTTAGAAAAAATCCCAAAAATAGTAAGAACATAGACCAAAAGAAATTTCAAAATTAAAATGCACCAAACCAACTTAAGGTTTTTTTTTAAAAAAAGCGAACTACGGCTTGTTTGATCCTGAGTAGCAGGTACGTAGGCACCCATTCGGGTCAACCTCTAAAATGAATGAAAAACCCTTTTCTTGAAACAATTCAAAAACATAATAAAAAGTAACAGAAACACAATGAAACACATTTCTAAAGATGAACAATTTTAGGAGATTAGGTGGTAACCGTAAAGGTTTTAATAGGTTAGCCTTCGGACTTAAAAACTTTGGTTTTCCCTTTTTCTCTTCTCACAAAAACGAGAAGAGGAAATAACGACGATTAGTAGTCCAAATTAAAAATAATCTGCTCCTTTAGTCTTAATTCAATTTTCCCAACAACAGTTGGGTGGCGACTCCAAAAATCAAACGAAGTTCCTAACTCAAGTCGATGATCTACATTAGATGAGCATAAGGTCTAGTTTAGATCGATTTAGGAACGGGAATTCAAAAATTAGACTCGACAGGATGGCGACTCCACTGGGGACCCATGCCAGTAGGCTAGCCACCTGAATCTCTTCCAATTGTTCTTCTCTAAAAAACGTGCTTCAATTATTACTCTATTACTAACTTTTCAGGATTTAGTTAGATTTTAGTCTCTTTACTGTAGGGGTATGCATGCATATATCTGTGTGAGTAGATGCGGTCGAACCCGGACAGTCCTAGAAACCTAAGACGGGGAGCCATTGTGTAGGTTTCGGGCGAAGTGAGTTGATTCACCGTTTGGGACCGATTAGGCTACCCCACCCTATGCTTCAATATGACCTGAGATCCATTTCTTCGAGAATGCGGGAGGCCATAGAGCTCGGGAACCAGTTAGAACCAACCTACTTGCATACATAACATCATAAGGGGTTGACAATTGAATAACAATGTAATGGTTTGTTATTTTGTCCTTAGAGTTCAGGACTATTTCCCTGTAATGTTTTCATAATTCTATTTGTAACTAGGCTGTTTCTTATTGTAATAGATGGCTAGCAACGCAGTTGATCGCCTCCTCCGCAAAGAAATTCAGGTGTACAAGCCTTGGACCCAAAATTGGTACTAGACCATTGGTTTACCTTGTACAACCCGGAGGAGCAGGCCTTCATCCAGCAAAAGATCGGCCCCATCCTCTCACTGACAAAGATAGAGGTGAATCTGCCTTTAGTACGGGCCGCATGAGATCACCCCTACCCTGGAGTAATACACTCAGTTGCTACAGGCTCCAGCACTAACCGATCAGATCTATATGCCAGACCTAGAGGCCGGGCCAGCCAGTACCTTCAGCAGATTACTAGGTATCCGGAAGACAGCAGTTAACAAAGCCCTAGCGGACTGTAATGGGTATTGCATACGCATGGATGATTTAGAGGCCTGGTTCATCGCCCGAGAGGACAATGGGGATAGAAAGGACATCCTATGTGGGGACCTTAAGACTTACAGACAGAGAAGGGTGAACGCTTTCATCTTGACAACCTTCGCCACCATATTGTTCCCCACCGGGACCTTCTATATTCACTACCGGGTTGCAGAGCTAGTGACCCAATTCCTGGAGAGAAGGTCTTACATCCCTGCTCTACTAGTTGAACAAATCCGGAACTTGAATTTCCTCAAGAAAAAGGGCCATGAGATCCTTCGCTCAAGCCTCAACCTACTGTTAATGTGGTTCGTAAGCCACCTCAAGTGCTTCGGGTTAAATATGGTCAGGAAAACCCTAGCATAACAGGTAAATCTGGTGGATTCATGTATAGAAAAGGTAAAGCTACCTGACGACCTTACTAGCCACAGTTGGGTAGAGCTGCTTAGAAGCTTCAGTGCCGAGGACATTCTATGGACAACCAGATGGAGTTGCTGTGACAAAATCATCTTGACCTGCAGTAACTTCCAAGCCGTGCCTTTGATTGGAATCAGCGGATGTATCGGATATTACCCCAACTCCGTGGTCCGCCAATTCGGTACTATCTAAGACATAGTTTATTGGCCCTCACTCGAAGTAGTCACCTTTGAGTATCAAGATCCGAACTTATTAGTAGCTGAGAAGTTCGCAAAGCTGGCAGAGGTCAAAGCACTTTGGGAAGCCAGAATTGAAAGCCCAAATGTAGACCTTGGGGAGTTAGATGGCGAAGTGGGGAAACACCGAGCCGCCAGAGAATTTGTAATCCGCCAACTATATCAGACAGGAGAAAGAGCATATCGGGTTCCAGACGTCACTCAGCCTAGACCAGACAAGATCAACCTAGAGACAGAAATCTACCTGGAGCAGGTTAAGGCCCGAATGGAGGTATACTTTGAAGCTGCAGATTATAAGAAAGACATCTGAAAAGGACGCTTCAAAGAAGCCGACCAAAGGAACAAGGCCTTAGAAGCACAATTGGAGAAGTCCCAAGCCAAAGTCAAAGAATTGGAAGCCGTCATCAGTGGGAAGTCTGAGCCTCCACAACAGAAGACTAAAAGAACTAGGAAGTAGATCTTTATTTGTAATATTTCATTTTGAACTCCAGATTTTTTTAATATTAATAAAAGCGAAGTTTCGATATTACATCGTCAATCAGTTGTCAACCCTTTTACTTTTAGCATCCACATGACATTTGCATATCATTCTTGCATTCATCACACTAAAATAAAAAATGCGCGTCCAGGTATCAAAATAGCTTCCAAGCAACCGAACCCTCCTAGAAGCCCAGTTCTCACGCGCTCAAGAGCAAAGATGGCCAACAGCAGTGACAACCGCAACAACACCAACGCTGAAGCTGCCTCGGACTCTAGGATCATGTCCCTAGAGCAAACAGTCCAACAACTGGCTGCCCAGGTTCACCTCTTGACTGAAAGCATCGGCCTCCTGCGCAACACTCAGCCAACCCAGGAGGAGTATTCAGGGGCTAGGAAGGGAAAAGCAGTGGAGGGACAGCCTCCAGAATATAAGGAGATCAATTCCCACCTTAACCCGGCTTTTGAATATGAGCCAAAAGTCAACCAAGGGCCGACCTCTGACGACCTGAAGAGGGAAATGGAAGAGAGGCAGAAAGAGATGGAGAAACGACTCTTCCAGCAGCTCCATGATAAGATGAGAACTATCGAGGGCCCTAACGGTTTTGAACAGGCCGGAATCACCAACCTGCCAGCATACAGAGAAGAGGCATATCCCGAGAAGTTCAAGACCTCAGATTTCGAAAAGTATGATGGGCCGGCTGCCCCAAAATGCATACCAAGCTATATGCCCGAAAGATGAGCAAGTATGCTCAATACGACCAGCTGATGCTCCAAACATTCCAAGACAGCCTCACAGGCCCTGCTTTAGTCTGGTATGCCCACCTGGACTTCAACATCATCAACACCTGGGAGAAGCTAGCCCGGGCATTTTATGATCAATATAAGTTCAATATAGAAGTCGCCCCATCTATAATCGACTTGGGGAGTCTCCGGAAAAGACATGCTGAGCCATTCAAGGAGTATGCTCAGCGCTGGAGAGCCCAGGCCGCCAGGGTAGCAACCCCGATATCTGAAAAGGAATTGACATCCATATTTGTCAATACCCTGGACAAGACCTACTTCTCACATCTGGTAGGCCAGACCTCCTCCAGTTTTGCAGAGGTAGTGGCCGTGGGTTGTAGGATTGAGAATGCCATCACCACCGGTAGACTCCAAACAATGGAGCCTCCTAGGGTTGCACCAACACAAAGGCCCTTAGGAGGAAACAGAGCCAAGGAGCCCACAGTCAGCACGGTACATTCTGGTAAGGCAGAAAAAGCCGGGACTCGGGTGACATTCCAGACCACGAGTACCCCAGTCCAACAACCCTCTATGGGTCAAACTCAGGCTGTCAGGACCCCGAGACAGTTCACTCCAATCCCCGTACCGCTCAGTCAGGTCTTCGCTCGGTTGAGGGCAGACAACTTGATTAGTTTCGAGATCCCCAATGACAGATACAAGCCCAAGAACTTTGACTCAAATCTCAAGTGTGACTACCACATGGGTCAAGAGGGGCATTCTACGGATAGGTGCTGGAGGCTCCGACACAAAATCCAAGATTTAATTTATGCAGGAATCATACAATTGGATTTCGTGAACGCCCCAGTACCCAATGTCAACACCAACCCACTGCCCAATCACAGGCCCACCATTAATATGATTACATCTGAGGAGTCAGCTCCCAAAGAAGCCCCAAAGCAGAGTATGACAGAGCCATAGAGGAAGCAATCTCGCCAAGCTCTAGAAGAGACACCAAAAACACACATAAAGAAGAGATGGCTAGCGGGAGACCCAACGGTTAGCACGTTGGGAGAATCACACGGGAGATTTCAGTACCTGGTAAACTATTCTTACACCTCGACTGAACAAGGGCCACCTAGCGGATGGGGACCAGAATTTGAGAAGGAAGACAACCCGACGAAGGAAGAGGGGAAGACTGTCAACACGATCAATTCTCATCAGAAGCCCAGGGTTATACAATGCTATGAGGGACAGTCAGTTGAGGTACGAATCCCAAGAAAAAGATATGTATTCAACGTTCCTATACCAGCAGAGAATTACAAGGCTGCACCGTTCGACTATCGGGCCCTCGAACAAGAGCGACCTCCTACAGTGGGAGGCATCACCCGCTCTGGGAGATTATACGATCCAAAGTATAAAGGCCCGACTGAAGAGCCCACCATGGAAAAAGGGGAAGAAGAGGAAGAAGGACTTGCAGCATTCACGAAGATGGTTAAGGCCAGTGAATACAAGATCATGGAACGGTTAAATAAAGTTCCAGCGCAGATATCTCTCATGGGCCTTCTCACAACATCTAAACCTCACAGAGAGGCACTCTTTAAAGTGCTGAAAAAGATTCAGGTCCTAGAAGGTATCGCTACAGACAAGTTGGGTCACGTGGCGGACTCCATCTTTGCAATGGACCAAATATCCTTCTTTCCGGAAGAGCTAGGGGAAGAGGGAGACCAACATACCAAACCACTGTTCATAGTGGTTAGGTGCAATGACACCATTGTCTCCCGGGTACTTATCGATAACGGATCATCTCTCAACGTTTGCCCATTGGCAACGCTCAACTTATTGGGGGTCGATCCAAGCAATATAAAACCCAGCTCCACGGTGGTCAGAGCCTTTGACGGGTCCAAGAGAGACATAGTAGGGGAGGTGAGCCTACCGGTGGAAATCGGTCCACAAATATTCCACATCTCCTTCCAGGTCCTTGATATCCCAAGATCTTTTAGTTTGCTCTTGGGACGACCTTGGATACATGCTGCTGGAGCCATCCCCTCTAGTCTCCACCAGAGGGTCAAATTCATCGCAAACGGGTAGATAGTCATCGTACTGGGCGAGCAGGATTATGCCATATATAAAGAGACTGCCATACCTTACATTGGGGAAGAAGGTTCGGAGGACATGGGGTTGTAGATTTTCAACGAAGTAAACATGGTGACCAGCAAGGAGGGCCATCAGTTTAAAGAGGGGCAGCACAGGACGTTTGGACTGGGGTACATTCCTACAACCGCGGAAGAGGCATTAGCAAAAGGTGTCAGAGGCAGAATGAAGGGGAAGTTGATCAACACCCAAATGTGCATCCCACCTCTCCAAAAATCCTTCCGAAAGGCAAACATCATTCAAGAGCTTTGGATAAATGAAGAGGACAACAACAAAGGGAAATCAACTCCCCGCACGTCCAACCAGCATCCGGCTCTCAACAATTGGTTTTGTTATCCTATCAGTAGCGCTAGGTTAGCTCAAGAGTAGAGAAAGATTATTAAACAAATTTTATTGAGACTATTTATCGAATTCTATTACAATTTGTTTTTCCTTCTTACATATATATGATTTCATTTTTTTTACTCAGATCTTCTACCATCGAACATCAGGGATATTTCGCGCAGGTAGAAAATAAAAACGCTGATATCGTTTCCAACGCTGCTGGGTCAATGGTTGAAGGCGATATTTTAGACCACGAAATAATACAAGAAAATTGGCTAAAATATGAACAAAGCGGAATTTCGATCGATGAGCCTGTGGAGTCAGTAAATCTAGGAAGCATGGAAAACCCTAAGAACCTCAAAATCGGGACCGGTTTGAGTGTCGAGCAAAAATGTGAGATAATCGAGCTATTAACGGAATATGCAGATGTGTTTGCCTGGTCATACGGTGACATGCCAGGGCTAGACCAGTCAATAGTAGTTCACAGGCTTCCCACAAGGGAAGATGTCAAACCTAAAAAACAAAAACTGAGAAGATTTAGGCCTGACATCTTACTAAAAATCAAAGAAGAAGTCAAGAAACTGCTAGAAGTGGGGTTCATTGAAGTATCCGACTACCTAGAGTGGGTAGCAAATATAGTCCCCGTCATGAAAAAGAATGGAAAAGTATGCGTATGCGTAGACTTTCGGGACTTGAACCAAGCCACGCCAAAGGATAATTTTCCCCTACCTCATATTGACATCCTAGTAGACAACATGGCGGGAAACCATCTTTTCTCGTTCATGGACGGTTTTTCAGGATATAATCAAATAAAAATGGCTGAGGAAGATAAAACCAAAACGACTTTCATCACAACGTGGGGAACTTTCTGTTACAAAGTCATGCCCTTCGGTTTAAAAAACGCCGGGGCAACATATCAGAGAGCCATGGTCGCCATACTTCATGACATGATGCATCGTGAGGTTGAAGTATATGTCGACGACATGATAGCCAAATCCAAACTGGGAGAAAGCCATATAGGTATCTTGAGAAAATTGTTCAAACGATTGAGAAAGTTCCAGCTTAAGTTAAACCCAGAAAAATGTACTTTTTGGGTCACGACGGGGAAATTGTTAGGGTTTATCGTAAGCCAGGAGGGCATTAGAATCGACCCTGACAAGGTAAAATCTATATTAGAGTTACCTTCCCTACGCTCCGTTAAAGAAGTAAGAAGCTTACTGGGAAGATTAAATTACATAGCTCGATTTATCTCACAGCTCACCGACAAATGCCAGCCATTTTTCCGTCTGTTGAAGAAGAACGTCGTAATAGAATGGGACGACAAATGCGAAGAGGCATTCAGGACAATCAAAGACTACCTTATAAAACCTCTAGTCTTGATAGTCCCAAAACAAGGAAAGCCCTTATTCTTATATCTCACTATATTTCCTGAATCCATGGGATGTGTGCTGGGGCAGAAAGATGACGAAGGAAGAGAGCGTTCCATATATTATCTGAGCAAGAAGTTCACAGACGGGGAACAGAGGTACTTGGAGGTGGAAAAGATGTGTTGTGTGTTGATTTGGATTATGCACCGGCTAAGGCAGTATACCCTTTACTACCATATTGAGCTACTAACAAGACATGATCCCTTGAAATACTTGGCAAAGAAACCAGCCTTGATAGGGAGAATCTCTAAGTGACAAATGCTCCTATCCAAGTTCGACATCACGTACATAAATCAGAACTCGATGAAAGGGCAAGCCTTAGCCGACCAATTGGCGGAACACCCTGTCGAAACAGATTCCCAAGAACTACAAGCTCAGTTTCCAGACGAGAATGTATTGACAATGGAGGATAGGCCGAAAGAAGACTTTGGGGTAGAGCAGAATGCTGCATGGAAACTGTTTTTCGATGGAGACGCTAATGTATTCGGTTGTGGGGTTGGGGCGGTATTGATATCCCCGGACGACATGCAATTCCCTGCAACGACGAGACTTACATTTCCCTATACCAATAATATCGCAGAATATGAAGCATGTATACTTGGCCTCAAGATGGCCTACCAAATGAAAATCCGCGAATTAGAGGTATATGGGGATTCGTCGCTCATCATACTACAGACAAGAGGGGAGTACAAAACTAAAGACCCCAAATTGGTCCCGTATCATCAACACTTGACAGAGCTAATTGAAGAATTCGAGGCAATCACTTTCACATACATCCCGAGAACTCAGAATCAGTTCGCAGATACCCTAGCCACACTAGCATCCATGATCCAGATAACGGGAGGAGCCGAAGTTCAACCAATGAAAATAGACATCAAAAGTCGGCCCACCTACTGTTTAACAATTGAAAAGATCCAAGATGACAAGCCCTGGTATCACGACATCAAGACCTTTCTCCAAGAGGGTAAATACCCTGAAATAGCTAGCAAGAATGACCAAAGAACGCTCAAAAGGTTAGCAAGCCATTTCCTATTAAGTGGGTCTATTCTCTACAAAAGATCAGCTGATACCACCTTGTTAAGATGTGTGGACAAAGATGAAGTGTGCGAACTGATGAAGGAAGTACATGAAGGAGTATGTGGACCTCATATGAATGGCTACATGTTAGCCCGAAAAATCATGAGGTTAGGATATTATTGGTTGACTATGGAATCGGATTGCATAAAATATGTCAGGCACTGTCATTTGTGTCAAGTCTACGCAAATCGGATCAATGCTCCGCCCAACGAGCTACATTTGTTATCAGCACCATGGCCATTCTCCATGTGGGGAGTCGACATAATTGGCCCTATCACTCCGATAGCATCCAACGGCCATAGATTCATATTGGTAGCGATTGATTACTTCACCAAATGGGTAGAAGCTTCGTCATATACCAATGTTACAAAAGGGGTAATAGTCCGCTTCTTAAAAAGGGACATAATAGCCCGATATGGAATTCCTAAGTCTATCATCACCGACAACGGTACCAATCTCAACAATAAATCGATGACAGGTTTATGTCAACAATTTCACATAAACCACAAAAATTCAACTCCCTACCGACCTCAAATGAACGGGGCAGTAGAAGCAGCAAACAAAAATATCAAGAAGATCATCGAGAAAATGACAACAACTTACAAAGATTGGCATAAAATGTTACCGTTTGCTCTTATGGCTTATAGGACTTCAATAAGAACATCTACAGGAGCCACCCCTTACTCATTGGTATATGGTACAGAAGCAGTGCTACCGGTGGAAGTTGAAATACCATCATTCAGAATTTTGTCTGAAACTCAGTTAACAGAGTCAGATTGGGTAAAGAAGAGGCTTGATCAGCTGAATCTGATTGATGAAAGAAGACTTACCGCACTTTGTCATGGCCAGTGTTACCAAAAAGAATGGCCTGAGCATTTAACAAGAAGATGAGACCTCGGTACTTTAAAGAGGGGGACCTGATACTAAGGAAGGTTCTTCCAAACGCCCAAGACTCCAGAGGAAAATTCACCCCAAACTATGAAGGCCCTTATGTGGCGAAAAAGGTTCTATCAGGGGGTGCCTTGATATTAACTCAGATGGATGGTCCCGAGCTGAGAGACCCCATTAATTCAGATGCTGTAAAGATGTACTATCCTTAGGCAAGGAAATTGAAATTTCACTAATGTTAATGAAGGCCAATATTCGATGTAAACTTTGTTGAGTCAAGTTTTTATTTTTTACAAGCAAAGTTAATATCCCTGAATGATTAACAATCATTTCTCATCACAATAAAGATTCTTAAACACATTACCCACCATTTCACCCATGAAAGATAAACGCTAAAATGATAATGAACCTTAATATGGTTTGTGATATAATCCTATCTATTCTTGAGCATTAAAACTAAGCGCGTTATTAGGATAACATTACCGTTAAAAGAGCGTTGTGTATAAAGAAAGGGAGCACATCAAAATTGTCGACCATGTGTCAAGATAAGAAGAAATGAAGTAGAAGCAAACCAGCCTAAGGGTTCGTTTGTTTGGTTGCTATCCACGATAAAACTGGCAAGCACATTGAAAAATAACAACTGTCATGAAAGGCATCACATCATTTAGTTTAGGCTGTAGAAAGCATATTCGAAAGCACAAGATGAGTCAGCCCATAGTGGGGCACTTGTCTGAACATTCCTTGTAATAGGGTGGTCAGCCCAAAAAGGGGCACTTCCCTAGATCTCTCAAGGTTAGCTCACATGGGGCACCTTTTGAGCCACCAAATTCAAAGGTTAGTAAGCCCATAGGGGGCACTTTCCTAAAAAACTTTGTCCTCATGGTCAGCCCATAGGGGGCACTTTTTGAGGCAAATTCAAATCTAGGTTAGTCAGCCCATAGGGGGCACTCTCCTAAAAACCTTGTTCTTATGGTCAGCCCATAGAGGGCACTTTTTGAGACAAGTCCCATCAAAGGTTAGTTAGCCCATAGGGGGCACTTTCCTAAAAAACTTTGTCCTCATGGTCAGCCCATAGGGGGCACTTTTTGAGGCAAATTCAAATCTAGGTTAGTCAGCCCATAGGGGGCACTTTTTGAGACAAGTCCCATCAAAGATTAGTCAGCCCATAGGGGGCACTTTCCTAAAAAAACTTTGTCCTCATGGTCAGCCCATAGGAGGCAGTTTTTGAGGCAAATTCAAATCTAAGTTAGTCAACCCATAGGGGGCACTTTCCTAAAACCTTGTTCTCATGGTCAGCCCATAGAGGGCACTTTTTGAGACAAGTCCCATCAAAGGTTAGTCAGCCCATAGGGGGCACTTTCCTAAAAAAACTTTGTCCTCATGGTCAGCCCATCAGGGGCACTTGTTGAGGCAAAATTCAATTCAAAGGTTAGTCAGCCCATAGGGGGCACTTTCCTAAAAATCTATTCTCATGGTTAGCCCATAGGGGGCACTTTTTGAGACAATCCCATCAAAGGTTAGTCAGTCCATAGGGGGCACTTTCCTAAAAAATAAATAAATAAATAAATCTTTGTCCTCATGGTCAGCCCATAGGAGGCACTTTTTGAGGCATTCAATTCAAAGGTTAGTAAGCCCGTGAGGGGTACTTTCCTAAACTCTCCCGATTAGTCAGCTCTCGGGACACTTTTCGGAAATATTCCTCCAAACAGTTGCAAGTCTAACAAGACGCTTCTGTTGATAGGTAGCCTGCTCATAAGGGCGCTTCCTGAGTAAATTTTCTTTCCAAGGTTGCAAGTCTGATAAGACACTTCCTGTCATCATTTCTCATACATTCCTACACAATGCTCGAGATGTGTCCTATCGCCAATTAGTCAGCCCATAAAACACTTTTTGGGAAGGAACATCACTCTAAATTGTTAGGTCCACCTTTAATTATAGGATTATCAACTCTTGGGGCATTTTCCTACCAAAACCTAATTCAAGAGGCCAAAAATGGCGTCTTTCTTATCTTTGTAATTAAGTTTTTCAAACTTTACCACAAAGAGGGGCAGCTGTAAAGACCCCATTTTTGCCATAGGAATTAATAATTCTCAATAATAATCAATTTTCAATTTTTCCCAATTTTTTTCAATTTTTTCTAATTTTTCTCTAATTTACCAAAAATAATAAAAATATTCAAAAAAATAAAAATAAATAAGAAAACACATCAATTTTGAAAAATGATTTCAGAAATCGCAATAATAAGTAATAAATTTTTTTTACAAATTTTTGAAATTTCAAAAAATACAAAAAAATAGAAAAATCACATTGCATATATGTAATTTGTGAAATTAGAAAAATAAGGAAATTGGGCCAGCTCAGCTGGTTTGTGTGTGCGCCTGGAACGTGTGAAAACGCCTGAGGTCCCGAGTTCGAATCCCCCCCGCGCGCTCGGAAAATTTTTTCTTTCTTTTCCCTGGAGCTGCCACGTAGCAGCATGCGATTGGCCGAGAGAAAACGCGTGCGCCGCGCGTGATTGTCTTCCCCACTCGAATAAATGCTAGGAGAAGCCGGAGCAAATCCGATGAAGACGAAATCGGCCGTTTTTCCTCAAATCTTTTGGATTGCTGTCAAGATAAAGCCAAATCCATCAGATAAATCAAAGAAAAACAAGAGATCAATATCAAATCACCGGGATGAAATCGAATCCAAAAACGGAAAAATATGGGTTTATCCAAACCAGAGGATTTGAGATTATCCGGAGTAGATTTGAGGTGCCTATAAATAGAGGAGGAGGTGAGGAGGCCAGAGCACGAAAAAAAAAAGTGAGAGAAAGGAGTGAATCGGAGTACGCCGGAGAAGCTTAAAGCCGAGACCACCAACCGGAGTTAGAGCCACCGCAAGGAGACGTTCTGGGAGTGAACCGCCACCACCATTGGATTCAGCACCCTCAAGAAGCTAGGATTCAACACCTTACTCGTCGCAAAAGACTGCCGGAACGCCGTGAACGAGCCCTCCCCGCCGCCGTATCTGACCGATCCAACCCGACCCGACCCGGATCCAGGTAAGTCGAATTTTTCGGATTTTTTTTTATTTACTTTATTTAATTTACTTATTTTTTTTATTTATTTGTTCCGAATTAATTTATTATTTATTATTTGTTGTTATTTGTTATTTGTTTAGTTATTTATTTATTGGTTATTTATTATTTGTTTAATTATTTATTTTTGTTATATTTTCAATAAATAGGAAAATGTAGAAATTAGATTTTTCTAAAATTAAAAAAAGTAGAAAAAAGAAAAAATAATAAATAAATAATAAAATATAGAAAAATAATAAAAATATTAGGAAAGTAATGATAAAATTTTAGATTTCAAAATAAGATAGATAATAAACTTAGTATAAAATTTTCAACAAAATTCCCAAAAATCACAAAAATAACAAAAAAAATCATAAAAAATCATAGAAGTTAATAAAAAATTCAAAAATTATAAAAGAATCATAAAAATAAGTTTTAGCACTTAGAAAAATCATTTTCTTCAAATAAATCAAAATTAATGTTTTCTTGAAAATCATTTTAAAAATAAAATCAAAACTTAGGCTTAAAGTTTTTTAGAAAAAAATCTCAAAAATGGTAAGAACATAAACCAAAAGAAATTTCAAAATTAAAATGCACCAAACCAACTTAAGGTTTTTTTCAAAAAAAAAAGCGAACTACGGCTTGTTTGATGCTGAGTAGCAGGTACGTAGGCACCTATTCGGGTCAACCCCTAAAATGAATGAAAAACCCTTTTCTTGAAACAATTCAAAAACATAATAAAAAGTAACAGAAACACAATGAAACACATTTCTAAAGATGAACAATTTTAGGAGGTTAGGTGGTAACCGTAAAGGTTTTAATAGGTTAGCCTCCAGACTTAGAAACTCTGGTTTTCCCTTTTTCTCTTCTCACAAAAACGAGAAGAGGAAATAACGACGACTAGTAGTCCAAATTAAGACTAATCCGCTCCTTTAGTCTTAATTCAATTTTCCCAACAACAGTTGGGTGGCGACTCCAAAAATCAAACGAAGTTCCTAACTCAAGTTAAGGATCTACATTAGATGAGCATAGGGTCTAGTCTAGATCGATTTAGGAACGGGAATTCAAAAATTAGACTCGACACTACTGACTTACTATTCTACTGTGTACACACTATAACCCTTTGTATATTTGATATTAATAAAAGTTTGTAGTTATTTTTTATGATTCTTGCTTGTGCCTCTTTTTATATTGTTGCTTTTTATGTTATTCTTGTGTGTTGCTTACAAGTATACAAGCCAATTGAGTAGTGATTAGGCTTACTTATTACTGCAAAGATAGGATAGTAAGCACTGCACGGTCTTACTATGCTAGCAAGAGCCTAAAACTGTGACAGTTGGTATTAAAGCCAGGTTATTCTAGTAGGAATGACCAGGACACATCAAGATGATATGAACAGATGTATAAAAAATTTTAAGGATCGATTCAATCGCTTGAATGAGCGGGTTGAATTACTAGTAACTCTTTCAGTAAGAGTATCAGATCTTGAAGCTTCCAACCAAGATTTAAGTGGCGGGGTTAGAGAGCTTGCAAAACATTTCGGCATTATAATGCACACACTTAGGGATGAGTTGCGCGTAGCTATTGAGGATGTGAGGTGAGAAGTTGCTTCTTGTGCAACAAATGAGACTACAGAGGAACTAAAGACGCATGTTGCTTTGTTGACTCGAGCTATGGCAAATGCTCTTGCCTAAGCTCTTGTTTAAGCACTTGCACATGTGGAGCACTTACATAAGCCCAAGGCATTCATTAGCACGAAGGACACTGAGCTATTGGAGAATTTCATTTTCGATATGGAGCAATACTTTATAGTTGTCGAGACTAACAATAAGTGAATAAAGGTCTCAATGGCCACAATGTACTTGATAAGTGATGCTAAGCTGTAGTAGTACACCAAATATGAGGAAATAAGGAGTGGGCAAGCACATGTGGATACATGGAATGATTTAGAGACAGTGTTGTGAGCTTAATTCTTCCCTAGGAATGTTGAGTACAATGCCGGTAAGAAGTTTGAGGGAACTTCGATAAGGTGATGACATAAGGAAGTACATCCGAGAGTTCTCTACGCTAATGCTTGACATCAGGAACATGAGCGAGGATGATAAACTTTTCTATTTCTTGGAGGGATTGAAACCTTATGCTTATGCTAGAAATGAGTTACAGAGACAAAGGGTGACGACCTTAGCTGAAGTACAATCGATAGTTGAACGCTTGATTGACTACGGTCATGAAAATCGAGGCAAGAGCGTGTTAATAGGGCACTAAGGCAAAAAGTCTTTCAAGTAAGGCAAGACTAAAAGTAGGGGAGCCTTAAGTTCTAGCAGCAATAACAACAGTAATGGAGGGGGTCAAAAGAAGTCTCATGGCTCTCACCATTTAGGAAATCATAGCTCTCACCAGTCTGGGAAAAGTTGAGTATCAGGTGGGGGTACGAAGCTAACATTCTCCCGTTTCTTGTGCAATAGGCCATATAAAGTTACAGATTGTCCTCACAAAGTAGTACTCAATGCTATAGCTCAAAAGGCTAAGAGTGTATGCCAAGAAGAAGATTTAGGAAGTAAGTATGAGGAACAACCCATGATGGGAGCCTTACACATGTTATCAACCATGGGAAAGAGTTTCTCAACACGAAGCAAACCTCAATTTGACAACGAGTTGATGTATATTCATATGAACACTAATGGCAAGACTGTCAGTGCCACAATTGATTCTAGAGCTACACACAACTTCATTGATGTGGTTGAACCTAGGAGATTAGGGTTTGTGCTTATCGAAGACACTAGCCAAATTACAACTATTAACTCCAAGGCAAGATCAATCTAAAGAGTGGCACAAGATATGAAAGTGAAGGTTAGGGATTGGAGAGGTAATCTCAACATCACTACTATCTCACTAGATAACCTCAGCATTATCTTAGGGCTAGATTTCTTAAGGTATGCCAAAGTTACATCTATGCTAGTAACGGATTGCTTGTTGTTCATGGGTGACAAGCCATGTTGCTTAACAGTTTAGAGGAAGAAGGTAGGCAGCGGAGGGAAATATGGTAGGAGTATTAGAGTGATGATGCTATCTACGCTCTAACTTAAGAGAGGGCTCAAGCATCAAGACCTAACTTTCCTTACAATCCTTATAGAAAAGGAAGATGCAGGAAAGCCTAAGATATGAGGGTAATACAGAGTGTCTTGAAGGAGTTACCTCCTAGAAGACTTGTGAACCATGAGATTGAGCTGGTTTTAGAGGCTAAATTACCAGCCAAAGCTCCATACGAAATGTTGCCTCCTGAACTTGCAGAGTTGAGAAAGTAGTTAAATGAGTTACTAGAGGCAGGCTTCATTCATCCCTCAAAAGCACCATATGGGGCTCATATTCTATTCCAAAAGAAGCAAGATGGGAGTTTAAGACTTTGCATTGACAATCTGGCTCTTAATAAGTTGATTGTGAAGAACCATTATCTAATTCCTCTCATTGCTAATTTGTTTGATCAACTAAGCGAGGCAAAGTACTTTACCAAGCTAGATCTTTATTTAGGTTATCATCAAGTCCGCATTGCTGAAGGTGATGAGCCTAAGAAAACTTATGTTACTCATTATGGCGCTATAAGTTCCTAGTGATGCCCTTCAGTCTTACCAATGCTCTTGTTACATTTTGTACTTCAATGAATAATGTATATAGAGAATATCTTGATAAATTTGTAGTTATCTATTTAGACGACATTTTGGTGTATAACAAGACATTGTAAGACCATGTGAAGCACTTGCAGATGGTTTTTTAGAAGCTTCGGGAGAATCATATGTATGTGAAGCAAGAGAAGTGTGCCTTTACCTAGAACCACATCAACTTTCTTGGGAATATGGTTAAAGCGGGGTAGATCTAAATAGATATGGCTAAGGTGGAAGATCTCAAAGAGTGGCCTATTCCTAAAAATGTGATTGAGTTGAGATCATTTTTGCCAACTATTTCAGGAAATTTATGGAGGGATATTCTAAATGAGTTGCTCCTCTTACAAACTTACTGAAGAAAGACCGAGCGTGGTCTTGAGATGAGGAGTGTCAGGTTGCATTTGAAGACCTAAAGCTTATCATGATCGAGGAGCTAGTCCTCGTGTTACCTAACATCTCCAAACCGTTTAAAGTCTACATGGATACATTGAACCTCGCTTTGGGTGGAATATTGATGCAAGAGGGTTATTTAGTGGCATACGAGAGTAGGAAGCTCAATCAAATAGAGTGTAGGTATTTAGCTCAAGAGAAGAAGCTACTTGCAATTGTGCACTATCTCAGGACCTGAAAGCAGTATTTGTTGGGGTCCAAGTTCCTAGTGAAAACAGATAATTCTATTGCCAACCATATTCCGACTCAACCAAAACTCTTTGACAAGCAAGCAAGATGGCATGAATTCCTTGCAAAGTTCAATATGGGGATTAAGTATTGAAGCGTGTAAACTAATCCAATAGTAGACATATTAAGAAGAAGAGTAGATTTAGCTTCTTTAACCTTGATTGTCCATCAATCTGCGAGTTAAGTCAACACTAATATCCAGGACCAGATCAAGGAGTGCTTGGGTTAAGACCTGTTAGTCAAGAATTTGAAGTGGTTAATTGAAGAGGGCAAGACTCACAGATTCTGAATGGAAGGCAATTTGATCTACACTAAAGATCATGACCTATATGTTCCCAAGGTGGGGAACTTGAGGAAGGCGCTCATGAGGGAGTGCCATGACACTTTGTAAGTTGGAGACCCCAACTGGCAAAGGATGATGAGCTTATTAAAGTAAGGCTATTACTGGCTAAACATGAAGGAAGATGTGATGAACTACACTTGTGCTTGCCTAACTTGTTAGCAAGATAAAATGGAGTGTCAAAGACCTACAGGGCTGCTAGAGCCCCTTCTTATGCCTTCTTGACCATAAGAGAGCATATCTATGGACTTTATCACTTCCCTACCAAAAGTGGGGGAGTATTTATCAAATTTTGTTGCTGTTGATAGGTTCTCTAAATATGCAACTGTAAACACCCCATTTTTGCCCTAGGAATCAATAGTTTTCAAAAAATATCAATTCTCAATAATTTTCAATTTTTTCTAATTTTTTCTCTAATCTTCCATAAATAATAAAAATGTTCAAAAAAATAAAAATAAATAGGAAAACACATCAATTTTGAAAAATGATTTCAGGAATAGCAATAATAAATAATAAACAATTTTTACAAAATTTGGAATTTTCAAAAAATACAAAAAATGGAAAAACCGCATTACATATATGCAATTTGCGATACAAAAGAAATCAGGAAAATGGGCCAGTTCAGCTGGCTCGTGCGTGCGTGCAGGGACTGTGTGAAGGCTGAAGGTCGTGAGTTCGAAACCCCCCGCATGCGCTCGGCAAAATTTTTCGTTCTTTTCCTTGGAGCTGCCACGTGGCAGCATGCGATTGGCCGAGGGAAGTCACGCGCGTCGCACGTGGTCGTCTTCTTCCTCGAGCCCAGCTGGAGAAAAATCTGGCAGAAGTCCGATAAAGTTGAAATTGCCGGATTTCTTCGAATCTTTTTGGATTCCAATAAATCTAAAACCGAATTATCCAGATAAATGATAAGATTACAACAAATCGGTGTCAAATGGATTGGATAAAATCAAATCTAAGAAACGGAAAAATATGGGTTTATCCAAATCGCCGAATTTGGGCTTATCCAAGAGGAGTTCGAGGTGCCTATAAATAAAGGAGAACAGGAGGAAGCCAGGGCACAAAGAAAAAGTGAGAGAAAGAGAGAGAAAGGAGCGAATCAGAGTACGCCGGAGAAGCTTGAAACCGATACCACCGACCGGAGTTAGAGCCACCGCAAGGAGACGTTCTGGGAGTGAACCGCCACTACCATTGGATTCAGCACCCTTAAGAAGCTAGGATTCGACACCTCACCTGCCGCAAAAGACCGTCGGAACGCCGCGCACGAGCCCTTTCCGCCGCTGTGTTCGATTCGACCGACCCGACTCGGATTCAGGTAAGTCGGATTTTCTGGATTTTTTTTAATTAATTAATTTATTTTGTTTATTTATTTATTCCGAATTGATTCATTATTTATTATTTGTGATTTAGTTAATTATTTATTTATTTGTTGGTTTAGGTTTTATTTTCAGTAAATAGGAAAATGTAGAAATTAGATTTTTCTAAAGTTAAAAATGTAGAAAAAAATAAATAAATAATAAAAAATAATAAAATACAGAAAAATAATAATAATGTTAGGAAAGTAATGATAAAATTTTAGATTTCAAAATAGGATAGATATTAACTCAGGATAAAATTTTCAACCAAAAATCCCAAAAATCACATAAATCATAAAAATCATAAAAAATCATGAAGAGTAATAAAAAAATTCAAAAAATTATAAAAGAATCATAAAAATAAGTTTTAGCACTTAGAAAAATCTTTTTCTTCAAATAAAACCAAAATTGATGTTTTTCCTAAAAAATCATTTTCAAAATAAAATCAAAGCTTAGGCTTAGGAATTTTCAGAAAAATCCTAAAATTGGTAAGAACATAAACCAAAAGAGATTTCAAAAAATTAAAATTCACCAACAAACTTAAAGTTTTTCAGAAAAGCGAACTACGGCTTGTTTGATCCTGAGTAACAGGTACGTAGGCACCTATTCGGGTCAACCCCTAAAATGAATGAAAAATCCTTTTTCTTGAAATAATTCAACAACATAATAAAAAGTAACAAAAACAAAATAGAAAAACATTTCTAAAGAGAAACAATTTTAGGAGATTAGGTGGTAACCATAAAGGTTTTAATAGGTTAGCCTCCGAACTTAGAAACTTTGGTTTTCCCTTTTCCTCTTTTCACAAAAACGAGAAGAGGAAATAACAACGACTAGTAGTCCAAATTAAGACTAATCCGCTCCTTTAGTCTTAATTCAATTTTCCCAACAACAGTTGGGTGGCGACTCCAAAAATCAAACGAAATTCCTAACTCAAGTCGAGGATCTACATTAGATGAGCATAGGGTCTAGTCTAGATCGGATTAGGAATGGGAATTCAAAAATTAGACTCGACAGGATGGCGACTCCACTGGGGACCCATGCCAGTAGGCTAACCACCTGATTCTCTTCGGATTGTTATCTTTAAGAAATGTGTTTCTTTCTTTTTCTCTGTTGCTAACCTTTCAGGGTTTAGTTAGATTATGAGTTTTCTTTATTGTGGGGGGTTTGTATGCATATGCGTGTGTGAGTAGATGCGGTCGAACCCGGACCGTCCTAGAAACCAAAGACGGGGAGCCATTGTGTAGGTTTCGGGCGAAGTGAGTTGATTCACCGTTCGGGACCGATTAGGCTACCCCACCCTATGCTTCGATATGGCCTAAGATCCATTTCTCCGAGAATGCGGGAGGCCATAGAGCTCAGGAACCAGTTAGAACCAACCTACTTGCATACATAACATCATAAGGGGTTGACAATTGAATGACAATGTAATGGTTTGTTATTTTGTCCTTGGAGTTCAGGACTATTTCCCTGTAATGTTTTCATAGGTCTATTTGCAACTAGGCTGTTTCTTATTGTAATAGATGGCTAGCAATGCAGTCGACCGCCTAATTTTTGAATTCCCATTCCTAATCCGATCTAGACTAGACCCTATGCTCATCTAATGTAGATCATCGACTTGAGTTAGGAATTTCGTTTGATTTTTAGAGTCGCCACCCAACTGTTGTTGGGAAAATTGAATTAAGACTAAAGGAGCGGATTAGTCTTAATTTGGACTACTAGTCGTTGTTATTTCCTCTTCTCGTTTTTGTGAAAAGAGGAAAAGGGAAAACCAGAGTTTTTAAGTTCGGAGGCTAACCTATTAAAACCTTTACGGTTACCACCTAATCTCCTAAAATTGTTTCTCTTTAGAAATGTGTTTTTATTTTGCTTCTATTACTTTTTATTATGTTGTTGAATTATTTCAAGAAAAAGGATTTTTCATTCATTTTAGGGGTTGACCCGAATGGGTGCCTACGTACCTGCTACTCAGGATCAAATAAGTCGTAGTTCGCTTTTCTGAAAAACCTTAAGTTTGTTGGTGAATTTTAATTTTTTGAAATCTCTTTTGGTTTATGTTCTTACCAATTTTGGGATTTTTCTGAAAATTCCTAAGCCTAAGCTTTGATTTTATTTTGAAAATGATTTTTTAGGAAAAACATCAATTTTGGTTTTATTTGAAGAAAAAGATTTTTCTAAGTGCTAAAACTTATTTTTATGATTCTTTTATAATTTTTTGAATTGTTTTATTACTCTTCATGATTTTTTATGATTTTTATGATTTCTGTGATTTTTGGTTGAAAATTTTATCCTGAGTTAATATCTATCCTATTTTGAAATCTAAAATTTTATCATTACTTTCCTAACATTTTTATTTTTTTTCTGTTTTTTTTTATTTATTTATTTTTTTCTACATTTTTAACTTTAGAAAAATCTAATTTCTACATTTTCCTATTTATTGAAAATAAAACCTAAACCAACAAATAAATAAATAATTAAATAAATCACAAATAATAAATAATGAATCAATTCGGAATAAATAAATAAACAAAATTAATTAATTAATTAAAAAAAATCCGGAAAATCCGACTTACCTAGATCCGGGTCGGTCGAATCGGACACGGCAACGGAAAGGGCTCGTGTGCGGCGTTCCGGCAATCTTTTGCGGCGGGTGAGGGGTCAAATCCTAGCTTCTTGAGGGTACTGAATCCAATGGTAGTGGCGGTTTACTCCCAGAACGTCTCCTTGCGGTGGCTCTAACTCCGGTCGGTGGTCTTGGTTTCAAGCTTCTCCGGCGTACTTCGATTCGCTCTTTTCTCTCACTTTTTCTTCGTGCCCTGGCTTCCTCCTGTTCTCCTCTATTTATAGGCACCTCGAACTCCTCTTGGATAAGCCCAAATCCAGCGATTTGGATAAAGCCATATTTTTCTGTTTCTTAGATTTGATTTTATCCAATCCATTTGATACCGATTTGTTGTAATCTTATCATTTATCTGGATAATTCGGTTTTAGATTTATTGGAATCCAAAAAGATTCGAAGAAATCCGGCAATTTCAGCTTTATCGGACTTCTGCCAAATTTTTCTCCGGCTGGGCTCGAGAAAGAAGACAACCGCGTGCGACGCGCATGACTTCCCTCGGCCAATCGCATGCTGCCACGTGGCAGCTCCAGGGAAAAGAACGAAAAATTTTGCCGAGCGCATGCGGGGGGTTTCGAACTCGCGACCTTCAGCCTTCACACAGTCCCTACACGCACGCACGAGCCAACTGAGCTGGCACATTTTCCCGATTTCTTTTGTATCGCAAATTGCATATATGCAATGCGGTTTTTCCATTTTTTGTATTTTTTGAAAATTCCAAATTTTGTAAAAATTGTTTATTATTTATTATTTCTATTCTTGAAATCATTTTTCAAAATTGATGTGTTTTCCTATTTATTTTTATTTTTTTGAACATTTTTATTATTTATGGTAGATTAGAGAAAAAATTTGAAAAATTTGAAAAAATTTAAAATTATTGAGAATTGATATTTTTTGAAAACTATTAATTCCTAGGGCAAAAATGGGGTGTTTACAGCAACCTTCATCTTGACCATAAAGAGCTCAAATGCAGAAGAAATAGCTTAGCTTTTCTTCAAACTTGTTGTGAAGTTTTGGGGAGTGCCCCAAAACATCATAAGTGATAGGGACACTAGGTTTATAGTTTTTGATAGACTTGTTTAGTCTCCTGGGTTCTAAATTGAGCACAATCTCTACCTATCACCCACAAAGCAATGGCCAGATAGAAAGATTCAACGAATTGTTAGTGGAATACTTGTGGTACTTTTTGTTCTCTAATAAAAAGAATTAGGTTGACTTGCTAGATATTGCCTAGTTATGTTTCAACATTCAGCAATGCTCTTCCTCCAACAAAAGCCTTATTAAGATCATCATAGGTCAACAACCATTGTTACCCTACACAATGGCCACACCTTACATAGGGAGATGCCCTAGAGATTATCAATTCACCAGAGATTGGAAGCAGAGTTTAGAAGTTGCTAAAGCTTACCTTGAAGAAGTGGGTAGATCAAAAGCATAGACCTGAAGAATTCAATGTTGGAGACCAAGCCCTTATAAAGCTTCTTCCAGCATAGTTTAGATCGTTAAGGAACAAAGATAAAAGACTGATTTAGAAATATATTGGCCCAATTTCTATTATTTCAGGGATTGAAAGAGCTGCATATAAGATCAAGCCACCTACATGGTTGAACGTCCATCCAGTCTTTCATGTGAGCATTCTGAAGCCTTACCATTCAGACATGGAAGACCTTTCTCACAACATATCAAAGTGGCTACATATCAAGCTCAAGTTCAATGTTGGTTAATCAGTTGAAGATATCCTTGCGAAGAGGACTATCAAAGACCCCTCCATTGGAGAAGAACGGACATAATACTTAGTGAAGTGGAGAGATCGGAGAGATGAATACAATAGCTGGGAGACAAAAAACAACATCATGCCAATATTAGAAAGAACATCAACAGCATTAGCTAGAAGACCTCTATCAACGAGTTAAAGCTCTAGCACACACTGATGAGAACGTCAATAGATTTAAGTGGGGGAAGGTTTTAGGATCACATCCATTGTAATACTATGTATGTACTATATAGTAAGTGTTAGGTTTTAATGTATCTTACTTAGAATAACAGTTTTTATTTTTTGACGTGTTTCTATTTCAACAATTTTAATGTCTCCTCCTATAGGAGTTAGAAACACTCATAAAGCTCTTTACAAGGGTGTAAGTACTTTTATGAATACAATTTTTTACTGAATACTTAGCTGGTCACAGCTAAAGAACTTGCTTACACACTATTTTCCTATGCATACACTGTAATTCCTTATGCATTCAATATTAATAAAAATATGTGGTTATTTAGTACGATTCTTGCCATGTTCTTTTTCTTATTGTTACCTTTTTGTTGTTCTTGCATGTTGCTTACAATCATATAAGCCAATCAAGTAGCGATTAAACTTACTACTACAGAGGCAAGATAGTAAGTGCTGCATGGTCTTGCTATACTAGTGTAACCTCAAGAGTGTGACACTTAGGTCCTAGAGTTAAGGTAATACAACTCAAAAAATACTAGCCAACCTTGCTAATAGGATCCTCAATCGAGTGGCTTCATCTTAAAGGGACAAGCTTGATGTACTAAGAAATTACTCACGCAAAAGTAACTAAGACATGGATTGCACAAAAAAAAAAAACAAAAAATCGAATGAAAAAGAGATATAATTTTAGTTGCTTTCCAATCTTAATATAGAAAATTACATATTGTTTTAATATGAAAGCAAGCTGCAATACTTCCACTCTATAGACTTTACTAAATACTTGAGGTCCATAATACATTTATTTTTACCAAATATCTTCTTACCTCATAGCAAACTACACTATTTTATAAAGTTCAACAATAAAAGAAAAGGAAAGACCATTCCTGGCTCCATAAGATAACATCCCACTGATAGGATTCCAAGAGGGAAGGTTTCAGGTACTCCTCCTATTTTGGTATATCAACGTAGGAGGGGAGGATGATGTGCATGCTAGTAAGAATAACATGCTACCAGTAGAATAATGTAGTATATAATATAGTAGAAAGGGGTGAAATATAGAGAGGTGTTATAGTATTGTGTAGGATATACGGGGGGGCGAACTAGTAAATAATTCATAGGTATAAGGGTACAAATATGCTGACGTAGAAGGAAGGAAGAGGGCATAAACAACTGGTATGATATGCTAATGTGGATTGGCTGACGTGGAAGGGGGGAAAACTGGCTTATAAGAGGAGTGAGAGAGGAAAAGCAATTAAGGAATTTTGTTAATTGAAAACTAAAGTTTGTTATGGAGAGAGAGACTTTATCTCCGGTGCCTTAGCTCAGGTATATTTCCAATTGCTTATATTTGTTTTCGTAACCATGATGGCTACCAATTGGTTCCATTGCCGGGAAACGAAGGGAACTATATCAAGTAGAGGACATCCAATTAGTTGAAAACGTGCGTAAATAGAATCGAACGATGGTTCAATGACGAGAATGGAAGTTCGTGTGAAGGCGTTGGAGAAGAGTGTGGAAGATATCCACAATGAGGTAGCGGAGATCCAACATCAATTGGTGAATATTGATGGAGAACGGAAAGCAATGTTTGGAGAAGTGACAAATATGTAAGGAAAGATGGACAAAATACAAAAATTATTAGAAGATATTTGGTTGAACAAGTGTGAGGACCAAAACTTAAGCAATAATGTTAAAATTAAAATAATATATATATATATATAATAATAATATAAATTATATGGGCATATATATATATTATATTATAACTAAAAAGAAAATAAATAAAAGAGGAAGGAAAAAAAAAACAAAAACAAATACAGAACAGCACCCTCAATGTCAGAAAAAGTAAGTAATATTATATATATATATATATATATATTAGAATAGGGAGAGAGAAAAATCAAATCATCAAAAAATTAGAAAAAAAAAAAAGAGAAACCAAAACCCTCTCCATTTCATCTGAATTTTCTGGGAAAATTGAAGTTGGAATTTCCAACATGCAATCATCAGGATAGGAAGAAGAACAAGATTGAAGTAGGATGCAACAAGAATTTGAAGAAATTGAAAAACAAAAATCAAATTAAGTTGGGAGAATTATGTTTGTTCGTTTGAAGGGGGTAGGGCAAATCTGCTGCTAGGCCAAGCTAGGGTTAAGGTTTTGGGTGGGAGAGGATTCCGGCCAACATAGTGGTTGCCGGCGTTGGTGGCCGGAGGCCGGTGAACGGAGCAGCCCCCAGTAACGCCCGAAACTTCCTATTTTTGTTAAAAATATCAAATGTTGATGAAAAATTATGATTTTTGGTATTATGGCATAATTTTGTATGAATATTAATGTGCTAATTTTATTTTTCTGAAATTTGATTTCCAAATATGTGCTCCTTAAGAAATGCTCTATTTTGGTCGTAAATTAAATTGGAAACTAAATAGGTCAAATGATATAGTTTTG
Organism: Laguncularia racemosa; assembly: GCA_037954665.1. Classification (NCBI taxonomy): domain Eukaryota; kingdom Viridiplantae; phylum Streptophyta; class Magnoliopsida; order Myrtales; family Combretaceae; genus Laguncularia; species Laguncularia racemosa. The sequence continues at coordinate 2,721,631 of JBBMOL010000092.1, read as the reverse complement.
ATTTAATTTTTAGTATACAAGATCCTCATATGATTTATTAGATCACCAAATCAATAATTGTTCAAATTGGAGTCGTTTTCTATTTTTAGTGAATTTTTCAAGCTAATTACCCTGTTCTGGCCAAATTAAATCCTTAGCAAAATTAGAGAATTTGATTTGATTAGTTGAATTTGATGTTCAGTTGAGGTTCATTGAAGCATAATATGATTTTGAGAAGCTTGGGTTAGTTACGAAACAAAAACGGGAGTGTTCGGTGCAAGATTATGATAATTTAGAACCATACGATTCAATATAGAATCATATCGAAATTTAATTACATTCATATATAATAGAGCGTAGTATACCCGTATGTATATGAGTTAGAAATTGTAGGAAAATGGTGGATTATACGAGGTTAGGATGGAATTTAAGGGTTTGGAATACTGAATTAGCAATTTAGGGTTCAATAGAGCGAATGAGGTAACATTGATTGGTATACTGATGATTCGGGTATTTCTGTTGAGTAAGGAGGACAAAGGAACTTAGCCGGTGCGACTGTTTGGATTGGCATATATTGTTTCAGGTGAGTACCCCCTTAACTTTTCTCTTGGGTACAAGTGGTTGATAATGTAGACTACTTGTTGTTGGCTGAAATTACCCTGTACGATCACTTACTGTGATCAATGCAGGAAGATTGTTGAATTATATTGGTTTACTGATGGCTGGTTGTATGTCATGATATGATTGGATTATGAGAAAAAAAAGAAGGGAACATTCTAGAAAATCCTAGAATGAGAGTTGGGTGCGGGATTTGATTATACTATTCCTGATTGTATGTGATGTAATGAACTTAAATTATCGAATGCTTGATGATTGTGATGTAATGCTGGGTTATTTTTAGCTTATTAAATGGGGTTTATATGACTGGTTGAGTTCATACTATTGTTGTCTTGGTAACAATGAAATTTCTAAATGGATAATAAAATGGGAGTTAGGCTATAAGTACCTACTAACCTAAAACACTTAATGTAAGAAAAGTCTTGTTCCCTGCCTAGTAAGTTTGTGGTACGACCTTTGAGTCGACCCGGATGGGTTTGAGGCATGGTCGACGGACCGGCCCGGTTTAGTGACCTATGGGGATCTGGTCACCCCTTTTGTTTGAGGCAAGTGAAAGGCGAGCTGAATATTTCTAACTAAAAAGAGTATATAAGGATGTCTTAATTGGTTGAGAAAACATTAAGTTTTGAAAAGTACATGAGGGTAGTTTATCTACCAGTTGACAGGCTTTGCCTGGATTAATTGAAAAATATTTGTGACCTGTGAGTAAACAGGAGTGATTGAAATGGTCTCCAATGAAAAGGTTATGAGTTTAGCAAAAATGGAATTACAGGGAAAATATCACTAAGTAAGATCATGGTGATGTTAAAATGTAATAAATTGAATTAGGTTTCTTGCGAGTATAACTTGAGTTGAAAACTTGCTTGCTTGAGTAATCACTTCGAAGTATTTGATAATATTGTTGATTACTATTATGTGATTTTGTTGTTTTTTTTTATTGAGTTGCTTGATTTTATACTCACTTTGCTTCTTAAGAAGCTGAGGGGTTAGTGTTTTTGCTAACCTCAGGTACAGGTACTGAAGAATAAGTTGTTGGAGACTCGGGTTTTTGGAGAGCGTCAATAGAGGCAAAGAAGCCCTTAGTTTCATTTTGGAACCTCTGTTATTTGTAATAAGATCTATAGGTGTTAATCTTCAGATTGTAATGTAAATATTTGTGTATATAAGGTTGGATTTGTAATCTTTTGAGCCACTTAAGGCTACAAGATCAATCTAGGCTATGCCTACTTACCGGGAATGCAGATCCTGATGATATATATATATGATGTATGATGTGACAGGAGATTTTAAGTACATGTGTTTAGATATGATGTGGATATGAAATGATAGCGCTGTTAGCGCCATTTTACAGGACGTTTATAAAATTTCATACAGGTTGGAGTTACAGGTTCAATATTAGCAGAATTTGCCTTATCTCTAATTCAAAGACGGCATAGCAACCTATCTACAGGTACCAAGGATAGTTACAGGAATTTTGGAACAGGTTCAAGAATCAGACCTAGTAGGTGGGTCGCTACAACAAGGACATAGGAGGTAAGTCACGGGAAGGAACTTTGATGGTAAAGGATCGAGGTAAACGGAAAGAAGGAGTCCATCGCTCAGAGGATGGAGTTGATTTTCCCTTTGGAGATGCAAGCGATGCATAAATGGATGATGAACTTCGATTGAATGTGGCTTGACTAATTTTATCAGTGTTCGATGGAGTGGAACCTTCCAATTGGATCTTGATGGCTGAGCAATATTTTGCTACTCAACAAACTAGGGAAGATAGAAAAGTGATGTTAGTGGTGATGTGTATGCGAGGAAGGTGTAATCATTGGTTTTGAATGTTGCAACAAAGAGAAATCAAGTTAACTTAGACACGCTTGAAGGCTGAGATCATGAAATGTTATGGTGGATTATTGGCCTCCAATCTTTTCAAGAGCTTATCTCAACTGTGACAACACAGCTCTGTATATCAGTATATTGAAGAATTCGAGTCACTAACTTCTCACGCCCCTACTATGCCTGAGATGCAGTTACTCAGATATTTCATAGGTGGTATACGTGACAATATACAAATGTGTATGGATACGTTTTCACCAACAACCTTGGATCGTGCCATGGATTTGGCTGTAAAGATTGAGCGTGAATTTGATTTCGACATATTTCTCACAACTGATCAGGGACATGGAGGTCGGGGTGACATGCGTTTACCGGCGGTACATTCCTCCCTTATCAATAGAGGAGGTCACTATAGCTTTAGATTAGTTTCCCCTACTACCGGACCACCTCTGTATCGTAATGCACAGTACCATAATGGAGAGGACGACCGTGTGGGGGAAAGTGATAGTGTGACAAGGGGAGGAAAGATTGACTCGGCTGTTGGAGGGGGTTCTCATGTGGCTTCCAATTCAAGCGTATCCAAGGAAGGAGGTAGATGCACTCATGGTCAGAAGCAACTCTCTCATGCTGAATTTTTAGATAAGAAGGCAAGAGGATTATGTTTCAAATGTGATCAGCCCTTCAATTCTAATCACCAATGTCCAAATAAATTCCTTCAATTATTAGTGTTAGAAGAGGAAGGCGTAAGGGAGGATGAATGTGATAACACCAATACTGCAACGGGAAAAGGAAGGCTATCATTATCATTGATGGCGATGCAAGGTTTCAATGAACCTTGTACTTTGAAGATGCAAGGTGTGCTCGCTAATAACCCCATTGTAATTCTTGTGGACAGCAGAGCTATTCATAACTTTGTGTCTCTTCATTTGTTGAAACACATTGGCATTTCTAGTACGGATAATCGTAGTTTCACAATAACCTTGGGTGATGGGCGTGTGAAGGAGTCCCGTGGGTTTTGTACTGGTTTACCTTTAAGGATAGGTATGTATGAGACTTGGGTAGATTGTTATATGATGGATTTGAGAGGAGTGGATGTAATTTTAAGGATGTTGTGGCTGAAAACGTTGGGTGAAATAAGAATAGATTGGGCAAAGATGACAATTAAGGTGGAGCACAAGGAAAAAGAAATTATGTTACATAAAGACCCTACATTATGCCGATTTCCAATCTCGTTTAAGTCTCTATTGAAGTTGGAGGAAACGAATGAGTGTAAGTTGTTATAGATGATTGAAACCGGATCACGGGAACAAAGGGTTGATTGTAGTCCACAACTGGTAGCATTATTATTAGAGTTTGCAGACATCTTTTCATCTCCTATAGGGCTTCCTTTAAACCGCACAATGGAACACCATATCCCATTATTGGCGGGAAAAGGACCCATATCGATTAGACCTTGCAGATATGCGTATGTGCAAAAGAATGAGATCGAACTATTGGTCTGTGATATGTTAGCTACAAAGATTATATAGCCAAGTACTAGTCCATTTTCAAGTTCGGTGATCTTGGTTAAAAAGAAAGATGGTTTGTGGTGGTTTTGCATTGATTATCGAGCTCTCAATGAGGCAACTATTCCGGACAAATTCCCTATTCCAATGATTGATGAACTATTGGATGAATTGTTCGAAGTGAGTGTATTTTCAAAGATTGATTTAAGATCAGGGTATCACCAAATTAGGATGGATGCGGAAGACATCCATAAAACTGCATTTCAGACTCATCATAGCCATTATGAGTTCTTGGTGATGCCATTTAGCTTAACAAATGCGCCAGCCACTTTCCAATCAACAATGAATGAGATCTTTCAACCTTATCTTAGGCATTTTGTGTTGGTATTCTTTGATGATATTTTGGTCTACAGTAAAGATATGCCTACTCATTTAGAACATTTGAAGCAAGTTTTTTCTACGCTGTGTCAACAACAATTCTTTGCTAATAGGAAGAAGTGTCTTTTTGGTCAGTTATCCCTGGAATATTTGGGGCATATTGTTTCAAAGGATGGAGTAGCAATGGATCCTAGCAAGGTATACACGGTCCTTGATTGGCCCAGACCAAAGACTCTAAAAGGCTTACAAGGATTCTTGGGTTTATCAGGTTACTATCAGAAATTTATCAAAGACTATGGAAAGATTGCCAAGCCATTGACTAAGTTACTAAAAAAAAAAATAATTTTGGTTGGTTAAAGCAATCAGGGGGCGCTTTTATTCAACTGAAACAACCTCTCATTACTGCTCCGATGTTGGCAATGTCAGATTTCACACAACCCTTTACAGTCGAGTGTGATGCTCTGGTAGGGGGTCAGGTGCAGTACTACAGCAACATCAACGACCCATTACATATTTGAGTAAAGTGTTAGCTGATCGCACATTGGCTAAGTTGATATATGAGAAGGAACTAATGGCTATAGTGTTGGCCATCCAACATTGGCAACTATACTTGATGGGAAAAAGGTTTATTGTCAAGATCGATCAGAAGAGTTTAAAGCATTTACTCTAGTGGCGTGTTATCTCTCCTAACCAACAGAATTGGTTGCCGAAGTTGTTGGGATATGATTTCAAGGTTTAACATCGGCAAGGTCGAGACAATACAGTAGCAGATGCTTTGTCTCAGGGATGTGATGACGTTCAACTGTCACAAATATCAGGCTTAGTATGGACCGACTTACTGGCTATCAAGAAAATAGTGGAAGATGATGCAGTTCTTGCAAAAAAATTGAAGGTATTGCGGAAGGGGGAGTCAACTAGCCAAGGATTCCATCTTGCATATGATACTCTATTTTATTATAGCCGATTAGTTGTTCCCGCATCTTCCAAATGACCTCAAGTTTTCATGCATGAATTTCATTCTACTCCTATTGGGGGACATGCGGGATTTTTACACACTTATCGAAGGTTAGCAGCAAATGCGTATTGGATAGGGATGAAAAGAGATGTGGTCGAGTTTGTGGCTGCTTGTGCTATGTGCCAACAACAAAAATACCAGACTTTAGCTCCTGTTGATCTCTTGTGCCCTTTACCGGTTCCAAAGGCAATTTGGGAGGACATTTCCATGGATTTCATTAGGGGACTTCCAAAATCTAAAGGGTTTGATGTGGTGTTGGTTGTGGTCAATAGATTTTCCAAATATGAGCATTTTATACAAACCAAACATCCCTATATAGCTAAGAGTGTGGATGGATTGTTCGTTAAGGAGGTGGTACGTCTCCATGGAGTACCAAAGACCATCGTTAGTGATCGGGATCCAACATTTGTAAGCTACTTTTAGGTCGAATTGTTTCGTTTGCAAGGTACTCTTTTACACTTTAGCACAGCCTACCACCCTGAGATAGATGGCTAAATAGAAGTTTTGAATCGGTGCTTAGAGTGTTATCTCCGCTGCTTCGTGGGGGAACATCCTACACAATGGGAAGTTTGGCTTCTATGGGCGGAGTATCACTACAATACCACCTACCATACAGCTTCCAAACTGACCCCTTTTGAGATTGTCTATGGTCGGCCACCTCCTGCGTTACGAGCATTTGTGGACAAGTAAGTTCAACATCCGAAGCTTCAAATAGCATTAAGAAACCGTGACGCTATATTGCTTCAACTATGACAAAATTTACTTCATGCACAGTCCTTGTATTGTCACAATGCTAACAAACACCGGAGGCACGTGGAGTTTGCAATGGGTAATTGGGTTTTTTTAAAAGCTTCGTTCATCTTTACACCATAGCATCAAAACTACACTCACCTCTAAGCTGTCTCCACGCTTCTTTGGGCCATTCTAGATCAGCAAACACGTTGGCAAGTGAGCGTATGAATTGCTTCTTCCTCTTCATTGCCGCCTACATCCAGTTTTTCATATTTCTCTACTCAAGAAGGCAGTGGGTTGTTCTTCCTTTGCACATGATCTACCCACTGATTTTTATGAGGAACCGGAGCTCATGGCTCATCTACTAGTGGCAATTTTGGGTCGCCGTTTTTGATAAGAAGATCAGTTGGAAATACCTCAGGTACTGGTGCAATGGCAGGGACAGACTTCAGATGATGCTACTTGGGTGGATACTTTTGAATTCAGCTCCCACTTTCCAAACTTTGTCCTTGAGGATAAGGACAATTTATTGGGGGAGGCAATGGATAGGATTCCAAGAAGGGAGGTTTCAGGTACTCCTCCGATTATGGTATATCAACATAGGAGGAGAGAATGATGTGCATGCTAATAAGAATAGCATGCTACCAATAGAATAATGTAGTAGATAATATAGTAGAAAGGGGTGAAATATAGAGAGGTGTTATAGTATTGTGTAGGATATTTGGGGGGGTATGCTGACGTGAAAGGAAGGAAGAGGGCATAAACAACTGATATGATCTACTGATGTGGATTGGCTGACGTGGAAGGGGGGAAAGCTGGCTTATAAGAGGAGTGAGAGAGGGAAAAGCAATTAGGGAATTTCGTTAATTGACAACTAAAGTTTGTTACGGAAAGAGAGACTTTATCTCCGACTGAGCCATAGCTTAGGTATATTTCCAATTGCTTATATTTGTTTTCGTAACCACATTGGTCTCACTTCGATGGCTACCACCCACAACTTCGACAAGCAGCTTTATGAGTTCCGGTCTCTGAAAAAAATCAGTAACAGAATGAAACATTGTAAGGTCAACATTTACTCCATTAATAGAAGGGGCGATGGAAATTATTTAAAAAAGAAGAAGTAGAAAGAACATATAAAATCCAAGCAACTACGTTTATCTTGTCTGAATAAAGTGGCATTAGTGAGAAGAGCTACATTATAGAGAGAAACTATTCGGTTTGGCAGAGTAAATTTGAGGGGTTAAGCAGGACACAGATGTATCTATGACTCCTTAGGGAGAATACAAGGGGCCGAATACTTTGCATGGATTCATAATTTGACTGTGTCTATTGGTCGCTGGCATTAGTTAAGAATATAATGTGATTAAGAATACTAGGTTGAGGAGTAAATTCACATTCAAAATTTACAACTCTGCATTTCTTTCGGCAGAAATAGAATAATACAATTCTATTATTTAGAGAATAAAGATATGCCAAAATGAATAATAATTTGCTAAAGTTTCAAATGTATCTTTGATTCATCTATGATAGTATTTATAATTGTAATCTTGGTGATTCTCTCAATAAAGATAATCTACTATGCCAGATCAATTTGAAGATTTTGTTTCCAAAAGCATATAGTATGCATTTTTTTTTTTTTAATATGAATGAATAGATTAAGTCATTATTTACAGAGAAAAAAAAAGGAAAACTAATGAAATTAAACACCAACCACCTAGAAGTAAGATTCAAACAGCCTTTCTTCCACATAAATAATTCCATGCTATCATGCAAACGAGTAATATGTAGAAGTTTTAGCGATTTTTTCCCGCGTTTTCCCTCTCCCCTGTTTCCTTTTCTTCTCCTCTGTTCCCGTCCTTTTGAGCGAACGATGTGACAGTGATTTCCCATGAAATGCCGGAGTTCTCCTGAGCGTCGGCGTCAATTGGGAACCGGTGAAGCGGAGCGCGAATTGCCATGGAGATTTCCCTTTTTCTTTTCTTCTTTTCTTTGTTTTCGTCTTTGTCCCTCTTGTTTCCTGTCTTTCTTTTCTTGTTTTCAACCTGTTGATGGCCAAAGTTTATACACGACCTTTTTTTTTTTCACTTTTGTTCTTATAAAACAAAGGAGAAGGAAATATCTGATGCTATCTTTCATTGTTTTGAACTGAAAAATAATGCGGATATTTTGAAGTTAAGGTCTGCTAAGTTGTTTCATTAAATGAAAAATTTACTCTAGCAAACTACAAAATGTTATTACATAAAGCAAAAGAGTATTGACCTCTGCATGTTTTTTGGATATTGCTAGATGTTATTTATTGTGATCCACATCAACTTGAGTCAGGACTTGCTCAAACAACTTACAACAGTTAGAGCTGATGTTTGTTCAAGGAGTTACATAAGATTCAAATAAAGATTTTAATTCAAAGAAATAATTTCTAAATCATATGAAAATAGAAGAAAAAATTCAATGTTCTGAATGAATATGTAGAGGATACATTATGGAATGTTCTTGAGTTTTCTCTTCAGATATTTTGTTCGAGCAATCCCTATCTGACGGAACTTTTTCAAGGACATCCCCATGAAGTTGTTGGCTAACAACGCGAGGGTCGGTAGACTACTCTACTCCGAGAAGCATTAAAGCAGGAGGAGAAACTTGTCCATCTGGGGAAGGGAGGACAGAGACATCTGTTTCACCATGTGATGCATGAGTTACCGGAGTAGGAGTTGCTCCATTCTGATGCTCACCTTGATATATTCCTGAAACCATGGAAACAAGGTTAAAATGAGTTGTTATCTTGTTATTTGTGTTTCATTAAAATCTGATGTTTGAGAAAGTTGTTTAGCTGTAGTTTTATTTATTTATTTATGAGCTTATTTTTATATTATATCGTATCTTATTTGTGCGTTATATGGACTAACAATTGATGGAATGATTTTTTTTTTTCCTATCTTTTGTTATCGGATGGTGTCTTATTTTCTTCTTCTACACATTAATGTCTGTCAAAAGTAGACAGAAATAAGCTACAAGTAAGAATAAAACAGATAAGACACAATCAAACACATGAAAAAGACACAAATATACCGGTAACACAACGATAAGAATAAGACAATCTAAATAGATTTTTACAGGGCGGAAATACAACCCAAATAACACACAATAAGAGTAAAATACAAATAAGACATATATAAGAATAAGAAAAAATAAAATACAGATAAGAGTAAGAGGTAAATAGAGTCGCATAATGTAATGACATTTTAAAGCAAACAATGTGATCACAGGCTTTTAGATCAATCAATAGATAACTCTTGAAATAGTCCCTCTGCCTTCACCTTCTGCATATTGCATGTCACACAAGGCCAAGCAAGTTCAAATAGAAGGACCAAACTATTTTGCTCTTTCCACTCTTGCTGATCATCTTATCCGTAGATAGTGACAGAACATAAGAGTAAATGAAGATATGAGGACTGTTGCACTATTAGCAGCCATCACACATTTCTTTGTACCATTTACCCAATCAGCAATTATACATCATATTTGAACTAAAAGACAGGTAAATAGCTTCCCTAATTTTAGTTGTCTATGTAATATACAGGGGTTACCAGGAGGCAGATTGACAACCCCAACGGATACTCCAGTTGCGGGAGAATCACCTGAATTTCGGCATGCCACAACCACGTCCTGCAGCAAGCAGGGAAGCAGTACGTGCCTATAGTGAGAAACTAATGAAATTCCACATCAAGCTGTTTTAAGAAAAAGATTATGATGGCAACAAGAAGGGCAGGAGCAAAAAGGCTTCAGTAGGACTTGTGTATTGCAAGTTTTGTCTTCCATTGATCTTACTAAGAGGTGCCCAACCGTTTAAATCAAATATGATATTTCTAATTAAAAAATTTAAAGCATAGCCTGTAAATTAATCATTATTAAGATTTTTGAACAACTAAAAAAAAACACAAATTTAATTATAGAGATCACTCTATTGATCCAAACAATGATGCGGTTTGCTTATATTTTTCAGCTACAAATTGGTTAGATGAAGAGCAGGTTTTACTATATGTCCAGCTATGTATACAACATCAGATTTGGTATGATTTTGGTAACATATCTAATGCACTGAAGCACCGAGATAAGAGCTAACAGTAAAATTATTGCAATGTTCTTGATTTAATGTCCAATGGTTGCTTAAACACCCTTCTATTTCTGTGCATCACAGTATGTGACTTCCGACACGACAAAGTATATTGCTAGGTGTATACAGCTGTTACTTTGTCATGTATCACAGTGTTGTAGAGATATAGTTGAATAATACGAGAATGACATATCTTGCAGCCCTTTTTCTGGTGAAGATACTTTTAATTTTAATGCATATCGTTTTGTTATTATAAATTTATAGTACTGCACTGGATAGAAACATTTTGTCTTTTGTTTGGTTTGCATATTTTCTTAGTTACTAGATAAAAATGATTTTAAAGTATTTGATAAAATGTTTATATTTTGTACTATCCAAAATATGATATAAAAATTAAATTTATTAGACAAAAATACAAAAATCTTTATCTAGTACTTTGTAAATTATGATTAGTACAATATTCCGTCTATCCAAACAATGTATTATCATAAAAATCTTTATCCAGTACATAACAATCGTGATATAAAAAAATTGTACTATTCAGTTTTTTTTTGTATAGTCCAATACAGCTTCAAAAAGAAACATATAACAATAAAAACTAAGCACAAAGTTATGATTTGTGAATCAATTTGTTGAGCATGTCAATATTGTTTGAAACAGTGCAACAACATTGGCAGGAAAACTAGGAACAAGTTTAAGAGATACCTCAGTCGATAACTTGCTTAGGCATTCCATGCATCTTACACCTTCGACATCCAGCATTACATATGCATGTTCTGACATGATGCACCCACAATGCAGAAGCTGACAGGGAAACCAAATATAGGTTTTAAAGGTTGATAGCGAACGAGAGGTCGAGAAGCCTTGCTGGTGCGCATATTAACCATGAAGGTTGATGTTAATAGTCTCACCTTGTCACACATGTCACAGTTTCTCCAACCAGTAGCCTTTAAATGATACATCTCACAAAAACTTCCGTCTTCATAAGCGGACCTAAAGCACAAAGTCCACATTAACTGGCAATGCAAACTATTAAGAAGAGAAAGCAATGGCTAATTATGATGCTGTAATCTTCTGTCATTTTACTCTTCAAGTAGCAAGAAAACAAAAAAGAAAAATTAAATACTGTAATATTTATTAAACAGCTAAGATTTTGTGCTTAATCGATGTGGAAAAATTTTAAATGATGATGTAGGACAGAAAGTACAGCAACATTTACACAAATACATCCAAAGCGCACTGACAGTACTTCGGCATAGAACAATCAAACTTTTGTTCTGGCTAGGTCTAGAGAAAGAGTCATATGTGAATTAATAAATCTAAAGAAATATTGTAGCAAGATAGTTCGAGATATTTATCTTTCAATGGGAATGATCATGCCCTCCCTCACGAAAGCAAGTGATACGATAAGTTAGGAATAGTTCAGAAATCTCCTATTCCTCAGCGCTATTAAGTCCCGAGACTTGGTCCCATTTCCCTTAGTAAACCAATTAATTTCACTGAGTTAAAGTATCACGGCATAAAGTATAGAGCTTACTGAGGTAATCTCCTATTCCCAGACCGCAACCTATCCTCTCACTCAACAATATCGGCTTCGATAGCAATGATGGAGGGTCTTGTCAAATATTCCATAATTCTTCTGTGTTTTAGTAACTCTATAACAGTTCCAATTTCTCTTATAGCTATTAAGTACATAATTATCTTTAATCCAATAAAGAGCTGGGTGGTTGTGCAGTGGTTGCATAAATTTTCACCTCCTATGGTTAGAAGATGCAATTATGGAAGCCCATCACCTCAAAGAGGGAAAGGGTAACTTGACAACTTTCAGATGAAGACTTTGTAACCCTTCCATACGTGAGTTTATCTATATATCATGTTTATCGAGTTAAACTTGGATAGAGCTTAGCTGTGATGTTGTAAGGCCACATAATCTGTATAAGTCTGATTTACCCAAAAAACACTCCAGAATATTTGCCCATGAACTGCAAAGCCCTGATTAGAGTATATAAAGAAAGATAATGAGCTTTGCATTACAGATAAGGTAGATCGGAAACATGAAGCATGCATACTCATGTATGAGGGCACTATCTTCTTTAAAGGCAATTTAACTAAATGATGCACATTTTAACACATTAGTGACGTAAATCATGTGTATCATAGCATATGCGGTAATAACGGATTCAAGCATCATTTGACTGCAATGTCTTTTTCCAACCAGGAAACTTGAACTTAGGGTCTCCTGCTCTCATGCCATCTAAAATTTTAATGTGGCACCACAATCAGACGATCTAAAACCTTAGACTCATACGTGTACACTTTCATATTTATCTTTCAAAAATCCTCGACAATGCATTCCAAGCTTTGAAGTGGCATGGCATGCCATATCAATGGCAATCATTTCTCAGGCTTACCCTTTTGCAATAGTTCCTCTTGTTCTCCCTGCCAACACAAAGCTAGTACATTCACCAACTTTTACCTTATATGAATTTCCTGCGACTGCACTAATTCTCGATACCATCAGCAGATTCCTTGCTGAAGGAAATATCTATGCAACCTTTCACTGCACTTGAACATTATATTTTGTTATTCTTTCACCTTACTAGAGTACAAACCATCGTGGAGTCGAGTCTTCGTGATCCTTACAGACGGTCTGCTCTAAAGCAACTTTGAACAAATTGATTCAATAGACATAGAAAGATGCAACATTTCTCATGGGTATAATAAAGCAAAGGAAAGGAGGAAGAGAGAGAACTAATCCGTTCCATATACATTGTCTTTGCAACTTAACTTTTAGCTGAAAGAACCTTCTCCAATGAACGTTCATCCTGTTTCGACAATCCATTTTCTTAAATATTATCTCCATCTGCCTCAACAGATTTGGTAGCCATAATGATAGCTATGTTAACATGAAATTTCTGTCCACTTAAATCCTGTTTGAGAATAGATAGGCAATGTGTTGTATGTACTGATATACTATACAAGTAAAGAACAGATAGTTTGTCCACCATTACATCTAACCAAGCTAAAGTAGGGTATGAATATCAGTTCTCAGAAACAAATCTTGCTCTGGTCCCAATATGCATTTTACTTTGAACTTCTTGTTGCCTCTGCTCATAACCAGAGTTAGTATCATGATGGGATAGATGAAATCTTCTATGCCTGAAATCTGCTTGCTAACCAACTCGATTACATCTTTCCTTCATATATCTCTATTTCAGTAGCATCTGAATGAAATAGATGATGTAACAACATGGCAAAGAACTCTTAGTATCTTCTATTTTCTCCCTTTTCGGTGGATTCCATCCACATTCTGTTATGGACTAAAGGTGTTCCCTCATACAATAATTATCTTCTTTTGCATTGTCCTTTATGCTATTTAGTTTTTCTTTCATATCAATCAAGACTCGTTCTTTTGCATTCATCCAATCCAAACCAGGAAACTTTGATATACACACCTTGTGAGACAAACCAAAGACCAAATGCTTTGATGACTATTCAACTTCAAAGTTTCCATTTCTTTATGCATGTACTGCATTGCACTGTTACTAGAAAGCTCCTAGTTTCTAATTATTTTTCTTAAAAAAGAGACAAAATCTCTGCACTAAATATCAAATTTCATTCTGGCAAATAATTGAGGGTCTGAATATTCTACCACTCAAGTAATTGGGATAGATTAAGTCCAGTATCCTTTCCATATTAAGTACCTGATTTTGCAAATAGATCATCCTATGACCACCACGACCTCAAATTAGCATCCCACTAAAAAATGGCTTACAATAGAATTCTAGGAAATAGTGACAAGTTACTCTAGATATGTTTCACCATCTTTTGTCCATTTTGAAAGTTAGGCTACTTTCTAGCACCAATGCCAAACACCTCAAATCGGAACCCAAAAACTGATAAGCCAATCAGATCCAATATCTTATGGTCAGTACTCTCCCTACTTGTACAATGTGACTCTTGTTAGAATTTCCCGGATCCGGATTCACATCAGGATATTATGCATTTTTTTTTAGAAATCCATTTAAGATATAGTCCATTTAAAATATAATTTGATATATATCTTCACATGCATATACACGCGAGAAAATCTCGTATCTAAGCTTAGATCACATTGGTTAAGATCTAAGATGATAAAAGATATATTTAGGATGTGATTTTTTTTATTAGAAGTCCCTAATCCCACTCACACACTTCAGAAAATACACCATTATTTTTTAAGCAAAAGAGGGTTTAGAAGCATTAAACCAAAACAAAGAAAATTCTTGCATTTATTTTGTAATGGCTGGAGGTATGAACATGATATAAATTTTTCACTTCCACTTCTGTTCTTCTATGTTCATTGTATTGTCGAACACGATAGAAATATTTTATACACTCTTAACATTTGGTATCAAAGCAATTTTTCGAAAATATCTTTGCCTTACTTTGTTTCAGTAAAGTTTAAATTTGGTGTTTTTAAGTCTTAATAAGATTGGGAATTGATAAAAAAAAAAATCAAATTCCATGCGCTCTAAGCTTTTAAACGTTAATTTTGAGATCAAAATAGACCGAAAAATTACGAGTCAAGTTTAGGTCATTATGACCCCGCTAAAAAGACGACTTGAAACAAAAAAAAAAAAAAAGGGACCTCACGTGGGCAAACAGAACCCACGAACTAATCCTCGTTCTGATTTTTCCTTACCGGACCATAGCTATATGATATGATATGCACGGTACCTCGTTCTTGCTTTGAGACGAGTGTCACACACCTGGCATTGTGCGTGCATTTGAAAATGCAAAAGGCGCAGAATGCACTTCTCCTAGGATTCAAAGCCCTTACCATTTCATCTTTTTACATGCATGGCATGGAACTTAACTAACTGAGTTGAACCTCTTTTCATGAATCTTTCGGCCAATTTTAATTTAAATGTAATGGACTTTGAATCGGGATTTCTAGCATTTGATGAAAATTAAATTTTCATAATTTTCACATATCTATATTATTTATTATTAATTATATAGATAACATATAATAAACAATTTTACATATGGAAATTGTTTGTGTTAATTATTAAAGTAAATTAATTCATATTAGCTCTTTATGAATTTAATTATTGTGATATATACTTATATTATTATTTGCTTACATATATGATTTATGATTTATTATTATACGTATAATGTTGATTAGATGATATAAGTGTGTTAAAGTTAAGTTCATAAGTTATTGCTTACGGTTTTTTGCAATACTTAAGCCAATAAAAACCTACTTCCAGCCCTCAATCTTCTTATACAAATCAGATAACGTTCTATCTTTATGATAGGCAAAAGAATTGTAATGATAAAGAGAGGAAGCGCAAAGGGCATTATTGATAATCCCACCAAAAGCTCCTAAAACCAGTTGCTTTTCAATTAATTAAAAAGTAACCATAGCATCTTTAATTAATTAAAAGGATGATAGGATCACACGTGAAAATAAACATTAGTTGTGATTAATTATACACAATATAATATATCTTATCCCACATGAATTTTTATTATGTTGTGTATGATTAATTAGGATAAAATATCAAATTATATTTTCTAATTTACCCATAGGGATTAGAAAAAGGAACATGGTGTGATAGTTTTTATCGTAAGACTTCAGATAAATCTAATTGAATTAGAACTTTAGCCCACTGGCAAGTTTTATGTCACTAGATTCATACTTTAGCATGATTTTACATTGGTAAAACATGACATATCTTAATTAGACTAAAAACATTTTGTAACATAAGCATGTATGTTTAATTATTGCAGCAATTCAACCTATCAATTTTTCTAATATGCTATGTGATGCTCCTAAACTTAAGGGGGATAACTATAAGGTTTGGAAGGAGAGAGTTCTTATTCATTTAGGATGGATGGACATTGATTATGCCATGAGGAAACCAGAGCATCCTGCAATAACTGAAACCAGCACTCCGAATGCAATAAGTCTTTATGAAAAATGGGAGCGATCTAATCGCTTGTTAGTTATGTTCATAAAGACTAAAATTTCTGCTGATATAAAGAGCTCTGTCGAGCATTATCAAAGGGTTCAAGATCAGCCTGCTAAAGGCCATTGATGAGCAATTTGCTACTTCGGATAAGGCAATGGCTAATACCCTAATCATAGAGCTTTCAACTCTGAGGCTCACTAGCATTAAGGGTATGCGTGATCATATCATGCACATGAGGGATATTGTGGCCCAATTAAATGCATTGGAAGTTGAGTTATTAGAATCCTTCTTAGTTCACTACATCCTTTGCACTTTACCTCAAGAGTATGGCCCATTTAAGATATCTTACAACACACATAAAGATAAATGGTCAATCGATGAGTTGCTGACCATGTGCATTCAAGAAGAGGGCAGACTACTTATGAAGGAGAAGGAGATGAAAAGGGTAAACTTAACTACTCATGGAAAGAGTAATAGGAAGGATCGGGTTAAAGATAAGGGAAAAGGGAAAATCCCTCTCGCAAAAGACATAAAGAAGGAGGTTGTGCACTCCTTCTATAAAAAGAAGGGACATATGAAGAAACAATGCTCCAAATTCATGCAGTGGCTTGATAAGAAAGGTACAACTTTCACTTGCCTGTTATGAATTCAATATGATTGATGTTAATCATAACACATGGTAGATTAATTCTAGTTCTACAATCCATGGGACCAATTCATTGCAAGACTTAAAAGACCTGCGGAAGCTAGTGGGAAGTGAGCATAGCATCTATTCAAGTAATAAGATCTCCTCACATGTGAAGGCTATTAAAACATGCAGCTTAGTTTTAAGTAGTGATTACATTTTGAATTTGAAAAAGATATTTTATATCCCTAGTTATTCTAATAATTTAATTTTAGTTTCCCGACTTGTGTCAGATGGTTATTCCTTTAACTTTTTGTATTATGGATTTAATTTATTTTATAAATTCGATGTTATTGGATATGGTACCTTGTCTGATAATCTTTTTCTACTTAATTTACAAAATGATGATAACCATGCTATCATGCACGTTCAAGAAAAGGTTAGCACTAAACAATGTGTTATGAATGAAGAATCTTCTATGTTGTGGCATTGGAGATTAGGACATATCTCTATTGATAGAATTAAAAGGTTGGTGAATGATGGGATTCTTAGTGTTTTAGATTTCACCAACTTTGAGACTTGTATAAGTTGTATTAAAGGAAAACAGACTAACAAGTCAAAGAAGGGTGCCAAGAGAAGTTTTGAATTATTAGAAATCATACATACTAACATTTTTAGTCCAGACATGAATACATATCATAATAGGTATTTTGTCTCTTTCATAGATGATTACTCACGATACATGTATCTCTACTTGCTTAACAACAAGAATGAAGCACTAAATGCTTTCAAAGTGTTTAAAGCTGAAGTAGAGAAACAATGTGGAAAACAAATTAAAATCGTAAGATCCGATAAAGGCGGAGAGTATTATGGTACATACATAAAGAGAGGAAAAGCGATTGGTCCATTTGCAAGGTTTTTTCAAGAGAATGAGATTGTTGCTCAATACAGTTTACTTGGCTCTACAAAACAAAATGGAGTAGTTGAAAGAAGAAACCGAACATTATTGGACATGGTGCGGAGCATGCTTGCAAGCTTCAAGCTTCCTAAGTTCTTGTGGATTGAAGCTCTTAAAATGGCTACGTATATATTGAATCAAGTTTCAACCAAGGTTGTCCAAAAGACACCATTTGAGTTATTTAAGGGGTAGAAACCGAGTTTGCGACATGTACGCGTTTAGGGATGTCCGTCTAAAATAAGAGTCTACAATCCACATGAGAAGAAGTTAGACCCAAGGACTATTAGTAGGTATTTCGTTAGATATGTCGAAAGGTCTAAGGGATATAGATTTTATTGTCCATCTCATAGTTGTGGAATCAAGAAATGCAAAATTTCTTGAGAATGACTTGATTAGTGGGAACGATCAATCTCAGGGCCCTGGTTTTGAGAAAGATCATACAGATGCTCAGTGTGCCACTTCAAGTAGCGGGCCAATCGTTGTTGTTAACAACACGCCTTTAACACAGATGCGTGTTAAAGAGCCAACCCTGAAGGTACCACAAACTGTTGATCCTAATCCAGTAGATGCTAAAGTTCAACAGATGTCCAAAGCTGTTGAACAACTGGCTAAACAACATGATCCTATTCCTCAAGAGAATGTTTATGTAGCATTAAGAAGATCTACTAGAGTAAGGAAATCAGCAATTCCTAATGAATATGTTGTGTATCTGCAAGAGTCTAACTACAATGTTGGAGCCAAAAATGATCCTAAGACGTTTTCACAAGCCATAAGTTCTAAGAATTCAAACTTGTGGTATAGTTCCATGAAAGAAGAGATGGATTCAATAGCACCTAATAGGGTCTGAAATCTCGTCAAGTTGCCTGATGGTGTAAAAGCCATTAGATGCAAATGGGTCTTTAAGACAAAAAAGGACTCATAAGGCAACATTGACAGATATAAAGCAAGACTTGTCACTCAAGGATTCACTCAAAGGGAAGGAATCGACTACATGGAGACATTTTATCTTATATCTAAGAAAGATTCCCTTCGTGTAATTATGGCATCGATTACACATTTTGATTTGGAGTTGCACCAAATGGATGTGAAAACGGCCTTCCTTAATGGTGATTTAGAGGAAGAGTTTTACATGAAACAATCTAAAGGATTCTCTACTAGTGAAGATGAGCATTTAGTATGCAAACTTAATAAATCCATATATGGATTAAAACAAGCCTCCTATCAATGGTATTTGAAATTTCATGAGGTCATCACTTCATTTGGTTTTGAAGAGAACATTATAGATCAATGTATATACCATAAGGTTAGTGGGAGCAAAATTTGTTTTCTTGTGCTATATGTAGATGATATTTTGCTTGCAACCAATGATAAGGGTTTGCAATATGAGGTAAAACAATTCCTCTCGAAGAACTTTGATATGAAGGATATGGGTAAGGCATCTTATGTCATTAGCATTAAGATCCATAGGGAAAGATCTCGAGGCATTTTAGGTTTGTCTTAAGAGACCTATATCAACAAAGTTTTAGAGAGATTTCAAATGAAGGATTGTTCACCAAGTGTAGCACCCATTATGAAGGGTGACAAATTGACCTTAAGCCAGTGCTCTAAAAATGAGCTCAAGTGGGAACAAATGAAAAACATCCCATATGCGTCAGTCGTTAGAAGCTTAATATATGCTCAGGTTTGTACTAGACCTAACATTGCATTTGTCGTTGGGATGTTAGAGAGATATCAAAGTAACCCAAGTATTGATCACTGGAGAGCTACAAAGGTAATGAGATACCTTCAAGGAACAAAGGATTACATGCTCGGGTATAAATAGACTGGCAATTTGGAGGTCATTGGATATTCTGATGCGAACTTTGCTAGCTGTGTTGATTCACATAAATCACCGTCTGATTACATTTTCATGCTTGCCGATGGAGTTGTGTCTTAGAGGAGTGCAAAGAAGACCTTGACTGCTACTTCCACTATGGAGGCCGAGTTCGTATCTTGTTTTAAGGCTACTTCACATGGTGTATGGTTAAAGAGTTTCATGTCTAAGCTTAGAATTATTGATTATATTTCTAAGCCATTGAGAGTATATTACGATAACTCAATTGCTATATTTATAGCTAAAAACAATAAAAGTGATAGTCGAAGTAAACATATCAACATCAAGTACTTAGCCATAAGAAAACTTGTTAAGGAAAAGAAAGTGGTTATTAAACACATTAGCACTAAGTTAATGATAATTGATTCTTTAACTAAGGGCATGCCACTAAAGAATTTTAAGGATCATGTAGTAAGAATGGGACTTGGTTCCATGATGTAATCTTTTATTGTACATGCATTTGATGTTTCAATAAAACTCTTATTCAGTTGATATTTCTTGTTTGGTTTTGTATGCATATTTTGTCTATTCTTTTGTTTTAAAAAATATCGTTAAGTTTGGACCTAGAATAAACATATGGTTTATTCATTAAGTTTAAGAGCTAGTATTGAGAGACTTGATATATTGTAATGCATGGAAGATAATACTTATTATGAAAGGACCTATCGCTATGATTCATATATTTTGTTTCTTAATATTGGAATAAATGGACCAAGTGGGAAAATGTTAGAATTTCCTGGATCCAGATTCACATCTGGATATTATGTGATTTTTCTAGGAAATCTATTTAAAATATGATTTGATACATATCTCCACGTGCATATCCACATGAAAAAATCTCACATCTAAACTCAGATCACATCGGTTAAGATCTATGATGGTAAAAATATATGTAGGATATAATTTTTTCAATTAGAGGTCCTTAATCCCACTCACCCACTTCAGAAAATACACCATTGTTTTTTGAGCGAGAGAAGGCTTAGAAGTACTAAACCGAAATAAAGAAAATTTGTGCGTTTATTTTGCAATGGTTAAAGGTATGTACACAATTTAAATTTTTCGCTTCTGTTTTTGTTTTTATATATTCATTATATTGCCGAATAAGATAGAAATATTTTATACACTCTAAACTGTAGTTACATTAAGGTATAGGTTGCACCAATGCCAAACGCCTCAAATTGGAGCCCAAAAAGTGATAAGCCTATCAGATCCAGTATCTTATGGTCGGTACTCTCCCTACTTGTACAATGTGACTCTTCCGTGAAGAGGACTACTTAGTTAAGTAGGAGTATAATAATCGTGCAGGAGCATGAACACATAACTCCTCACTATGATACCATGGCAATTTTAAAGACCCATTCATCTAAAAAGTTAAGCCTATTAGTTTTGGTATAGGTTTATATTTACTAGTTAACAAAAGATAAGACCCTGTTACAAGAAAGATACTTACTCCAGGCATTTGACAACCTTTGATTAAGTGGGATTCACATATTATATTATCAAGCCGGCGCTACTAATCCACTATCTAAGATGTTTAGGTGTTCTATGCATTTATTTTTCCTTTCATATTTACACAGTAAACCCAAAACAAAGGGGGAAGAAAAGATGGCCATCCTGAGACAACCTATTTCCACGAAAATGGATCCAGCATTTGGATCCCATTTTCCTACTTGCGGTTGCAGATGGGATTGGGCTCATAACTCAATGGGAAAAGTTTGAGGTAAGGTTAGTTTTCTGGACCACCTCCCTTTTGCTCCAAATGCACACGACACACATACTTGTCCATCAGCATAATGGCTAAAACTGAACAACATAACCACTACCAACAAAACTATGAGCCATCGTCTTAACAAAATAACATGAAGAAAATAATGTATTTATAGCTTGCACTGCAAGGTAACACGATACAATGTATGCAACGGGAAATGAAGAAACAAATAAACAAAAAAATGAAACCCGAAAACCTTACGCGCATACACCGCAAAGCTGAGCAAAGCCACCAAACCTAAACCCCCATCCACTCCTCAGCTGAGCTGCTTTAGCCTTGCAGTGGAAACAAGTCTTTTCCATGTGGTAGCAGATTAAGTTCTTGCCTTACTTGCAAATTTTCCTGAGAAAGTGAACAACAAGAACTGAGTACTGATGAATAAATGAATGTTTGAATAAAACTGTCGAGGCAAATGTTATACCTACGGGCAGGGAAAAACGGCATCGTCACTAATTAATTAATCTTAATTTTCTAAATTTGACACGCGGCAGCACGTAATTGCGGACTTAGTAAGTGGGAAAAAAAATATATATATATATAGGTAAAATAAGACAAAAGAAGGAAGTTTGTTTGTTTGTAAATCATGTTTTTTATTTTTTTAATATTTTTTGGGTGTTAAGACAATTAGAATTAGAAACGGAAAACTAAGAAGATACGAGGAAAAAAGTCTAAGGTGTAACGCATACACATGGTTTCACACAAGGTCACGGGGGTCGCTGGTGTGAAGAGTTTTGGTCCGTTGGATTATACCTAAGGGGTTTTGTTAGGGCGGGTGGAGAAGAATTATAATGGGTCCAGCCATATTATGATGAGTCTAGGCATAATTATTAAAATCACGAGTAAATTATACAATTTTATGAATTTGTTATTTTATAAATTTTCTATAATCAAAATAGAAAAAAATCATATAGGTATAGATTTTTAATATAATTATAAGTTTAGATGTATAATTTTACAAGTTATCAATTATATTGATTCTATACGATTTTATACGATTCTACCAATTCTATACCATTTAATTCTAGATAAAATAATAATTTTAACAATCATGAGTCCAAGGTACATGGGATTATAACTCGTTTAAAATGTTGATGTTTCAATGACAATGGACCTTCCATAATAGTGTTTGTTGTCTTGAGAAGAATTATGAAAGTAGGAGATGTATTGAATGGATTTATAAGTAAATTCTTTACTCACTTGTCACTTTTTCCATAAATGATAATATTTGGGATGAAAATACCATAATTATTGAGATAAGTAAGACTATGAAATGTTGTTTAGTAAGAAAATTTTAATTTGATGCTAGTTAAATGAGAGAT
Source organism: Laguncularia racemosa (assembly GCA_037954665.1). Taxonomy (NCBI): domain Eukaryota; kingdom Viridiplantae; phylum Streptophyta; class Magnoliopsida; order Myrtales; family Combretaceae; genus Laguncularia; species Laguncularia racemosa. The sequence goes on along the minus strand of JBBMOL010000092.1, from coordinate 2,698,966 downwards.
CAAGTTTTATTTCCTTCAAATGATGTATTCATCCGGCTTCCAACAAATTAATGTTGTTAAGATCGTTGCAATTAGTTCGAATCCCCTTAAATATTGTACTAAAAAAATACTAACCACATATTATAATATATAAAAGTTGTGTTATACGTATTCAATATTTTTGCCTATCTCTCATGATACTAACGTAAAATTGGAGGGATATGATTCAATTGCTGCTTTCAAAATAGAAATTTTATCCTTTAAATTTATATCTCGACATCTTTTGCAGATTATTAACACTATGTTTGGGAAGGATGAAAACGGTAGAGGTCTATATGAAAATCAAAGAAAATTGTATGTTTGGGTATTTGAAATAAAGGATGTTTGGGAAGGATGAAAACAAGAGAAGTCTATATAGAAATCAAAAGAAATTTTATGTTTGGGTATTCAAAACGAAGGTGGAAAGTTATAAAAATGAAACAATAAATAAATAAATTTAGTGGAAATATTTCCACTTTAAGGCCACTTTGTTTCTTTCCACTTTTGGTGAAAAACGTAAAAATGAATGGAAAGTAAATAAAATTACAAACATAACCCCAAAAGAAAATTTAAAAACATAAAATAAGGGATATTCTAATTTATTTATGATATAAAAAAGAAATATTTCATTTGATTTCGTTTCATTTCTATCTTAATAATCCAAATATAAAATAAAAATCATATTTTCTTTGTTTCCTTTTCCTTCTTTTTTTTTTTTCTACTCATTTTCATCCTTCTAAAATTTATTAAATATATTGTAAGGCTTTAATGATATATGGATTTATAGAAAATGCTGATGTATTTATGAGAAAAAGCGGTTTAAGTCTTTATTTACTAACCCAAAGAATCCTTTTGGGGCAAAAAATAAGAATATATATAGACATGCTATTTATCTAGACCTTAATAAAGTATGCCATAATTATGAATGTCATAGGATCAAAATTCAAAAAAAAAAAAAAATTGTGAATGCCTACCAAAGTAGAGTGAGAATTTGGACAAGAGACAAGTTACCATAACTGCCAAATATGCTTTTTTTATTTTATTTTGCCAAGACCATTATATAGTCTTCTAATAGAATGGATTGGTTTAATTTTTTCTTCCTCGACAATTGTAATATGTTAATTATTAATAGTTGATAAATAAATATAAGTTTATCAAGGCAAATAGAAAAGATGCTTAAAAGAATATATGCATTCCCTTTTTTGTTAAATAGTGTATTTTTATATTTCAAGTACGATTAGGGTAAGAATGGGTAATGACAATTTTCAAAATAATTTGATTAGCCCATATGAAACAAGATATTATTTACTCTAAGTTCTTACCCTAATCATAACACTATATTAGATTAGTGCAAGGTTGGATTAAGCACTATAAAAAAAACCGATTAAATTTGAAATTTAGGTGGATTTACATCACTAAAATAATCCAACTAGAGCTCTAAATGAAAAGTCATTAGTGGTGCATTTCTCGTGTTTGCACTCCAAATTAAGACATCCAGATATTCTTTTCTTCTTCAAATGGAATCAAACTGAAAGGAATCCACAATTAATGATCAGGTAGAAGAGGCAAGGCTCGTAAGTTGCAACGCTTCTAAACAAACAAATATGTATTAACTACGAAATCTGAACGACAGTAAATCGAGTTGGCTTCTTGTGCATAGCAAGCGCCAGACGCCATCATAAGGGGCAAGGGAAACTCCATATCTCTTAGGGCAAAACAAGTGAAGTTGTTTGTTTAAATTTACCATACATAGTTTTAATGTAATGAAAGGTTATTGGGTGTCCACCCATCCTCATTAGTCCGACATGGCGTGCTTGGTTTGCACTCGGCGTAAGTTACTCTAGATGGTGGCCAACTATCCCATGGTCCAGAGATGGTCAAGTCTCTACAAAAATGAACGAAGAATTATGTGATCTACCTATGTGTAAAGGATTGCACAATCATCACGTTTAAAAAAATAATAATAAAATAAAAAATCAAACTTTTCATGTTGAGTCATGATTGGGTTGCATAATCAGATTCTCTTGTTTTATTTTTTGTTGATTTTTTTTATGTAATGAGCATTAAGACTCGAGCAAAGAAGTTTTAGAACATTGAGAAAAAAAGAGTGGAAAAAAATGTTAAATACTGATATAAAAAAAAAAAGGTACACGCTGAAAAAAAATGGATTTTTCTATATATATTATTATTTGTTATTCTATTTGTTCTCACGCATCTGTCCCAATAAGTTGCAAAAGATCGCTCATGATGAATAACCAAGAGAAAGCTTTCGATACATGTTGAATTTACAGAAGCTCAAAAACTCGTAAAACGCTGTACACAATCAACTTAGAAAGAAGCCTTTCAAGTAGCCTTTTTTTTCAATATTGGAGGAAAAAGGGGAATTCGAGCCTTCTCTTTCCCTTTCCACCCTCCACCCTTAATAATAGAATTCGTCTCGAAATGGAATCATACCATATCTCAACTAGGTATGTACATTTTTAGACTTTCAGAGTCTTAGTTTGTTAAATATCTATTTTTCTTCTGTTTTTTTTAATTTGGAATATCTCTATATCCCTTGCGAGAGCTCCATATGGATAAAGAATTTGATCATTCAAAGAACATTGTAAATCCAAAATAGGCCTAAGAAGACATAATCCCAAGCAGATACTTGACACGTTCCCCTATTCCAGGACCATCACAAGGGAAACAAAAACCAAGGTGCTATGTTATATTTAATGGAATAAATATATAATAGAACTTATCTTTCCCTGGTAGAACTTAGAGGCCAAAGTTTAATGGTCTGTAAAATATGGCATATGTTGACATAGGTTTTGCTACTTGAAGGCTTCACAGGCACAAGGTTATAAACCTCCCAGCCTTCGCAAACTGCACATCCATTTAGTGCCCGGCAGTCTCCATTTTATCGTAATATTCTCGCAAGGAAAAGGGCCAAAACAACGCGCATTTTACTCTCTAATTTCAAGGCTTCGCACCTAGGCGAAGAAACAAAAAAACCCTGCCGGGAAACCAAAATATATATTTTCACCCACGCAGCCCATAAAGATATAGCTTAAATATCTAAAACTCTAGCAGGATTCATCATCATTGACTCTCCTGCTTGAATATGTTTACTTCTTGAATTTCAGAATGGAATACTTGCATGATTTTTATTTCCATGAAGAATCAAATCGCATCTGTCAGTCATTCTAGTCGACCATACAAGCATATATGGAAATCCTTTCCTCTAGGAGAAAAGAAAACTAAAAAGCAGCCCAAGATAATCACCTATACACGTACACCATTAATGTTGTCTGAACAAAACATGCTATAAACTTGAATCAATACAAACCTAGAGTCAAAATTTAGTAGCCCCCTCCCAACAAAAAACCAGCATGGGCAATAAATGGTATGACTTACTCATAAAGGGATTTTGCAGATTGTGTTCTCGCCGATTTGCTCTCATTCTTTGAAACTTTTTGTGCATTTTTCTCATTTTGAGATATAGCTTTTGCTATGGCTTTCATCTTATGAACATTCTTTGATCTTTTCATCTGTTGGCCCTTTGGTTTTCTGCGTCAAAATAATACACTCAGATAATAGGATAGGAACACACAGATCCAATTGGAAGCAGCAAGATATCATAAGCTCAGAAATCCAGAGAAAGAATTAACAGAGGTTTATCAAAAAGCATGCTTAAGACATGAACAGGTAAAGCCCAATTAAGGTAGAAGCAGTCTCAAAAATGCTTTGTTAGCTGCAAATGTGATGCCCTAAATCACAGGGACTCATGTAAGATGCATCATCTTGATCACATACCATGAAAGCTATAGAGATTTGTCCCCACCAGATCACATATTTCTACATTTAATGAATTTTCAACTAAAGCCCAAGCTCTTACCTTTTTATTCATCCATGATCGATGAAATGCATACAAGACACCAACTGAGGCCAAAGAAACTTTCCCCACATAAAAGAATAGTGGGACACTTCTCACACACCATGACTTAAAAGCAAGGACATCTGTATAAAGTATATGCCACATATCTTTGCGGGCTACTAAGTCTTCATACGCTTAAATTAATGTTCAAGCCCATGAGTAAAATTGAATTTCAGGCCCTTTCCTACATCATGGAAGACAGAAGAGTTCCTTCAACACTAACAATTAACATGGATAGACATTCGTTTCACTCCATTTCCTAAAGCTGACCGAGTAGAAAAATGTTGAAGGTTATTCTCTACTTCCTATCACGCACAATATAAAGAGAAGACTATCTATCATCCTTACATAATCTGAAAGTTCACAGGCGATTACTTTAAAGTGCCAAAACAACTAATTCCGCTTCCTTATACATTAGCCTTTCGCACTTAGTTCTATGCAATCTCTGAAATTGACCATTTTGATTCCTAAATCAACTAAATACAAATCCATGGATTTGATAGTACTTAAAACTTACACCTCTACCCCTGAGACCATAAGCGTTTCGTAAAAAGCTGGAAGTGTGATTTATTATACGTATTCATAATTGACAGAGACATATTCATGCTCTCAACAGGCCCAAAACAAATTCTAGTTGAGCGAAACAAATATTAATATTCTCAGGTTTTGGAGCATGCCCATTAGTGTTAAGTCCCAACCAACAATTACACGTACACCACATTTGAACATGTACACATACATAAATATAACCCATACTCCGAGTACATGTTAAGATGCGGAAACTTGCTTTTCGTGAAATATGCAAGTAATCTTGAAAGATGTCCAAAAGTTTATCTATTAGGGCCTTAACAAGTGCCTAGGACATAAGGGAAACAACAGTACAAGATTTTGTATTTACTGACCTATTGAGAGTACTAGCTGATGGCTGTTTGGTTCCAGATTCTGATGTGTCCATAGCTGCATGCATCAAAACACGGAACTTTGAAATTACGACTGATTCAAAAATCAGCGTTTTATCTGCAATTCATTTCTAAAGTCGAATTGAACTGAAAGCAAAGTGAGATTAAAAAAAAAAAAAAGAATTTGAATTTACCTTGAGGAGCGTCGAAAGCAGTACGTTCGCTAGTGTCCATCGAGACAGGACCGCCTCTTTTCTTCTTGTTTCTGTTCTTCGCCATCGGAGAAGAAAGATCGTGCTCGCTATTCGTGTATCAGCAATACGCTCCAAAAAAAAGCCAAAACCCTAACCCTAACCCTAACGCGCAAAGGGGAGGAGGGAGAGAAAGAGAGAGAGAGCGCTTTGGTGTCAGTTCGAATGGGCCTTCGGTTTACTTTCAATAGGAGCCCGGCCCTCTCTCTTTTATTTCTTTTTCTTATTAGGTTAATTAGATTGGATGCAACTTATTTTTTCCTTCCATCGTTTTCTATGAATGTGTTATGGTTCTTCCAATTACATAATGTTTTTATGTTTTCCACTTTGTATTATTTTTTTCAATTACATTGTATCTTTTTCAATTTGCATACCTACAATATTAATTTTTCAATTACATAAAGGCTAAAAAAAAAAAGATAGGTATATAAAGTAAAAATATGTAAAACTCAAGTTATATAACTAAAAAGAAAAAAAAATTAACACAAAGTGTAAAGTGAAAAAGTGTAAAAATACCTAATTTTTTTTCTTTTTTATAATTAACCACTTTTTAATTTTTCTAACTAGTTAAAGATTTTAAGTTTCAATTAAAATATAAATAATTGATTGCCACATCCTAAGTAAAAAAAGATGGCGACTCACTGCACAAACCTAAATCGTGTAAGGCTTGTGAATCTTCCTAAACTAATATCACCAAATTTGCATAATGAAGTCATCAAATATACGTTGGGGCATATGTCTCTTCTTTAAATTAAACAAAAGTTGATTAATTATTACAATCTTATTGGCTATTGCAAGATCTTGTCCCGAATAGAATCTGAGAAAAACCTAGATAAACTTTGATAAACCAACTTAAACAATTCTATTTCTTCACAAAATAAAGTTATCACTTTAAGTGAGAGGTGCTCAAAGTTATCACTTTTTGTTGAGTTTCTCAACCCATGACACCCATTAATACTAACCTCACAAGTCACAACCCACCAACCCTAGAATAGCCTTAAATACACCAGCTCGGACATTTTGTCTTGACTTCTAGGCTGTTTAAATAGTCATCGTCATCTAAATCCATGATATACTTACCTTGCTCCATATTAGACGACAAGCATCCGATGAGCTATCTTTTAATCCTATCCAATTGTTTTGCCTTGATGTTTCAATACACTTAAGTAGCCACTATTTATCAATCTACAACCAACAAACTCTACCTCATGTGAGAATTAAGTGATACGCACCACACTATCAAGTATTAATCAACAAAGAATGTCATTAAGTTAACCATTCTTAAGTTCATTCCCATGTATATAGTTATAAAGGAAAGTGACAATAAACCAAAAATAATGCAATCAACCATTATTCAAAAATAAGAACCGCAAAACTTATAACTCATCTATGTTAAACAAAGTAATATATTTATCCTAAATTGGAAGCAGATCTTACTTATCTAGTAAGATATGATTACTCTTTCAAACAAAGGTTAAAAGAATAAATAAATAAAACAAGGGGATCAATGGATGACTTCTTTTTTTTTAACACTCCTTCAAATTATGAAAATAAGATGCCTTGTACCAAGAATTATGTCATTTTGCATTAATTCATGCAAGGGGATCAATCTATGACTTCTTTCTTTCTTTCTTTCTTTTTAACATTCCTTCAAATTATGGAAATAATACCTTGTACCAAGAATTATATCATTTTGCATTAATTCATGCAAAAGTTCTCACTCTCATATAAGTATCATCCTTTACGATTGCACAAAGATATATCTGTTGAACAAGTAATTAAAAGGAAACAAATTGTAAATTACTAAAGGTATTATTAATGAATATGTATAAGTAGCATGAAAAACTATAAATGACCCAAAAAAACATTACTATTGAAAAAATATAAATTACAAAGATTTCGAAACTAGACATATAAAATATTTAAATATCTGTTCTTCCTATCCATTTTATCCTTTTTTTAATTTATGCTTAACATTAGGCTATGTGTGGTCAAATAGTGCTGAAAGCGGGTAAATTATATTTTTCACTTTTCACGGTATTAGAAAGATCTTTATTTCTTCAAAGTAATTACATAATAAAGTTATATATATACATATATATGTACTTTTTTGAAGATCTCAAACGGTATGACCGTACGATGAAACTTACAAGTTGGAGGGTCGAAGTTTACTAGCTAATACGGATAATATTTGAATTGTAAGACTTCTTAATATATGATTTGATGTTATTTTGGCTAGATTGAAAAGTTGTCTTATGTATTAATATAATTTAAGAAATTTTGCATTTGAATTATGATGAGGCCAAAAGAGAAACTTATTTTAACCATTTTTTTATTTAAACAAAAAAAAACACTTAAATATAGAAATTTACCCCCTTTTTTTACTGCTCCCTATTTAGATTTGTAGATAAGTGCCAAGGCACCATAAGCAAAATAAATAAAGTGATGAACAACATTTCACTAGTTTGAAACACAAGTATATCTTTTCTATAATTAGGGGTCTTCGTCATAACATTTTAATAGAACAAAACATGTATAAAGAGAAATCCAAGCTCTTCAATTTAATCAAATAAAGTAAATTACATGCAAGGGGTATAAAAACATTAGCACTAGAAAATAAATAGATAAATAGACAACCAATTAGTGGATACACATAACAAGTCCAATGTTGATGGTAAAATCTCAAGCATGAGATCTTGTTGCAATACCTAGAAAGATTGGCGATTGCGAGGAAAACTAGCTGTAAATAGTTATGGTGTGAAAATGATTTAATAATGATAAATATATATATTAATAATAATGAAGAAGAAAAGAACTAGCAATTTTACTTATTTCCTCAACAAAAACATGACAAATAAAAAGGTTGAGGGGAAGGAGAATAAGAGAACAAGGCATGGAGAAAGCCATTGACATCCCCAAATGCTTTTGCAAATTTGGTTCTGGAAGAGGTTTCATGCTAGTCTGCTAGCAACCATTTAATTACTTGAAATAATTGAACCAATGTGCAAATCAGTTAACCTGAAGTTCAATAGCTTGACAAGAAAAGGAACAAGAAACTCAAAAAGTAGCTTATGTCATTGTTGTGTTTTTTGTTGGGGGAGTTAGTATTACTCTAGCGACATAGTATATTATAATTTGTTTGGCTTAAAATGTTAAATACAGTGTTCAAAATGCTCACCATTAAGGAATAATAAGGGGGATTGAGCACATAAAAGCAAAGATACATTTAGACTATAATGTTAGCAATAATGCCAAAACTATCAAGAAATAAGTTTGAGCATTGGATCATGAAGAACTGCCTGTAAGCGAGTTATACTTTTATTTGTTCTTGATCTTTTAATATTCCTTCCTAAGTTGAATATTTCAAATGCTACATTTTTTTTCCAATGAATAGGAAAAAGCAAACCTAATTAATATATTAGAATATCAGTTTTCATGATACTAAACTATAAAGGTTTTGACTTCAAATATTATGATAGGGATCAAATTTCTACAGGACCAATCACTAGAGCACGAGCCAAGGGATTACAAAATCTAGCGATAAGGGTCCTCCATGAACAATTAGACCCTAAGGATGTTGATTCGGTATCTACTTTTGCATTATATAACTGTTGTACATTCCAGCAGATATATTTATCGATTTTACAGGATGGCAAATAAAATACACTAAGGATCAAATTGTAAGACATTCTTGGACTCACATCCAACGGCCCACAATGTGTTCAATTGAAGTGAAGAACTGGCTACTTGAAGACTATTTGTACTTGTAATTTATTGTTTTAAGAACTGGCCATTTAAGTGGCTTATTTGTAATTTGTTGTGTTATTTTTATCCTAATTAGAGCAAGTATAAATACTTGCTAACTAGGGTTTTGAAAGAGCTTTTTGGACATCATTTTTCAGACTTTGTTGCCATGAGAGACATCCTCTTACACGCATTTACTCTTATCAATTCCTTTATGAAATTGTAGCGAGTTGGCTTAAAGAGTATTGTGAGTTATATCAATATTTCTTAAGTTGCTTTCAATTATTACTAGTGTACATATCTAGTTTGTAATTGGTTGTTTCATTGGTTCTTTTCACGCCCAATTAAAGGTTCACACCAATTGTGGACTGAATCAATTAATTCTTCAATTAACTTTATGTAATTGCAATACATCAATTGAGGCACATCATAAACTCATCACGCCATTTGGGAATTTTACTTATGGCTTATTCATGCTATTTAATTGGATTTGAACCAATTGTATGTATGTTCTTGTTGATTGGTATTGAGATCACTTAGGCACATCATATTACCTTTACTATTTTAACTGTATAGAATAATTTACTTAAATTTGAATACAGTGATCAAATTTACTTAAATTTTAACTATGAGGGTCTAGTTTTAAATGCTAAATTTAGCTACCAAGGCGCTCACCATTAAGGAATAATAAGAGAGATTGAACACATAAAAGTAGAGATACGTTTAGACTAAATGTTAAACATAATGCTAAAACTATCAAGAAGTAAATTTGAGCATTAGATCATGAAGGACTCCCTAAGCTTGAATATTTCAAATGTTGATTTAAAAAAAAAAAGAATGGGTGGAAGAATCAAACCTAATTAATTCACTAAAAGATTAGAATTTACTACTAAACTAGGAGGTCATGACTTCAATTATTACATTTACTATTTTAAATATGTAAAATAGTCTACTTAAATTCAAACTACTATTTTATATAAATAAATTAAAGCTTTACATTCCTACCCATCCTCCCGTTAATGTACTAAGATCATTTACACAATCCATCAATCACAATCCATTCATTCAATGTATTGAGACCAATGAAGATTGAACATTCATCAAATCAACTTATGACCCTGGCACAAACTTGGTGGCATAAACCCAAGCATTGTTAGCCACAGGGTTATCAAGGTGGTCTAATAGGTTCTCAAGTGGTCCCTTTCCTGTAACAATGGCTTGAACAAAGAACCCAAACATAGAGAACATAGCTAGTCTTCCATTCTTGATTTCTTTCACCTTGAGCTCAGCAAAAGTAGCTGGATCATCAGCTAGGCCTAATGGGTCAAAGTATTGGCCGCCTGGGTAGAGGTCGTTTCCTTCGCCGACACCGGGAAGTCCGTTGATACGAAACCCTTCCACAAGGCCCATGAGAACAACTTGGAAGCCTAATACTGCTAGGATGCTCTGGGCATGGACTAGGTTTGGGTTGCCTAAATAGTCAAGCCCACCTTCTGAGAAAATCTGGGCTCCAGCTTTAAACCACACTGGCTCTTTGAAGTCTACTTTGACCCATTTTTCCAGGACTTCTGGTGTGATGCAGCCCAAGGCTCCAAGCATGGCCCAACGCCCGTGAATTACCTTATTCAAAGCCCAATATGAATCCATAGTTATTCATTTAGAATCAATTCCTCTTTTATAGAGGAGAAAACCCCTAACACTAAATAATTCCTCAAGTGAATGCTCCAAAAATCCTAAGTCTAATTCATCATGTCCTTATAATAGTATCCATCATCTTGGGTATGTTAATATGTTCTCAGATACTCATTAAATATGTAGAAAATAAATTTATTATACTTTTATGAAATGAATGAATTTTTTATCATAAAAGAAAACCTCTTAATTTTTATTTTTTCAATAATAAAAAAAGAAATGAATTTTACCTATAAGTAAGAATAATGACAGTTTGATATACACAAAAATCTTAATTTCTTTTAATTATTAAAATTTTATTAAATGAAATGAATCAATTCAATTTTCTTTTCTTTTCTTTTCTTTTCTTTTCTTTTTTTTTATAGGCTTAACTCATTAACATTTTTCCTTCAATAATGCAAGAGCTACTTTCTTGGAAACTTAAAGTGTTTTTGGATCTTTCGTTCTTTTTTTTTTTTTTAATTCTACCAATATAATTTAGAAGGACTAAAATCCATTTACCTCAAGAGCTCGGTTTCTAGCAAAAGCCTCAGGATCAGCAGATAAACCAGCAGTGTCCCATCCATAATCACCGGGAAATTCTCCAGTAAGGTATGAAGGAGTTTGAGCTGAAAAGGGTCCTAAATACTTCACTCTATCCGGTCCATACCATAAATCATTTCCCTGTCCAAATAACAACACATTAAGGAAAACCAAAAAAAAAAAAAAGCAAATATTCTTTCTTAAATGCTAGACTATGGACAGTTAAACATAAGGGAAAAAAAATGTAATACCATGGTGTATTTCCCAGTTCCCATAGGGACAACATCCCTAAGAGAATTGGCACTTGGTCTGCTTTGGCCTAGGACTGGTGTTGGTCTAAGTACAGTGTTGGTAGCTGCCATTGCCATCGATGCCATTGCTGATCCACTGCAAGTGAAGTCAGAACTCTCTTTGGATTTTAAGAGGGTTTCTCAGGCCAGGAAGTGAGTAGAAGAGACGACGATGTCTATATGGTAACATAAGGACATAGGAAAACTGGTGGTTATGGATGACAGAGTGAAAGTTGTGGTGAGTATCATCATGTCTGCATCCACCAATCAGATGGAAGTAATAGATTTTAGTATCTCCAACTCAATATCTTTCTATCCACATCTTATCTTGTCCACAAAAAGGTATTTTAAACACAAAAAAGAATTATCACCGTTTGGAGTCGTAGATATACAGCTCAACAAATGGGGAGGGGACCATTTGTCTAAAATCCATTTGGGAAGTGCTAATCACCGTCCCAAGTGTCAAATGGATATTCTATTACTATTGGCACAAGGTAAAACGATTCTTCTTACAAGACAACGAAAAATGGGGGATATTTATTAAAATAATATTTTTTTTAATTCGTAAAATAGGATATTTGAAAAAATTATTTCGAAAATAAATTTTAAAGTCTCAGACCTAAAACACATTTTCAGTTGAACCAATTTTGGCAAAAAATGCTTGAAGACACAACACAGTCCACACTTTTAGTACAATTTGTATTGAAGATGCAAATATGATTTGCACCTTCAATAAATTACTCTAATAATTTTTTTTCTGATAACATCTCCCACCATCCAATAATTTCATCAAATTTTTCTCACCATCCAATAATTTCATTCGATCCTACAAACCTATAAAAATTATTACAAAATGACTCTACAAATTTGCATGGTATCACAAGTAAACTTGAATGTATAGAAAAAAATTATTTCACTGACAATTCGTATTATAAATGCAATTTATCGGTTCCTCAATTCATACATCTCTATTTCTTCTTCAATTCTTCTTTGTCCTCCACAATTCGCACTTTCTCTTTTCTTAATTTATTTTTTACATAGGTTTAGTTTATATATCTACAAGTATAAGAATATCAATAGCAGATATACCCAATTTGTTCAGAGAAAAAGCTTCATTAAGCTATATTTCAGTATATTTTTCCTGCAATTTTTTTTTTCTATTATGTTACTTCTTGTTAATCCACATAAAATTAAATACAATTCTTCGTAATCTACTATTTTTATTAAAATACAAGTAGTGGTTGTTAATTTATAGTATGTTAGATATAATTTATGTATTGTACATAACATGTGAATAAGATCAACATTATAAGCAATAAAAATTACGTATTATTTTTTAGTGTAAAATTTTGGTTTATTATTTAAATCATTTCTAAATTTTGTTGTAATTAATTGTTAATTTGTTATTAATTAATCATTAAAAAATTAATTAGTAAAAATTTCATATTAATTGTAAACTTAATTATTGGGTTATTATTTAAATTTGTGTCAAATTAATTTGTTGTTAATTAATCATTAATTTTTTATTAATTAATCATTAATTATTAATTATTAAAAATTTTGTATTAATCATAAATACAATATCTTGAGTTATTATTTAAACTATGGTAAAATTATTTTGATATTAATGCTAATATTTTTTTTTCTTACATAATAGATAGAACTTAAACTCTTCGATCATTCTGTTTTGACATAGCAAGAAAGACATTGATCATAAGTTGTCTAGGACAAAAAAGTAAACGATATTTAACTAATTGATTACTTTATGTTCCATTGCCAATAGTATAACATTTCACTTCTTAAATTTTAGGATCAATCGTGGCTTGCCATTCGATTGCACAAGTTATCACTCTATCGCGACAAGAACATCATCTCCTCAAGTCCTCGAATGGAGCCATTCCTATAATTAGCGGGATTCGAAGGTGTGAGTTGCCTGCCATTCATACAGTTGGATTTACACATAATAACTGCCCTGGTCGAGCGATGGAGGCTAGAAATGCACACATTTCATACACTAACTGAAGAGTTCACTATCACCCTACAGGAGGATGTTGAGGTTTAACCAAGCCTCCTAGTTAATGGTCAGGTAGTGATAAAGAGTAGTTCTTTGGATTAGGCTACAACATGTGAGAGATTGCTGGGGGTGAAGCCAGGGCTTACTAATAAAGGGGCTACATTAACATGATGTGGCTTTATGATATGTATTGAGTCCTTCTAACCCACATCGATGGAGAGCAAGTTCAACGCCATATGCGTACGTATATATTGCAACTGCTTTGGAAATTTATCTTTGCCAATAAATTCAGCTTCCTCGTCCACAACATGTTTTTGTCCTTGTTGGAGCATTTTGATGTAACAAGGGTGTATAACCGGGGATCTGTGTGTCTAGTCTAGTTGTATTGCTAGTTTTGTATTGCATCATCCTTATTGGCTCACAAGATTGGAGGGGTTGCAATACTCTTATAAGTTTGGGTATGGACATGGAATAAATTTCCACACATAACGTTCCTTAACCAGCACAAACTAATTATAGAGGCTAGAGCTCCCTTTGCCACATGTTGAAAGACATACCTGGATACTCAACATCACCTAACCCATATAGTTGCCACATATCGGGATGCTTTCGACAAGCAGAACGGTGAGTAGGTATTTCTTTAACCCTTTTTTTTTTTTTACTTTTCCATTTTATTATATGCATCATTATCAATAAATCTTACTTACAACCCTTTAGGTCAAGTGGGAGTCGTACGTTGGCAATTTAATTCACATCCTACCACCATTCTACGGAGCAGGCAAATACATTTGGACCGCTCAAGTGTCACTCATATGTTTTTACATAGTCAAATGGAATTACCTGAACTGTGTTGCTAAGTAGTTTGGGGGATTTCAATATATTTCACAGCATGTGAGCATATAGCCAGAGCTTCATCAGATTAACTTGCGTAAGAGGGTTGATGTGGATTAGCCGTTGTAGCATGCATCGTATTATAAGAAGAGCGTTTAATCTGGTTTATGTACATGGAAGGCCCTTATGGCATGCATCAAGAATATAAGAAGTGGTACAAATCTATTAGCCATTGATATATAATATACACGGGAGCAGTTTTTGGACATTTGGTAAGTACAACATCAACACTAACCAAGTGATTCATTACTTATTCAATTTACAATCCGTTGTAACTTATAGGTTGATACATTAAAACAAATCCACCTATCCTCAAATTATGACACGATCGTTACTCTAGCTAATCATGGTCTTGAATTCATACATGACTAAAGGGGATAATGTTATACCTATAAGCTTAATAGCAGCATGGCATGGTGGTTGAGGTAAAAGCACAGTCTGCTGACATGTGGTAATAGCAGCTAATTTTTGTGCGCCGTAAGATTACAAGATGTTAACAACCCCGAAATTGGGCTAAGGCACAAGAATATCCAATACATGACCAATAGTTCCCACTTGATTTCAATATGATGTGCAATAACTCAACCTTAATGCCTAGCACATACGTCACACCACATCGTCATTCAATCGGTAATTTTGTCCCTACACCTACTACTCCATAGAAAAGACGCTCCAATAAACAATCAATATATTAGAGTGAATCTTCGCAGTGTGCCACAAATTGAAGTCTAGTGCCTCCTCAAGACTTCGTGATGCCCCCCAGTACATGAGTTATAGGCTCCTCCTAATCCACATTCAAGGTCGTTAAGAGAGCCTACAAATGCTTTTTCCTAGCTAGCAAGACAATTCACTAGGAAAATAAATAATATGGATATGTCACTATTTTTTTTTTATTTATTTGATATGTAAATCTTTTGTCAAAATTTGTGATTAATGTAAATTAATATTTGAAATTAATAAATTTATTAATATTTTCTAATAATTTTTTTCCTATTTTTATATCTACACTTTC
Source organism: Laguncularia racemosa (assembly GCA_037954665.1). NCBI lineage: Eukaryota > Viridiplantae > Streptophyta > Magnoliopsida > Myrtales > Combretaceae > Laguncularia > Laguncularia racemosa. The sequence continues at coordinate 2,683,714 of JBBMOL010000092.1, read as the reverse complement.
ACATTTTTTTAACAATTGTTTCTAAGATTTTTTTATAATTCTTTTTATAAAGTTTATTTATGATTTTCTTTACATGATTTTTCATAATTTTTTTTTCAATGATAAGTTTCTCAAATTAATTTTTTTTTAAAATAAATTAAAAATTCATATACGAATAACAAAAAAAAATCATAATTTTAAAAATTGTAAACATTGATTTAAAATTTAAAAAAAAAAAAAGCAAATTGTTGAAGGCATTGACTTTTTGCCAAAATTAATTCAACTGAATGCGCATTCCTAATCCACAACTTCAAAACCCTATTTAACATTTTTTAAAATAGTATTATTTTAGTTAATTTTCCCAAAAAATGAGCCTACAAGGTCTTAGTGAACCATTTGCTATATTGATGTCTAACAGCACAAAGAAAATGTAACAATTGTTCTAAGGGCCTTTTAGAATATTTTTATCTTACCAAATGATAAGATTATTAAGTTTGTATAAAATTTTAGATAAATATCACATTTGATATCTCAAATTTACTCATTTTTGCAATTAAGTTTTAAAGCGTTAATTTAGTACATAAATTTTATCTAATTTTATAATTAACTATTTGAACTTTACCCTTTCTTACAATCAATTACTTGAATTTTAATCATTTTTATAATTAACTATACTATTCAAGTATTATAAATGATATCGAAAAATTTTTAAATAGTAAATTGATACTTCTATACTTCAAAAGCAACAATAACTCATTCACTTTACCATATGAAATGAAAGAAGAATTAAATTACAATTCAATAAGAATTAAATAGAAATATAATCATTATCACATGTTTATTATGATTTATAATATCCAATCACCATAAAATAATGTAACGACTTATATTTGAATAGAGCCAAAATATCAATTATAGCCCTAATGAAGACAATAGGATTAAAGTGGTATAATATTAAAAAACAAGACATTCATGATGAAAACAATAAATGACCACCAAATAACAATTCATGAGTTAGAGTCATAAATTACAATTCAATATGTTAAATAACTTTCAATTAAATAGAAAAAGAATTGAATAACTATTCCCCAAAATTTTTAACTTTATCATATCCCTTTAAGAACTTGTCTAGTATTACACCCTTTTGGTTTAAAACAAACGCTATAGGTTAAGACAATCACAACTTAAATAAAAAAAAGGGTATCGTTATACATATCCAATTTCAAGTAGATTCCATATACATTGACAAAATGGATGGAGAGAGATAGAAAGAGAGAGAGAGGACATCGCATTGGGTCTGGAGTTGCAGAGAACTATATATGAGAACTAGCAAAACTGAGTTACATTACAAAATCAACCCACATACAGGTTTCAAATTCCACATCGCTCCATCTACCGTGTCATTGCCATTCTCCTAGCTATATCTCACTCAACAAATTAATAAGGAACACAAAAAAAGAAGGTTGCTTTTCTTCGCTGCTAGATCTACAGATTTCTTTACTTACATGTTGCATCCCCACCAACAATCATCCTATTCCCAGCTTATTTGAGTGCTGCTAGTGGTAAAAGTTAGAAAACCACACGATCCCGTACATATTTTGACCAAAACCAGCTGGAGGGAGCCAAAATATAAGCAGATGAATGTAACAGGCAATCACCTTCGTAAGGCACCATAATTTCTGACTACCTACCCAAAAAAAAAAAAAGAAAAAAAAATTGCTCAACAATAAAACCTTGAAGCAATGCTCCATAGAATGTAGCAGCAATAAGTTATGAACGGTAGCAACAAAAGTAATTATAATTGCACGTGTGATCTCCATGTAATTGTATGATCAATCGAAAAGTACGTAAGACTATTCAATATACCATCATTCCCATTATGGAAGTCGTTCTTACGTGTAACAATAAAAGGATACACAAGGCTTTAACTTCAGTTCATTGCTGAAGCAACAAAATAGGCACTGCATCCTGAAGCCAAATCAGAAAGGAAGGAGCACAGAGATTCTACAGACAGTTGACAAGGGGATATTCACATTAAAATACTAAGGATTCATCTGATAATATAGTGCACAGACCAATTAAAATTTCTAGAACCATAGATCAGACTATCATAACCTTCATCTGATAATTGATTAGTTGGACTTATGCCACAGAAGCAACAATAATAACTCAGTAGAGCATCACCTACCCGGGGTTGAGGCTTCAATCTCTTTGCAGCATTATCTTCTTCATCATCATCGTCATCATTAGTCATAAGAAATTTATGAATCGAAGACTTATCAGACTTCCTGCCCCGCTTGGAAGGTGTTGCACCCCTACCCCTACCCCTTGGAGCAGCTCTTTTGCGACCTTTACCTTGAAGATTTTCCTCACCTTCCTGCCAAATATAATATATACCAATATGATTTCGTTGTATCATAAAATTTGTAGCCAGCATAAATACAGAGAAGCTAATAAGAAAATTAACCAAATGGCAAGGATGAGTGATGAAAGGAGTCTATAAGTAGCTCTGGTGGGAACAAAAATAAAGAAGGTATTTGTAATGCTAGAGCATTGAGATGGTTTCCCCAGCATTTAGAAATTGGCACAGGTTTATACAAAGTGGGACATCGATCTTGGAAGTAGTATTTCATGGTCATCTTAATGGTGTCAACAATATTTTGATGGCATAATAAGCTTATGCATACTTCCAGATGGTACAAAAGCAAATGGTGATCTGAAGAATTAATGCATGGAAGGAAAAAGAAAAAGTTGTTCTTACCGAACTATCCTCAGCCTCAATGACATCTCTTCCAATTTCTTCATCACTGGAAGCAGAGTCCACATTATCCTCATCGTCAGCAATACTTTGGACAGCTGCTTTTGCAGCTGCTGATGCAGACCTGCAACAACAATTTACAGGTGATAGTCTGTATATGCTAAACAACACAAACTAAATAATACAGCTCAATTTGCACTTCGATCCTTCAAAATAGGAGTTGTCACTTTCCATACTATACCCATGTTAGACACTGAAAAACAAGGGTAAAAATCAAAGTACAACATGAGTATGGTCAGGGGAAGTAAATGAGTCATGTAACAAAGCATATATCAAAGGAAGAGGAACTCTATTTGAATCAACTTTCCCTAGCCATTGGTTATTTTTTAAGCTAACAGCCATGACAGTAGTATATCTTGATGCACAATCCCAATCCGCTTTATCTCTGGAGGATGCAATTTTTGGTTAGATGCATCTGGAACAAGTCTCCAGACAATCATCTCATCACTGCATGTATTTAGGACCCAGAATTACCATTAAGTCCTTATATGCATGTGAATAAAAACACCTGTTCGAGTCTTACTCTAATGAATAGATTGAGTTTTACAAGCCAGCAACTGCTTCACCCTAAAGAACCAAGGAAATGAAAAAACATGCTAATGAAGGGCTTTGTAATACAATTTATCTTCCACCTGCACTCCACTATGAGAATGTCCTTCCACATATAGCTGATGCTTTTAATGAAAACAAGCAGGAAGGTCTCAAGCCCAAATCAATAATTATGATGTATACATAGTTTTGCTGGTGACCTTTGAGATTGCCGGAAACCCAATGCTGAATCAAGCGTTGTCTGCTTCATGCTCGCTGATCCCCTGCCCCTGCCCCTCCCCCTTGTGGATGTCTTGCTTTTACCAAGTTTTAAATTACTATGAGACAACTGGGAAGCTGCTGCTGATCCTTTTCGTCCTCTACTGCTATATTTTGATCCAGCAACTTCTGCTGTTTCTTCATCATCACTGAAGGATACTGCACTGCCAATTCCAGCAGCATTTCTATTTCTAATACCCTACACACAAAAGAAAAAGAAAAGAAAGGAAATGGCGACGAATTCTCTGAAGATTACTGCATACAAACAATACATATGGCAGAATGGAGTCAAATGCGCTAGAATTACCAATTTACTTTTCTGCAAAGTAGTAAGAGACCAGAATTACCTCCAAGTACTGAGCACTTGATGTACCGAGTGGGGTGTCACTGGACCGCACAGACCTTTCCTTGACACGTTCCTACAAAAAATAGAAAAATTCTTAATAGCGTATCAGATACATCTTCCAAGCTGATGTCAGAAAAAAAAAATCCTATTTCAGGATTAAAAAAATCCAAAAAAGAAAAATTAAGAAAGATATCTCTTTTTTCCAAAGGATAAGTGAAGTATCCACCATAGCTTAATTCAAACAAAAAAATTTTCATCTTTGCAATAGTGGCAGGAACAGCAAATGGTAAAAGGCCCAACAAGCATTAATGGCTACATAAATATAAATATATAAATATATATACATATATATATATATATATTGAACTCTTGCCTCCAAACATTCTCCAACTTTAAGAATTAGATCCTCCTCTTCACATTTCAGGGTATCAGAATCCTTAGCAACTTTATTCTGCACATGTAGCCCAACAAGCTAACATTAGCATTTGAAAAAAAAGCTGTAGCATTTGAATACAAAGATACTAACCATTTAATCCAAAAACGCATACCGAAAAGTACTTATTAACTGAATGTTGAAACTAGTGCCACAACAATGGAGCTATTATAATTTATGCTTTAACACCCCTCTCATGCATGGAACATGGAAATAATCAAATAGGGAGCTAAAATGTACAAAGAGGACATAAAAGAACCCACCCGAGTTTCTTCAAGATTTAGTTGCACACAAGAAAAGAAAGCCATTTTATCATCTTTATTGACGAAATCGTGCAACGCTCTATCCAAATCAGTGACAGGGAGAACCTCCATTTTCTGCAAGGAATGATCAATTATTAACCCATATGTATATATTGAAAATGATCGAAATAAATCAATCAGGAGTAAGTCTTGAAAAATGTCTACCTTCTAGACCTAGAAACAAAGAAGTAAAGGAATCAATGCATTCTAATAGATTACATGCTCCCTGTTTTGGTATATGCAAAAACATAAAAGAAAAGAGGACAATGCAGATTGAATGCCTATATCCTATTGACACTTCTATAAGACTCATGCCAAGTTGCTAACCAAAGGAGAAGCCTACTAGATGGAGCCGTCAATAACAAGAACAATTATACATTACCAGATTATTCTCAGCAACCAATGCCTCAATATTTTGTTGATTTAGTTCCTCAGGACGAAGACGCTCAGAATCATCAATTTTAGCTGCCATCAAATCACATAGAAAGGAAATCAGGAAACAATCTCACAGCAGTTTTCAGCAAGAAACTAGATCGATGAGAGTAATGGTACAAAAAGTGGAATAGATGCTAACACAGGCATCCATGTGACTCAGAACAAAATCAGAGTTACTTCAGATGGATAGAAAATTGAAAAACATTTTTAGCCCAACCCAACAGGGTTGACGACTAGGGAAAAAAACACTCATAGCAAATTGCATGGAATTTTGGCTTCAAAACTTGTCAACAGTTTTGCAGCTACCTATATCATGTAGGCTATATTAAAGTGATGCATGGATCTTAAAGGCTGGTTCATGTGGCCAGAAGTAGCCAGACCAATTATTTTGTTTCCCTCCATTAACAAAAAAAAAAAAAAAAAAACAGAGAGAGAGAGAAGACATAGGTCCATGCTCAAAGGATTTATAATTTCAACAACATAAAATATTTCATTGAATTGTCAAAAAGCAAAGTTGACAACCTATCAAAAAGCACATTTAGGCGATGTTTGATTGATTCATGGAATAGGAAGCCAAAAAATCCAAACTTTTAAAGCTTTTCATCTGAGCCTGATGAGAATTTAGTGTACAATGATAATATATGATTGCATAGCTCCCAATAGTTTAAAATACTGACTACCAATGGGAGAAAGGAATATAATAGGAATTGTTGGCAATAGAGTTGTACTTTTATTATCCTACTCTACATTCTCATTGGGCTCTCTTAAGAAACACTAAAAGTAAAGAATCCCTTGGATCCTGCTTCATAGAATAAAGCAAACGAAGGCCATAGGTTTTGATTAGAACTTTTGTGCTCATACTTCCAACATCATAGTTGCATTGTTTCTTTAGATTTCCACCCATCACAAGAAATTTATTACCATTTCCTTGCAAAACACAAAGTTTTTAGGGAGCTCCTGGTCATGAGAACGCAAAAACACAGCCTCAGGCAAGAACATGCTAACCATTGAATACAACACTATTCATACCTTCACTCCGACCCTTCCTTGAAGCCTTTGAGAAGATAAGAATGTCTTGAGGGTTTGCCACCTACATACAGCATATTTAGTAGGCATGGCTGAATCAATCCAAATAAATGAAAAGTGGTTATGACAACATGCTGTACCTTTCCAACATACTTCTGTCCAAACCTCTGAGGATTTATTGTCATGAATCCAGAGTAATCCACCTGTCAAATGCATAAAGTGACATATCAACATCTGCTGATATAAGCAATGAAAACTGCAACTAGAAAAAGGGCATCAAGTCTAGTGTTTTCACATCCAAGCAAATACTAGAAAATGTAGCCAGGCAAAAGCATATGATCAGCTATTTGGATATCAAAAGGAGAAGGACAAAGGTAACAAGGAAAAGGAAAGAATTTTTTGGAGTAATTCAGTAATATTGTATTAGTGATAAACTTGTAAGAAGATTACAGGTGGAGTATGCCCCTAAATACATAATCCTGCCCCAAAATAAAATTGTAGTTTGAAGGATGAACCTCCGTAGTAGAGGTGCAACATTCAAAATAATTCTTCTAACAGCAACCTGACCCAAATGGCTAATACTACCTTACTTGCCCTTTAATTCAGATGTGTCAATTTCAAAACGTTACATAACAGCAGCTATGCACCACACACACACACACACACAAAAGGAAGGAAGAAAGAGAGAGGTAAGTATATTTCTTTTTTTTTCCTACCAACAGTCTCTACCTTTGGGCCTTCAAAGTGAAAACTAAGAGTGCAAGCAGGGTATAAGATGAGGGAAAAAAGATATGCAGTGATAGGTGACTGGGAAGAAAGACTGAAGATACCTTTATCCTAATCAGTGGAGGTTTTTGCTCCAACCTGCTACCAACCTTCTTGTTTGACTTCTCTATTAGATTTCTAACCTGAGAAAATTCTGGAGTGTAAGTTAATATCTGAAAAAATGACATCATCTTATACACCTTAGGCAAGTTGACAGAAGCATTCTTAAGAAAACGTGAAAAGCTCTAATTTCAGTCTTGCATAAGAAAACAAGACTTACCACTTGGTCCAAATGCTCAAGTATTGAGTTTTGATCATTTGGATCAATCTCAGGAATATCCTTTAGTACAATCTGCAGCAACAAAGTCCTGTTATTCATTTCACTTGTGTATATGCTTACTATGAGCACTTGCTAATTTTATAAGACAATTGGTTCTCCCTTACTGCCTTTGTTAACAAAATCTCATTACAGCAAAAAGAGGGAAGAAAAGAAAAACAAGGAAGATGCACGATGGTACCTCTGTGTATTCAAAAGGCCGTATTGATGTCAAAGGAATCTTGGTTGGGCGATATTGATTACCCTATATAGTACAACCCATGTAAGAATCAATGCATCGTTCGAATCGTTCCCCACTTAATGATAATGCAACCATGATAAACAACCTTAATTTCCAAAAGAAGCACATGCTTTGGCTTGGATTCTCCATCAATTAATGATGTTGCAACGGATGAACCAGGTTGTGTGATGTGAAATCCCATCCCAGGAACTTCCTGTTATATATGACATTTAACATCAGCAATTGAAACCATGAAAATAAGTGATAAGTTCAATTAGCCAAACCTGTGGTTCAACTAGACATTCATGTTCATGGCCCCACACTATGAAATCCAGGAATCGAGGCAAGAAATGCTCATTTATTGCATTCTTAGGATTTGTTTTCACCCTGCAAGACAAATCAAAATCAAACTGCATTAACAGAAAATCAGATCAAACACAAAATAAGAGAATATATACTTGCAAAATCATCATGTCAATGACCACAGCCAAGAGTTCAGACAACAACTCAAGAATATTATCAATCTTATGATCTCATTCATCCATCATTTCAATTGCAACTTCAATAAAAATAATGCACCACCTGTTCTGATGAAGCACTAGAATGTTAAACCAATCTGACACTTCACAGTCCTCTTGAGCTTCAGGGCGCATCCATTGAACAGCATGTGGTGTCTGAGAATAAAAGACTGGTAATATACAATGCATCCTCAAACCCAAAGGTAGATAGCAGAAAAGGTGACTGTCAAAAGTGAAATACCTGGAACATTCTGTTGAGCCGTTCATCTCTAATATTTCCAAGACCATAGAGAGCTACAGCTGTTGAACCCTGAAAGCCTTTTTGACCATTAACAAACTGACAGAAACAGAAAGATAAAAGAGAAAGCTTCAAGCTTCGCGCATGGATGAACCTTTCTTATAAGGATAGGGTAAAGAGTAATTTGTCCAACACCAGAGCCACCAAGAACCATTTTTCCAAAATAATTCACAAGATTGCATGCTGACAGAATGTCAATTGCTGAAAGGTTGTCCTGTCATTAACCATCACGGCACAGATTAAATGCGTCCACAATCAGTAACGTGATAGTAGAAGATTACCTAGTGAATGCCAAACAACCCACTCAAGCATGGGTATACTTTAAATTGAATGAGAAAGAAAGCTCTAACAATATTCAAAGGAGCTGAAGCTGCTGAGATTGCTAAGCCATGCAAAAGCAGGCATGTAAAATAAGAAAATCATTTAGCTCCTCAATTCATACCACTCCAGCAGGATCATCATGATTCCCATGAATGCTAAAGACTGGCAAACCAACATTGAAGTGAGGGTCTTCATAATTTACATGACCAAATCTGTCAATAGAAAAGAAGCTTTGCTATTACTTGTCAGAAATTCACAGTATTTATGCAGAAAAATAGATCCTAATCTCAGAAAATTCCCTCCTGCAAGGTTTTAGTAAGCAACCAAGTCCCAACAATATGCAGCAAGGATAAAAGTCCCTTTCTTCACTCTTTTTTACTCACATCATGACTATTGAGAGAAGCTTTTGGAATAGGGGAGAACGGAAGGGTGGAAAAGGTTTCCTTTCAAATAACTAGCATGTTATTCCAATTAGGCTACTAAAAGGGGAGGACAGGAGCTGACAAAAAGGGCATAAAGAAAGTAATTCATCTTAGTACACATCAGCCTCTTCATAAACATAGAATACCAAAAGGAATCATGGTAGTAACAAATTACTTTAATTAGTAAGCAAGAAGATAAAGAACTACTACATGTTTTGAAAGTTTACGGTCTGATCACTAACAACTTGAAACTGTACAGGCCGATCATTGAGACAATGACGACGAAGAATCTCAATGGCCTTTACTAAGGTTGTCCTTGAGGGCTTATTCTCATGGAAAAGATCCCCACCCAAGAGCAAGAAATCCACCTGACATAGCATGTTGAATTCAGTAAGCACAAAAACAATAGGCCTCTCTTGAACCATATTAGCCTAGTGCATTACAAAGATAATAATGAGCACAGAGAAAAATATTGATCTAAAGGGACTCACAGTTCAATCAAGAAATGTTGAAGGACACACAATTACATTCTAGAAGAATGAAATTGAATGTAACTGAAAAGCATAATTAAAATATATATATATATACACACCAAGGATCACAGATATATGCAATATGAGTAATCTAAAGCATAGTTCATCAACTTCACCTGCTTTTGCTCTGCAATTGAGCATATCTCCTCAAATGCCTGGAAAGAATCATGACGCCTAATTTCGTCCTTCTCCATATAACCCAAATGACAATCTGTAGCAACAAGTACTCGAAGTGTATTTGCAGGATCCTCCCTATAGAAAGGAATACATTAGCGTAAACACTTGAGAATAAACTGTTTTTTTTTCTTCTTTTTTTTTATAAAAAGGAAAAAGAATGTCTAACAACTTAGTTAACGTAAAGATTTGATTTATATATATATATATATATATATATATACCCATCTAAATATCAACATGTATACATTCTTCTAGACTTCAAAAGCTAAGCAACCAGATGACATAATTGACTTCATGATGATTGAAATTATGAAAGTAATGGGATGTCCAAATTCTATATCCAAGTAACATAAACATCTTTATATCTTAAGCAAGCAAAGATGCATGAAAAAAGAGTGTGCATTCCATACCTTGGTAAATCACCCATGCTACTTAGTCCACAATCCACGAAGCTTTAAATACAACTGCACATGGAAAACAAAAATGAATGTCAACTAACTGAATCCTTTGTATCATTGGCAACAAGATGGGGTTAAGGACTCACTTGGACCATAGTTAAAACACATGAATTATTTGTATGGTATGCCTTTACCCATTTGGTATATTTTAACGCAACGGTAAGTAATTACTACAGTGCTATGTTTGCAGAATTATAGTGAAAACAGTAACACTTAGTAAGACCCACGATATCAACGGTTTCTTGTCCACCCTTACTGCAGCCCGTTTATTCTTATCAGATTTCATGAGTTAGCTAGTGTCAACCAACGCTAGTTGATATTACTTAAAGGTTAGCATGCTTGCTGAATTTTGCCAGGGTTACATGAGAAATAATAAATGTAAATATCAGCAATTTCGAGTCCGCGGAAGGAAAAATTTCCCTAAATAATGTCCATATAAATCATTGCTGTAAGCACAAACCCTAGCACCTTATGGCATCAATAAACCCTAGGAAGGGCTTGTCGCGCCAAAAAATAAAAAGATCAAACGACATACCTCCAAATTCAAATTCAAGTTTAAAAATATATCGCCATAATAAAATCAAATAGATACGTTCTTGCGATGCATTTCACTTGATGCATATTACGTAAAGCAGAAGCCTCGTTTTCTACTACAATTGCTGACTATTTATAATGCCAAGTTGAGTTATTTGGTAGTAAAATAGGGAATAAGGAAAAGAGAGAGAAAGGGTCGGAACAATACCTTGTATTGAAGTAACGGAGGTGTTTACTGGCTGTTAAGTGTGAGTAACCAGAGAACGGAGGGATGAAAGGCCGTGGAGGAAGATAAAAATGGTGGCGCGTAATTTTGAAACCGCGAGTGGAGAGGAGTCCTGGACCAGTTTTTACGAGTGAGTTTTGGGAGGAGAAAAGAAGAACATTAGGAGAACTTGGACGGAGGAATTTCATGATGATGGCCTGGCCCAATTAATGCCGGACTCAGTTTAGGAGAGTGATTGGCCCAGGGGACAAGTTAATTGTAAACGGTACAAGGCTAAGGGCCAGCACATGCACCCATTAATACAAAAAAAAAAAAACACAGAGAGAGAGAGAGGAAACAAGAGCAAAATGGAGATCCTTCATGGCTCTTGCGTTGCGTAGGCGGCTGCTCATCTGTCTGCCCATTCGGTCCGGCCACCACCTTGGGATCTCCCTCCTCATCCTCGGGATTCCCCTCCCCATCCCCACCGGAAGAGGACCCGAAACATCAAGATCAAGCGACGCTCTAACGAGGTACAACCCAGCCATCTTAAGCCCCTCAAGAAGGAAGTCAGCTTGATGCTTCCTCCACTCGTCACTCCCCTTAAAGTCCGCCACCACCCGGGCTTGAATCGCCTGGACCGGAAGATTGTCCTCCCGCATCTCCCAGACAGCTTCAATGGTAGCCAAGGCATCGGACAGTTCAGCCCGAACGCCGTCAAGCTGCTCCCTAAGCTCAGCCACCCGCTGCCTCCACCCTCCTCCTCGGAGATCCATCTCTACAATTGCTCCCCGGGCAACCTGTGCTCCTCCAACCTCCGCAGAGCCTACTGAGTCATGTATATTTATCTATTTTTCTATCCATATGTCTGCAAAAATTCATCCATTAGCCAAGGTATAGAATTTTTTTTTTCGAGTAAATACAATTACATATTACTATATTTTAAAAAGTTACCACATTAAACCTTTATTTGAACTGTTAAAATCAATAAACTTTTGAAAAAATCTAATTTTACCACCTTGACGTGACGTCTTTCCAATCGCATATTAGCTAAAAATCTCATGCTGTATATATTATATGCCTTTTCTTAGTGTACATGCACACATGTAAAATTGATTAGTCAATAGTCATATGTTCATATACAGTTATATCCAGATGATATACTCAGTTTGAAAGTACTTATTGTTTTAGTTCGAATAGTTATATTATAGAATTAGACATGTCGTATCATTAGTAGTTATATATTATCATTATACTTGTACATAATTTCATACAAAATTATGCATGAAAGACATCACCAGCAGTAATAATAACCATGACGTGCGATGGTTTTAGTAATTAAAATAAAAAATCATTTTTTCAAAGTACCAGTGATGTGTGGTAGATTTTTTTTTTTCTTTTCCCCTTAATTATAATTTATAGATGAAAGACATCACCAGCAATAATAAAACGACCACTTGCATGCTTGTAGAGTCATAATAGCTTTATTTAAGTAAATCACATGACTTGATGATATGATCGGTATCATTATTTAGCTTATTGTATTGTGATATCATGATTGATATTTAGGTGTTTTGAGTATGTATTTAATTATAATCATGGCAGGTGAGTAATAGTTACTACCAAACAAACCTATTTGGTTTATATGTGAAGTGATTGATACTTTATTGTTCACATGCTCTTAAATAATGTACATGACTTATCAATACTAGTTACTATTGCATGAATATGTGTTATATGAATTATTAGCTAGTTAAATTGTTGAATTATAGTCATTTCTTTATATCCATGCTCGGTTACTACTAATTGCACCATGTATATTTATGGCATGACACAAAATTGCCTAAAGGGCACATTTTTATAAAGCTTAGTTTTCACTAAAGGACCTAAGAGTCAAATTGAAAAGACTCAATTTTATGAGCTCGACCTAAAGGTCATTTTTGAAAATTCAATTTGCATAAAAAGGACCTATGGATCATATTTTGATTATAAAACTGGGTTTTCAACATATAAATTCGTATACTCGATTTTTGAGCCACAAAGAGTTACTCTAATTTTGCTTAGGGAACCACCTATGCTTGAAAGCTGCTAAGCACCACTCATATTATGCTTGAGAGCCACCGAGTGCTACTCATATTTACTCGGGAGCCACTTAAGGGCCTCTTGTTATTTACTCAATTAGGATACTGCCCAGTACATGTCATATAGGGATAGATGCAATATCATACTATTAGGGGGGCATGGATATACAATATTACAATTAATATTGGAATTATTTATAGAAAAAATATCCACTTATCATTACAATTATAATACATCTTATATGCATAAAAATGAATGTGCCCTCAATACAATCTAATGTTGAATTAAAAAGTAAATTTAAACTTTTTTAATTTATCAATTATAAGTACTTGATATGCATCATAAAAAGTTAAAAAAATAACTTTTTAATAAGATTATAAAAAATAATATAATATTTTATAATTTTTTATACTGATTTACAAGATTATTTCATTAGTAATGTCATAAAAAATAAGTTATTGGATAGTTAATTATTCAATAATACCTATTCTTTTTCATAATATTAATAGTAAAAGAAAATGATAATACTTTAAGTAATATAAACTGCTATTATTTAATAATTTTTTATACAATATGATCGAAACACTTATAGATTCGAATATAATTATTATTTATTATAAAAATACTAATAAATAAATAATTTCTATTGAGAATTTATTTAGTTAATTATCATCTTTTTTAGTAATGAAATTTATTTTGATATGATATAGCAAAAAAGCAAAAACAAAAAGAGAGTAAAAATATTTTATTAAGAGATGGAAAATAAATATAACTTGAAAAAGTAAAAAATGAGTCTAATGGGAATTGAGCCAATTACCTTAAGTATAAAAAAAACAACAACTTAATCACTAAGCCATATTAAGTCTTATAATAAAATTTACACTTAAAAATATAAATATAATATATATTTTTTATTTTAAAATAAAATTAATTAAGTAATTTTTTCTTGGATCGAGGGAGGTTGGGGCCCCTTTTGGCTCCCCCTTCAATCCACCCTTGTAATCATGTGCATTAGCTTAGCATATCATTACATTTATAATTATCTTTTAAATATTATAATAAATTATGCTAAATTATGTGTAATATGATTTTTTTGTTATTATTTGTTATTTTACTCACCTAGCTTGATACTGGGAGATTAGTTTTATTCTAATCCCAGGTTACGAAAATGGAGATAATGCTGGAGCAAAGGCTTAGGATGGAAATTATAAGAGCAAGAATTGACTTCTATAATATCAATAAATATTAAATTACTTTGATCAGTTTATACTATATTTTGTGATTCTATTAAACTTGAAAATGTAATATTCTAATATTATATATATAAAACATGCTTTCACTCTATAATATATATATATATGTGTATAAAATTTATAAATTTTAATATATGTTTGATAAGCATCATTCACCATGTAGTTGCAATAATTTAATTTGAATGGAATAGTCGCCCATCTCCTCCTCCTCCTCGGACTAACTGTTTCTCATCCTTCATATATGTTTATTCATCTTTTTGCACATATCCTTCTTGTTTTTTTTTGTTTTCTTTTAACTATTTGTCTATTTATAATCTGAAGTGGGGTCCTTCTGCATCAGGACCAAAGTGGGGCAAGCCGACGGGCATCCTATCGCCTTCACAGTAACCATGGAATAGAGAGACAGAGCTTCATTAATGGGCTGTTGCAACAAAACTTGCAGTATCTCTATACATAGATATATTACTGGGACCTCACAACAACCATTTCAGCGATTTACATCAGTTAACAATAAAGGGTTATGATATTTACATATATCCATTATTGATATTTACGTACTCAATAATAAAGAAAAGTAAATATATATATTTTTGGACCATACATTTATAAAACGTGCATTTTGAATTCTTACATTAATAATCCAGAAAAACGCAAATCCTATATATTATTTGTTCTTTTGATCTATGAAAAGTTGTAAGTCATTTATGGAAAATTCTATAGCTATGCTTCTTAAATTGACAAATAACATACGTTCCACTGTTTAAACCACGGATACCGTTCTTTTTTCTTTTTTTTTTTTTTGGTATAAACGAAACTTGACTCAGGTCCTGTAATACAGCCATGCAAGCAGGTTTTAATATGTAAGAGGATAGGAGAAATGTGTTCTGTTTAATAACATAGTAGTATTTTGAACACTTAAACAAAGATATTGGAGGAAAAAACTCCTCCACTCCAAATATATCTTCATCTATCTTACCATTGATTATAATTAAATTGAACTTGAATTTAAACTACTTAAATAGTGTATTAATTTGTAAACATTTTTTAGCATGAATCTAGTTTAAGTATAATCGAGTTTTATCGAATTTGAGTTAAATTTGGGTTTGATATATATTTAATTAATGAGAAGATAATTTTTTAATTAATTAAGTCAAACTCAAATTTATTAGATAATACTATAAACCTAGTCAAATTTAAAAATTAAAAATCATAAAATTTCAATAAAAAAATTTTAAAATTTTAAATCAAATCCAACTCAATGCCATCCCAATCATGGGGTTGTTGATTGTGTAATTCATTTATACCACTAGTTTTGGACAAGACGGACATATTCTGCATGGACTAACCTACACACAATTATCATCATATCTCTTCATAGGGTTCCTCACTAATTCAACCTTTTCTTTCAACGTGTCAGAGACATCCCATTCTCATCAAAGACTCTATAAAATTACATTCCAACTACCGATATGCTGATCTCGAAGCTTTCAAGCTTTTGCTCTGGCAGATAAGGTATACCAGGTGCCCTAGAGCTTGTCCCCTTGTATATGTGCAGTCCTCGCGGAAAATGAGCTTTCAGAATTTAATGCACTCAACTACAAAAAAAGCTAAGTCCAATAAAGGTTCCTTACCTCAATTTGGCATGCACCCACCTAACGTGGAAATATAAGGAACACACGCAAGCCGATAGAGAGAATTGTCATGTTATCCGACATATAAGTAAAGGGAAGGCGTCATATTATGCCTTCAATAATAAAATATCTATTGGTGCAATGAGGTTGCTATATCTTAGAAAAATACTCTCTGAATGAATGCTAAAAAGATGTTAACAAAGATAGAAAAAGAGATGTAAGTGAAATGGACCCATGATATAATAACTAAGAGATCTCTGACGTTAAAGTAATAAATATTCACCAAGAGCCTAATGCTTAGTGATTTGAATAAATTTCATTCTATTTTGAGGATTATAGGTTTCATTTCGTTGTTTTATTTTGATTTCTTTCAAAAAAATCATCTTTCTTAAATTACACACTGTAGACATAATAAAAAAAAAAATTTACTTATAGATCCATTACAATTTGGAGTTTTTGCCTTGCTACATAGACTTAAAAGTTTCGTATTTATAAATCTCTCATGACTTGTTCATCGAACTCAAAGAAGACATGAAAGGACGATTGATGTAACAATAAAGACATTTCATCTACCAAAATTATTGTGTGTTACCATCTATTCAGTACATTTTTTGTCATCCCTTTATATATATATAGTAACATGATGTTACGATGCAATTGTATTTGCTTAACGATTATATGTAAAATCACTTTTCGATTAAATGCAAAATAAAATAATAGTGGGATATCCATATTCTAGAGGAATACTTATATTAACATGTTAGCTAAATATATTCAATCAAGTATTAACATATTATTAGCTTATTACTATTTACTTTCTACAGAAATTATTAGAATAATTTCAAATACTCGTACACAATGTAAACATTACATAGTTTATGTTACACTTATTATTTATCCGTTTAAATTAATTATTTATAATTTAAAAATAAAATCTAATCAAATTATTTTATTTCATTAATATTACTTAAAAAAATACCATTTATAGTAAATTGTAGCTATGTGTACTCATGCACATGTGTATTATTAGTCTTTCACTAGTCGAAAGGGTAGGAATTAAGCGTCATCAAGTGCAAAGTGCTACAGTCTATATGGAACGCAAATCTCTAGAGTCTATACAGTATACATAGTGTGATAATGGAATATGTAATGACACTAACAAGAACATCAGTGTTATAAATAGGGAAGATTATATGATATCCTTTTAAGTATAGTATGATAAACTCAAGTAAATGAGGTGCCTTGTACTAGAATAGTTCGGATTTTATTAAAATTTCAAAGTTAAACATACTCAATAATCAATAAGTAGCACTCTTGAGATAGGACCTCTTACGAAGCAATTTTACCAAAAGATAAAAATGTCAAAGCAAACAATACATCAATAATGTGATGGGTTCAATACGTTGCATACGTGAAATCTTATTTATCATCCATTATATACGTTGTTACTACTATAATGTTAATTATGTTATCATAATCCAGAAATGAGATTATAAGGAATTTATCATCCATTACACATCCCTTTGTCAATGGGTGATTATGTTGATAACGTTAATTATGTTTCTACTGTGATGTAATAATTACATATAATTACGTAATGACGCCAAAATATGCTAATAGATTATGTTTATATAGCACATAAATTATTATATATATTGGAATAAGTAACAAAATTATTGTGAACAACATATAAAGATAATGTAAAAGAAAGCACAAGCCTTGTCCTGTTATGTTAAATATAAAATTAACCTTATAAGAAATATAGCTTATCAGGCCAAAAGAATATGGAGAGTAATTGACATTATTTACATAAGGATAACGTTGAACATTTAATTAATTTAATCAAGGTAATAGTTAAGATTAGAGGACAGTTTATGTAGATAAACTAATGAACGCAACAATATCTAGATTAGAGAAGAATTAAAGAAATCTTCAATTAAATGCCAATATGGGTTTCTAGGAATTATTAATGTGATTTCTGATGAGCTTAATAAAAAAGAGTGATTAAATAGAGCACATAGGTCAAAAGTAGGCTTTGGAATGGCTAATGTAAGAGAAGATTAATTACTAAAATCAAAGGTTAGGCAAAAGAATCAAAAGGGTGTTTTTGAGTTTAGGAACTTAAATTGGAGTTCTTTAACATTGAGGTCAACAGAATAATCTCTAATTTAGTTCAATTAAGTAAAAAGAAAAAACTTAAATTTAGAGAAGTTTAGTCAACTAATTTTATAAGAATGATTGACTAAGCTTGGTAAAACCTAAGTTTTGTTCTTCCAACTCAACCAACCAAACTTCACCAAATTGAACTTGACTTTAATCAACTAAATTGAGCCTCTTTGCAACAATTGAATACCTAAGAAAGTTTGGTTGATTGAACTTTCGATTAGATTGATCAAATCAAAATTGTTAAATTTGTGACTTTACCTAAAGTTACCAAAAGACCTATAAAATCTCAATAAGTGTTGAATAACACCCGTTATTATTTTAATTTTTATAGTCCTAATGTATTCTATGAGTATTATTTATTGAATATTACATCGATTTTGCCCATATTTTGATTTTAGGTCCCTTGAAGCAGTTTTTTATTAAAGAAAATAAATCCATGCAAGTTTTGTACAATTTGGAGCTCATTTGAACAAGTTACGCAATTTTGTAGAGTATGTGGTCAAGTATATGGTCACATTCATGTACATAACTATATTGGTGTTGTCTTTAAATAAAGCTTCAACATGATCATGTTGGCACACATGTATCTATAAGAAAGGAATTTATTAAATGATCAAGGTACATGACAATGTCCAAAAGCCATTTATGTAGGAGTACACGGGCATATACACTTCAATGTTGGAGATCATTTTGAAGCATGAAACAAGTATTTGTTGAAAATTTTTATACAAAAGATACATGGTCACGTATATGGTTATGTTATGAAGATATGACTTTCCAAATCTATCACAACTATTGAAGATGCACTTTCCAATTTTATCTACTAAACTTTGAAGATGCAATTTCCTATTATATTGAAAATTTAATTTCCCATTCTATAAAGATGTTACAATCCTTACTAGGCCATGAATTGTTATTATAAAAAAAAAGAAGAAGAGCAAAGTCCTATCATAGAAATGTCTAGGGTTTTATAAAGATTTCTAGTAGGATTATGATATAGGAGATTTTCTATTGAGCTTGATGCATATATAAATTAACCTATTAGTACTTACTAATAATGTCAATTGGTGAGAAACCTAAGTAACTTTACCCACGAGATGGTGAGCTAAAAGAGTGGGATCTAAATGGGCACATTTCTATAAAGTTTGAATTTTAATATGGTTTGAAAAGATGTATGAAAGGATAAGTAATTGGAACACAATTGGATATTGTTGAGCTTATTGGATTAGACTTAATTTTTATAATGGTTTAGAACCATTAAAATTAATTGAAGTACTGTCGAATACATGTGTATCTATTCCAATATATATTTTTTCATTACAACAAATATATGCGTTTTGATTTCTATTAATTTACAAGGATAATGTATGCTTAGATATCGTTATTATGATGCATGCTATTGATGTGATGGTTTAATTGAGAATTTGTTGAGCTTGATTTAGAGTTTTAAGTTGATTGCTTAAATGGATATATCATCACAATAATATTAAGTCTCTAATAATGTATAGATGTGTATTAAAATTTTCCCCTCAACCTTCTATGGAAGGTGCCAGAAGATGAAAAGGAACAATAATGCTTAAACCGAGTGATGGTCAATTATGACACCTTCAAGTTGACCTAAACGTCTAGTGTATTCATAAAAAATTGAATACATTATTAAAATAAGAAATTATAAACCGAAAAATGAGACATATTTTAAATATTTCAAAAGTTAATAAGTATCTATTTTGATCACCCTTTCTCATATAGATAATGACACTACCTTAACAAAATAATAACTTCACATAATAACAACAAATACTATGATTATGCTCAAAATACCTAAATAATATTTTAAAAAGAAAGCAATAAGTGTAACTTCAATCACTACCAAATAATGACTTTGGTATAAAATGGATAAATTTAATCAAATATCCAAATGTAAAGTTAATTTGCCCGAACCACCCTTCTAAAAAGACAACAACATAAATATATATGGGATAACAAATATAGTAAACGGACATTAGTGAAAATATGATCAAACATTCCCAAAACGAACAAAGTCATCTCACCGAAGCATAAAAGGTGAGTAGTTATTCAATAATATAAAAAAGCAATTTATGAGAATGGCATGACCTTGCAAGAGTAAAGGATAAAAAATGACTAAGTTAATGCGTTGACAATTGACATGTGGATAGGATGAAATGGCGAATCAACTATTGTCTCTTTCTTTCTTTATGTTGAGAAGTCACATCTTGGTCAATCTCATGTCATGTCAAGTCAAGTTGTCAGTCAGTTTTTTTAAGTCGGGTCTTCAAGTGTCCCTATCAAGTCCAAGTCCGTGGAAGGTCAAGATTCGCCAACCATACTCCTATCGGTATAAAAAATTAAGTTCATAAAATATTAGACCTATAGCTGACAACAATTAATGGATGATAATTGGCACCTATTAGAGTGTTATATGAAAAACATGTAATTTGTTATATATGTATAATTTACATATTCCTTACAATTTTATAAATAACATTTGTATATATTTATAAACAACATATAAATTTTATATATAGAACATAATATTGTATATATTTATACATAACATATATTATATAAATAACATACAATTTATTATATATGTGTAATCTACATAGAAAATATATATATTTATATATCATGTATATATAATCTATATATCTATTACAAATATATAACATGTAGTGTTTTGAGATATTATAACAATTTGGGACTTACTTAATATTCTTTGTTTTAGGACAAATTTTATGACGAGACGATAATAATTAGTCGTGTTCATTCCCATAAAGTCTGTTATCCGAAACAAAGAATGTAGGTCCTTTAATTCAATTATATATATAAATCAATAGTTAGAGTTCATTCTTCATTGGAAATTGAATTTCAAGCCCCAAGATATAAGGAGACTCTAAAGATAAATTGTAAGCATTAAAAAATTTATTAACATAACATGAAAGGGCATCTAAAGAATATATGTACTCATTATATATATATATATATATATATATAATATTATAAATATAATTATATAAAAATCATATATGAATAACATATACATATACAATTAGTTATATATGTGTAATCTATATAGATATATTGTATATACATATATCATGTACATATAATCTATATATCCACTACACATTATCCAAGTATCACAAGCACAACCACTATTTAGTTATTTCGTAAGGCACCATAATTTCGAAGGATCATTAAAATTAAAATGTTATTGTTATTGTCATCTGGATTACGAACATAAGTTAAAAGAGTTTATAATCATAACATGTGATTAATAATATCATAATAAGCCTATCATGTGTTATGGTTTTATATCTTATATATAAATATGATAAATTATTTGATATATTTATATCATATAATATATTTATAAGGTATTAAATAATCAAGCATATATTTTTGTTATATATAAATTTATATAATATAAATAATATTTTTAAATAATAATGTAAAATATTATATCTTTACTATAAGTTAAATTTGTTGTTATATATTATTAGTTATATATAAGAAAATATAGCTTTAATTATAAATATGCGATTTGCAACTTTTTTTTTTTCAAAATTTTTAAAATTGAAGGTATAGACTTTATCCATACTCTCAAGCATAGTAATGGCTACACCTTTAGTGTGACTTTTTTTTTTTTTTTTTTTTTTTTACACTTCCTAAGTGATTACACTTAAGAAGTTGTATTGAAAGCATAGACTTGATTTACACTTTTAGTTTTGCAAATTTTGAAAAAAAAAAAAAGAAGTTGCAAATTGTATCTATTTCTTCAAAACCTATTTTTAAAATAATTTTTTTGTAAGTACTATATTTTGAAAATTTCTTAAATAATAATATTTAAGAGTGTTCTCCTCGAGTTGTGCATGTTTTTGGACTCTTGTCGCGATGGTTGAGAATCCATTTTACGATAATAAAACTTACTTGCACTTACTTGATTCCTCTAGATTGCAGGTGTACTATAATTTATCTGCTTGAATTTGCTTAAGGTAGGTTAAACTACTTGCTAATGCTATTATAAGCAAACACATGTTAATTTGAAGCAATATTGCATAATACTTTTTCAACCTGCATAATGAGTTGAATGTTAGAGCCTCCAACTCCAAGAGGCACTTCCTGAAACTTGTAGGCGAAGAAGAAATTCCCTTCATATCCTAAAGTGAAAAGGAGCACTTCTTTGGAAATAAACAAAATACACATCAGTATAAGCATGTAGTATGAATCAGGATTTCGACATTAGATTTTAGCTTAAGAGTATTTTTGTAATAGAGAAGTGGCATCACATCTTGAATATGTGGTGATAACTAGTCTTTTCCGAGTAGAATTTATATTGGAATGTTTAGAGAACTAAGCATTTTACTTGAGTTAGAAAATTGCATAATTCCATGCAATATGATTATGTGAAATCCAGTTTTGTCATATTTTTAATGAAAGCCCAAGGAGAATGTTAGGAAGTAATTCATTGCTCTTGGAGTGCAAATGAAGCAAATATACTTTATAGACTACTTAGTATCGACTTGGCCTCAATTCAATTGTAATTGAATTGAGCTCAATCTCAAATTGTATAAATAAACAATAAAGCTTTCAAGTTTTTATGATATTTGACTCAATAACTTAATGAACCTAATTATGAGCAAATTGAACCAAACACATGATCAATCTGTTTACTTAACCGTGTGGAATAAGAAAGGTGTTGAATTGTAATTTAATATGAACGTAAAAGACTTGCAATAACCATTACTTGTCTATCAAGACCTTGTAACTTAGTTGGTATGAATATTGTTTTTCTTTTAAGATAGAGTAGGTTGAATATCTCTTTCTTTAGTTGTGTATCATATAGTTGACAAAAAAAGAGTAAAACATTTTTGTTTTGAAAAAAAAAATGCAAGAATATTTATGATAAGATGATAAATAAACAATTAAATAATAATTTATAATGTTTAAAATGTAAGTAAGTCTCGTAACATCAAATTATATGGAATGAAAGAGAAGTGAAATAGTTATTTCTCTCGAGTGAAGACGAAGTAATTGATTTTAATTATAAATAAAATATTTTTTAAATTAAACAAGTTTAATTATGTGGAGTTGGAATTTCTTATGTATCACTTCAAATTGAATTTAAACTTATTTGATACCATTTCAAATCGATTTCAAACTCAAAATCATATCATCTTCACTTAATTCAATTAAGCTCCTAGTTGTTTTCGGTTTGTAAGAATCTCATTTCTCTCTTCTATTAGTTGATTGGATTTTAAGGGAATAAAAACTAACAACAAACCTTTCCAATCCCTATATTCACATTATTAAATTGGAGTTATGGCTATCACAATTCAACCCATGGAATAAACCAAATGAGGTTGGAAAAGCAATTTATCTTTACTGATAGATATTTTTAGTGATAATTAAATACTACCACTAACCATTGGCCATTAAAGTCACTACTATGAAAACCTATGCTAAATGGCTCACATTGCAGATCGAATAATTTAAATGGGTTGGTTTGACTTAAGGACCACTACAATCAGCAAATTAGGAATCTTTTTATTTATTATTTTAATGAAAGTGATTTGCCTTTTAATTTTATTGTTAAATTATGTATATTTGTTATTAAAATTTTATTTTATTATTAATACGTAAATTAATTATATCAAAATTACCGGTGAGAACATAGAAAAATTCGTAAACTAAAGGATAATTTGGCAATTTTTCGCAACTCCGGAGAGCAAAAGCCTAAACCCAATAATCACGTCCCAAAATGTTTCAGAGGGAAACGCTTTTTCAAAGCCCCTTCTTCTTCTTCTTCTTCTCTCTCTCTGTATACAAACCGTAACTTCTTCCCAATTTTCTGTCTAGGGTTTCTAGTTCCACCAAACCCTATTTATCCACCACCTCTTCCACCTGAGCTTTTAAAACCCTAGCTCTTCTCCTGATTTCGATAAAAGCTATTTGAGATGGTTGCCGGTTCAAAAACCGAGGGTGGGACTATTCAAACAAACATCCCTGCTAGGGTTCGTATAACTATTTAATCTATCAAGGAGATCGTCAAGGGCATTCGGATGCTGACATATATGCTGCTTTGAAAGAAAGTAACATGGATCCTGATGAAACCGCTCAGAAATTGCTTAATCAGGGTTAGTTTCAGTGTTTTGTAGTGTTATTTGGTGTTTCCCCTTTTTTGTGGATTTAAGTGTAATTTGTGTGTTTTGTTCTGCGGGATGTCATTATCGTTGACCAATTAGGGCTAGGCTTAGTGTGTCTTTTTGGGTAAAGTGTTAGGTTTGGTGGTCATTTGGTTTTATTTCATTTTGTGGAATTCGGTTGTAGATGAACTAAGTCAGTGTTGTGTACCCTTATTTGGGTTTTATAACCGGTGGTGCTCGGGCGTTTGGTTTAGTGAATTTTGGTTATTATTGACCAGTTAGGGTGGATTTGTTTATACTATGCCTCATCATGTGTTTTGAGCTGATTTTCGTATTGTTTTGGTTATATGCATTTAGTTAATGGACCTTTTGGTCAACGGGACTTGATCGTTGACTGGAGTTGATCTGTCTCAGCTCAGTTGGGACCGTTGGGTTTTCTTCCCTTTCGGCTATGTGGTTATTTGTAGATTATAGTATTAGGGTCTGCCCAGCTGATGAAATGACTGAGTAGAAGTAACAAGCCGCTTGGCCTTAATAAATGGTAATGGCCAATACATGTCAGTTTTTATCAATTACTTAGATGCCAACAACATATACGCATCTGCTTCCATCTCTCTAAGTGACGTATCACAGCCAAGGTGTCTTTTTTCCAACCTAGCTGGTTAGATGGACTTAGCTAGAGAATGGCTGCTTGGTGATTCGTTTGGGTGTGGTAGAATTGAGAATAATGTAGATAGGGTGAAACTATAAAAATTAATAGAGAAAAGGAGAGATGAGGAAAGGAAACCGGTTTATTCATTGATTACCAAGAATTCTCTTTTAAATAAAGGGTCACAGTAGAATTGAGAAAAGTGATATTCTCCGCAATCCTTGTGCATAGAAATCAACCACTATCACTGGCTACTGCACCTAGCTAATATCTCCTACCTCCTCAAATCACTTGTTGCCACTAGCTGGCACCACTCTCATCAAAGTATTTAAATGCAATACTGCTATTTTGGCAATGGATTAGAATATCGTGTGAATTTAACTTGCCTAAGTTATGTAGGGTTGTCCAAATCCAAGGGAAGTAAAAGTCAGCCTTTTAGTGACCAGAAAAAAAGAAGAAGTCAGCCTTTTATATTTCCTCAACTGGCTTCAAATTTCAGTGAAACTTTGAATTGAAAAGAAAAAGGTTCTTGTATTTGTTTTGACTTTCATCATTTGATAATAATTCAGACCTTGTTATTATAAAGCAAAATCTTGAATCGTATACCTTAGCAAATTGACATTATTTTCCCTATTTTAATGATTTAGTGTTACAATGATAGTGTGACACCATGTGCTCTGGCATGTTTTTGTATGGTTGCATTCCTGACATCAGTTACTAATTGTATAAGGAATTTCTTTATGCAGGGAGTGCTCTTATAGCAGCTGAAAGGATGCCTGACGATCATGAGATTGAAGAAGAATATGTTTTTCTTGACCTGGATGCTGTTTCAAGGATAATTGACATCCCACCAAATGCACCATATTTTTTATCAGTATGTTTCTGGAAATCCCAACTTCAGCATTATCATTTCTCTGGAACTTGTTAAACATTTGGATCATTTATTAGAAGGATAGGTAAATTTCAATCTTAGGCATATTTATTTATATTGATGGATTCCTTCCAGGAAAACATTCCAGAATCTAGCATATCAATCTGCCTCCATGCCTGCCTAGTAAATCCTGAGCGATTCTATGGGGAACCAAACTAAGATTATACTTCTCAAGGCATATATTCCTCTCCATACAAACTAGAGTCAAGATGCATGAATTTGTTTATATTCACCTTTTTATGGCTTCTTATCACAAGGCAGTGTTACCAGCAATCTCTATTTCACTTTCAAAGCAAATTCTATTTGGTAGTCTAGAGCCAATCATAGCACAAGCAGCCAATCTGATCCACTTAATGCAAACTGGCTCTAGGTTCTACATAAACTACTTGTAAGATTGTGGTGGAGTTGAGATTGAACAAAATAAGTAAACTTGGAGTATTGTTTAAGGACTGTTCAATTTTTATAGTTGAGAAACAGCAAAGGCTTTCTATGATTTTTTTCTCAATGCAATTAGTATGAACAATGGCCATCTGGTCAGAAAGTTTCATTTGCAGTTGGAGCGTTACTTTTTTGACTATGATGCACAAAAGTGTTACTTAGGGTTGAAATTGGATCGTCAACTAAAAAGAAATTCGTAATGCTCAAATAGTTCTCTTATTATCATGTTTGCTGCACTAATGGCTGGACTGCTATCATTGTTGTAAGCTGCAATGAGTTTTAAGCATTCCTTTTGACATGTATTACCAAAAGTATGGGTGTTTATCTTGAGAAGGTCTGCATTGTGCCCTGTCTGAAAAAATATTCAAAAATACTTGGCTGAACTAATCATGTGATGCCACTCTTATACTGTTTTTCATTACCCATTCCACTTGGTCTTCATCCACTTCATTCAGCTTCTTAGCATGGAATATGCTCTCAAAGCTACACAAATCTTCCATTTAGCTCTGTCAAGTAGAACTATTTATGAAAGCGTTCCACCAATGGCTTTGTTCCTTTGGTGCTACCATCGTGATGTTGGGGAGGTGAGAAGGGTTTGATTTTCCTCTTTTCCACCTGCCATCTGTAAGAGCACCCACACATGATAGAGTGTGTGTGTGTGTGTATATATATTGAGAGAGAGCTTTATGTTGTATAGTTTTCATGCATTTTACTCCTCAAATATGTACTGAAGAACTTATACGATTGACTCATACAATTTACTCATGTCTGTTGTCTTCTCTGTGTATCTTGTCCCTGTGTGCTTTACTCTCTGCTGCAATATGTATATGTCCATACTTTAGCTGGTGCTCATTCTGAATGTTAGTTATGTCTTAGAAATTTTCAACTGATATTGCAGGGTATGGATACTCTAAACCCAGTCTTGGTCATTGATAACAAATGGAAGTTGGTAAGTAATCACCTGTGAGGAATGCAACACGCTGCACAAAAATTTCTATTGAAATCTCTGCTGTAAGTGATTAATGATATTGTGCATCTACTCAGAAAAATAAACACCGTCACCTTGCTTCTCTTTTGCTAAAGATATTGTGCACTTACTCAGAAAAATAAACACCATCACCTTGCTTTTCTTTTGCTCTTTGTACTGACTTTGTGGCTGGAAGTTTGGAATCTTATGTGTTGTTTTTAATTTTTCTATGTTGACAATCATGTTTAAATAAGATTCAATGTCTGATTAAAGATAATGGCCACTTGATGAAGTCACTTGATTCCGCTTCAATTTTAGTGCCACTTGGCGCATTGGAAAAGTTTAATGGTTCTATTGTACATTAGAAGACCAGGAGCTTAATTGCACAAATTTATACTTTAGGGCCCACATTACAAAGAGATGCGAATCCCATGGGCTTATCTTTGGTTCGTTTTTAGGTCTTTTCCTGGGAACCCAAAAGACCATAGTGAAACTAGTCAATTACAGCAGAGAAGTCTAGTTATATGCTAGTTTTTTAAAGTCAATTTTTTTGGACTAGTAAATCATGGTCCTATATTGCATGTATCTTTCTACCTAACTTACTGAATTTGTGTTTATGGTTGAGATGTTAAAATTGGTTTCATGACAATCTCATAATATAGGCAACAGCCATTAACTAGGGTGTGGTTATCCCAAGAGAAAGTCCAGTCACTTAATACCAAAGTCATAGTACTTTGCTTGATAGAGTATGTATAATATGTGCGCTGAGGAAACTAATTTAGTATCTACAAGCTAGGATGCCCTTGAAGGTGGCATTTTATTAGTTTTTGAAGAGGAGTTGCACTTTATATGACCTGGGAATATCATGTGTAATTTCAGAGATAGCAATATCTTATGTTCTTTTTTCCAAATCAATGCAATATGGTGCAATTTCCTTCTAACTGTAACATGACGATATCCCATTTCTCCACAGCAGACCTAGGTCCTTCTAACTATATTAGCTAAGAGTTTTGTGCATTAATCTGAATTTTCTTCTTGTACACTTGTTGTTTTTAAATGGAATTATTAATGCACAAAACCTGAAAGTCTGTTGGCTGTGAAAGTTTATTAGCTGTTGGTTTATTCCCCCTTTCCCGTTCACTTTTAATAAAGCTCCTTTTACCTAATTAGGTCTTTCTACTCTATTTTCTGCCAGATCGGGCATTATGAAGAAACCATTGGCTCATGCATTATCTTTAAAGAGAGTGGTAAGCACTCATTTCTTTCCCTGACTTGGCAGTTGTACAAGAAGGAAATGTGCTTAATTTTTTTATTCATTTAGATTATCTTCTTGTCCTTCTCAATGCTTTTCCTCTCAAGTTATGCAACTCTGCACTTCTTTTTTCTTCTTGTTATGATGGAATGGTAAAAGGGAACTTTCGTCTTCCAGCATATGTGGAAGTACAGCAATAGGAAAATCCATTTTAATCAAAATGCAAGCTTGAAATGTGATCTTCAAGTAAAATGCAGTCATGACAATACTGGTTTGGACACAATTTTGATGTGCATATTTGCTATGGTGTTTACCAAATTACTTTTGGTCAGACCATTTTATTTATTTATTTAGATTTTCAAATGGTATTTTCACCCTTTCTGAGAGGATTCCCCTACTAATATGATAGTCGCTTAACAGATGTAGATCTTTCTTTTTTAAAACTATACTTCCAACTCTTGCATGTTTTGCTTTGTGGAGAAAGTTAACATTTGTCATACCATAGATTCACTTTGCAGAGTAATAGATTTGTTACTATGATATTGCATTACTGGTTTGACGTATTGTTTCATAATGTTTTTGTTTTATGCGTATTGTTTTGGTTTATGCAGAGACTTCTCCAGTAGTCCATGAGGAGACAGGACCATCTGAAGAAAACCTCTTCACCGGCAGGGGTATCATCAATCCGCATCAAGCTCCAAAAAAGGAGGTAAAGCCAATTGCCTCGCTTACGAAAGTTTTGAAATTCAAGTTGTCACCTGATGCTGCTATTGGAGGCCCCAATTCTCAAACCGATGTTTCTCAATGATATATAAATCAAAATGTAGATATTGGGAGAATCAGTATAGCTTAGTTACTATTTTTTGTTGCAATGCTCCGTTGGATCTTTTCGTAGATGATTGCTAATTAAGCAGAATAGAGCTGTCCGTAGGACCTTAGTATACTTGATTTATAGAACATAGAAAGTGATAACTAGGTTGTAAATTAAGGCACGTCGTCCAAGTATGCTTTGTCTTAAAAACTTTTTTGTCAAATATATTCCTGCTAGACTTAGAACATCATTGTTAATAACTGCTTTAAAGAATGTATTATTTAGTCAATTATCCAAAGGATAGTTATTGCATTCTATAATTGGTATGCTTATAATCTATATATCCCTTGAACCATTACATACAATCTTATTAATAAATTTAATTATGTAATGGATTGTTAAATGGAGGATATGCAATGTTAAAATAATTACATTATTAAATTGTATATGTCAATGGTAATTCATTTACCACAGAAAGTTTTAACTTCTATCAATTTATTGTCATTAACTCTACATTATTTTCTTTTTAACGAGTAAGTACATTTTTTGAAAACTTTCATCCTAGTAAATTGAGATGTTTAACAGAGAGCAGATGGGTAGAAAGCCTAAATAGTACAATAATTTGTGTTTAATTAATTAACAATTGCAAGATCACAGAAAGTAGTGTTTAACTCTATCTAATGAACATAATCTGGCGTAAAAATAGGGATTTTAGCTCTATTATGTTCTTCAGATTTCATAATAGGGGTATCCGCCAAAAGAACATAGTAAAAGGATGAGTATTCCTACAGATATATTTTCTTAATTCCTTATAAGTATATTGCAAATGTACATTCTATGAAAAGGATATGTAAAAATAGGGGTTATCAATGGATGACCAATTCCTTATATACCATGGACATCTGGATAATGTAATTAATCCTCGATGAATTATATCTAATTATCATTTTCCATCCAAAGAGCATTCTTTGGCAGGTAATCTCAATTACTCTGTTTTAGTTAATTCGTAAGGCACCATAATTTCTGGCTACCTACCAAAAAGAAAATAAAAACAAACATTTGTTTAACGATAAAATCTTGAAGTAGTGCTCCACAGAATGTAGCAGCAATAAGTTACAAACGGTAGCAACAAAAGTAAATATACTTGCACATGTGATCTCTATGTAATTGTATGATCAATCGAAAAGTATGTAAGACTATCCAATATACCATCATTTCCCTTATGGAAGTAGTTTTTTCGAGATGTAGCGATAAAAGGATACACAGGGCTTTAGCTTTAACTTCAATTTATTGCTGAAGTAACCCAATAGGCACTGCATCCTGAAGCCATATCAGAAAGGAAGGAGCACAGAAATGGCAGAGACAGTTGAGAGGGGATATTCACGTTAGGATTCATCTGATAATATAGAGCACAGACCAATTAAATTTCTAGAACCATGGATCACACTATCATAATTTTCTTCTGATAATTGATTAGTTGGACTTATGCCACAGAAGCAACAATAGTAACTGAGTAGAGCATCACCTACCCGGGGTTGAGACTTGAATCTCTTTGCAGCATTATCTTCTTCTTCATCATTGTCATCAAATTCATGAATCGAAGAGTTATCAGATTTCCTGCCCCGCTTGGAAGGAGTTGCACCCCTACTCCTACCCCCAAATATATAACATAAATACAGAGTAGATAATAGGAAAATGAACCAAATGGCAAGGATGAGTGATGAAAGGAGTCTATAGAAGGGCACTTGGTGGCATTTATTACTGTGAATGATAACAACCCATAAAACCTTACTAAAGCTTCTCCCTTCAACCAGTGTTGATTTTGGGTTTACAAATGCTCATTTTTTAATGAATAAATTAATTTTACGTAGTTATGGAAGTTTGAATTTTTTTGATATATGTTTTATTGTTTAAACACAAAATAAAGGTTAATTGATTTATAGTTCAATAAAGAATATATGAGATGTACATTTTATTTATTTAATTTTTTAAGAATTTATCTAATAGCACTTATATTTTGGTGCAGGATGGAGAATTGGTAGCTTAACACCATTTTTAAAATAAATTCATTTTATTGGTCATATTGAAGAGAAGTGAAAGCCAGATCAATAAAAGAGAATGTCTTTCATTAGGACATTAATGAATGAGCAATAAGATGTATTTTATCTATGAATTAACATTGTCATGTAATTTTGGTTGCTTCAACAATTTTATTGTAATTGTGTGTGTCTATGTGTGTGTGTGTGTGTTTTATTTTTTAACAAGCTTATTATATATTTTATTTTTCCTTAATTATGATGCTTTTGGAGTTTGCAAAACTATTCAACTCTTGTACTTTTATTTTTTGTGGGTCATATCTATTATTTTAGAAACAAATCCTATAGTTTCATGCAATGATGTATATCTATAGTATAATTCAACCCTTCTTTCTTTTGTAATTCTTTACATAATTTGTTTTGAATTTATTTTTTTAATTACTGGACATGTAATATCATATATCTAATGATTATTTGTATCTTACCTTAAATGATTTTATTATATTTATTTTTTAAACACACGTATTATAAGTGCATAGTTATTTTATGCTTTAACTTCAATGATTTCATTGTATTCATTTTCATTGCAAATTCCTTTTAGAGCAATTTTAGATGGTATTATGTTATAATATTTTATTGTATTATATAAACCAATTTATTTCATGGTCACAAAAAAGAGTCGCTAACAATCACATAAGGAATGTTATTTAATGGCTTACAAATTTGTCACTTCTTGAATTAGTAACCTCAAATTCAATTTATTTTACATCACATGGGTATATAAAGAATTTTGATGTTATTGGGATTTAATAGTTAAAAAAAATAAAAAAGAAAATCACATATGACTTCTTTGGGCATGTTTTAAGTTGTAATAGGCTAATGCAACAAAACCATTCAAAGTGTCTTCTTTTTACTATATATAAGTTTATCAATATTATTCATAAAAACTTATTTTAGTTGTACATGTAATGAAGGTGGGTGTCTATTGATTTTATTATGCATTTGGTGTTTTCCTTAAGCATACTATGAGTCAAATTTTTGTTGTATGGTTTCTTATTTTATAAGTATGAATCAATCGAAAATTAATATGAGATTTCAATTCATAAATAAAGAAAAGATGCTAAAATAATCACATAATGGGTGAGAATAGTTAATAATATCCATTTTATATGTAAAGATAAAGAGTTTTGTTCATTAGATAAAGTAATGAAATGATTTATTATAATAGAAATTTATTAACAAACTGATGTTCAAAGTATGAGTAATCTTAATATTAATATAATTGATGGTAATTTATTAACAAACTAATGGTCAAAGTATGAGTAATATTAATATTAATATAATTGAAATGAGTAACAACAAAGTTAATATATAATATGCGACTAATGCAAATAATATTATGACCAAAGGATGCCACAATAGCATTATTGGTGCTTAAAAAAGATTAATAATTAAGTAAATAAATTACTCATGGGATTATTTGAAAAGGAAAAGTATGTTCAAACTATTGTATTTAATTTTTATACATGTATCGTAGATGTGCATTTGCTAGTTCTTTTTATTATCATTTCTAGAGATTTTCTTAAAATTTTCAAAATCAATGATTACTATTATCTAACTTCTCAAATGACATTGTGACATCATTGTGGTATTTTTCTTTTTTCTTTTTGTAATCTCTACTATTAATTACACATGTAAACATTTAAATGAAAAAATCAACGGAAGTTGAATAGATGAAAATAGAGAGGATCTATTTTATTTATTAAAGTATCTAAAGCAACTAATATTTTTATTTTTAAAATCATACTTCAAACCAAAATTCTTTGAACACAAAATGAACTCTCCATCAGTTACCCTAAACAATATCTCATTGTTAAACTAGATGTTGGAAAATAAAATATGTTGACAAACCGAATATAGGTTTTGTTTCAATATCTTGATAAAGTGGATGCAAAAGATGAAATATTTTCACAAGTTTTGGCTAGGCCAAATAAATTTGTTCAATTCTTTTTCAACTGATATTAATGTGGAAGCTATGAAAATCAGAAGCTGTCTAGAAAGGGGAAGCGCCTCTTCTGGCTAGACATCTTATGACTGTAAACTAAAAGCTACTCCAATTACAAAGTACTCCCGCACCTTGTATAATATTGTCGAGCTGAAACTAAATCACATGCTACAAAGAAAAAGGCTGATACAATTAATTGCACATATTTTTAGACTCCGTTTTGATTGTTAGTTTTTTTTTAATGTATTTTATGTATTCAATCTATATCTAATTCGTATTTATTTGAAATTAAACATTTGGATAATTATTGTTTCTATTTTAATAAGGATTTAATATTTCAATAAGGTTATATATTATTTTTTACTTTTTTTTTGTGTGTTTTAAGTGAAACACCTAAATTTAAATAGACACCAAATAGATGCCAAACTGACAAAAAAAAAAAAAAACAAATATACCTTAGTTACATTGTTGAAATGTTAGGTTTTGTTTTTTCACACATCAAAATATCAATAAAAAATACACGTAAGATTACATATTATCCGTCCTACTTATTTCTTTTCTCCTGGTACGGGTGCATCTATTGAGGGAACGTCTAACAAAAATAGGTACATATGTTTGATCGTAAAATGCATATAATTTATACATTTCACATTTACGTTATTTATGAATTTAGAGATCTTTGTATATATTATATGTCAAGATATTGTATGTGTAGTTCATTGTCTAATTTAGAAATCCGCTATCACCAATATAAAATAGTAACTTAATATCAAATAGAGAAATAAAATCTGAAAAATTGTAACAAATTAATCATCTACTAGAGGCGATACAACCATAATATTGGCATTTAAAAAGGTGGGTTAAGACAAGAAATCGACTTGAAAATCAAAACTTAAAAAAAAGGAAAAAAAGAAAAAACAGGAAAAAGGAAAATTAGTAAACCCATCTAACCCATAACAGGCTCTAGCGTCAAGTACTGGTTATGGTTAGACCGGGTTTCTGCAGCTGCAGAACCCTTAAATAGCAAAATTCCAAGACTTCCAACACAGAAATATATAAAACAACCGTGAAAATGCGTCACAAACGACCCAAAATCTGTCCCTACGATGCACTGCCATCCAGCTCCATATGCCCTATCAAATTCCTGCATTCAATTAAAGCATTTAACCAAGATCTTGTTAATCCATCTAGTAATAAATTGTCAATATATATATATATATATATATATATTGAAATATATGTATTTATAATTTGGATTTCTCTTATGAAGGTCCTATAAAGAATACAAAACAGGTCCTATAAACAATAAGGAACGTGCTTACCATGTTCCTTTTTTAACTTAAGATTGATTATTGTTGAAGGGATAAGTTAGTGAATTGTAAAAGCCTGAAAACATGGGTTGCATTATTACATTTTTCCTTTTATATTTTGAAGTACCCGCATCATGATCAAATCACCTTTCAATATGCTGTATGTATGTATGTATGTATTCCACCAAAAGTACTCATTGAGAAATCTGGAAATAAATACGTAGTATTAAGGGTCTTACCTTTTTAATAAATCGGGCAATATCCGTGGCTTCCGTAACATCAAAGTAATCAAGAGCCTTTGCAGCTAAATTAAGTGCATACTGTTGCATTGTTTGAAGCATATCGCTCTCACCAACTATAGCTTTTCCCTCCAACATTGCTAATATTGTGACGGCTAGTGAAAGTTTAAAAGCAGGGACTTGAAGGAAAATAGATAATTTTCAAATTTAGGTTAACTTGAGAACGAGTATATGGAAGTCGAAGCAAAGGGGAATATATTGAGTTGGGGAACAAAGTTTCTAGTGCTAGAGGGTCTGCCGCGTAAATTAGAGATCGAGTGTGTGGTCGATGACATTTGTCGACCATTTGTGACTGTAAATGGGTGAAATTGGAGTTCACAATTGTAATCGGCGGATCGGTTTATTGCCCTATTTCGTATCGAATTTATATGAAAATCAATTATGTATAAAATATTATTTCT
Organism: Laguncularia racemosa; assembly: GCA_037954665.1. Lineage (NCBI taxonomy): Eukaryota > Viridiplantae > Streptophyta > Magnoliopsida > Myrtales > Combretaceae > Laguncularia > Laguncularia racemosa. Next base: position 2,648,382 of record JBBMOL010000092.1, on the reverse strand, counting down.
ACTATAATCATATTTTTTTTATATTGTAACCGTGCGATTTATACCACATACTCTGTCAGTGTTTTGTTTTTATAGTTGTGTTGCTAATGTTGTGCCAGAAACCACTAATTCAAGTGCAATGTGCATGGCCAGACGAGTACTTTGAGCCGCAGATGGACGAGGACCAGGATCCTGGGCTAGCCAGACACGGCTGGATTAATCATGCTAAGATACAAAAATAATAAGAATATGTTGTCTGGCTATGGTTTATCTTGTGACACATGGTTGGTTCACTGTGGTTTGTCTACTAGGAATCTGCCATGTGTTAGGGTAGGTAATTTGATGGGTTGTTTTTCAAGTTTTGTCGAGTGCTTGATAAATTGATGGCCATGGTGGGATATGCTTTGGGTGTTTTTCCGGAACAAAGCATAGCATCTTCGAGACCACCACGACTGTTGTAGGAGATACACAATCATCTATAAGTGAAGGGACTGAAAAGGGATGCTTTAGTTCAATTGAGAATTCTTAGCTCTAGCTGTGAACTAACCTAAGATTTTGGTTAATTTCAAGGAATAAGATTGTAGATAATTTGAATTTTGATTGCGTCTATGGAGTGCTTAGAGAGAATAAAAGATATAATAATAGAAAGTATAACTTTATAACTAAAGATTTTCTGGAATTGAATTACTTTTGCCCACTTAGTTATTAGGATTTAAAGTAATTAGAGCTATGGAGTCATATTCATAATCAGCTCATCTTACGTCCTTGTCATACTATATAAAAAAACTATAAAAAGTTGTTTTGTTTCACAATCCTACACCACAAATAAACCAAATTAGGCCTACTAAGATAGGGCAGTGAGTAGATCTTCAATCTATCTTCTAATTTTTAGCTTTAGTGATACATAGGTGTAGTAGCATTTTGACCTGTTCTTTATGCAATTTATTTACCATAGTTTTTAACCTTTCATGTGTAAAAATAAAAGGGGAAAATTCAAAGGGTTTGAATTTCTAAATTACTCTCATTTTAGGGTTTTTTTACGATCATTACCTTTTGACATGGCATGCCCCAATGTTAAGTTTGCTAACGTGGATATAATAGCTTGGCTCAAGCCTTAAATACATGCATGATAAATCTAGATCTTTCTTTGCCTAAGTAGTACAAAATTCAATTCAAACCCTTAAATGCATGCTTGATAGATCCAAACATTTCTTTGTAAAAATGGTATAAATCTAAGCCCTTAAATGCATACTTGACAAATACGGATTCTTCTTTGCATGAATAATATATAAATGCTAAACTTTATTTTGCAAATTTTGGAATCAACCTTCTTTTGCTATTTATTATTATTATTATTATTTTTTAAATGAGTTAGTTGGTGAGTAATTGGCTTTACAAAACATTTGGATAAAACATACATATTCACAAAATTAATATGGAACATATTAGGATTGAAATTCATTAACTGAATAGGTCCTATATGTCTACTAAAAAGAATATTACCTCATTCTATAATTATATTAGATTTTGATTTAATTTAAAATTTTTAATATAAATTTTCGAGATTGAATATTGGAAAAACATAAGTTTAACTATTAAACCACTACATTTTTCTCATACATTGATTTAAAACCCTATTGAGTCTCTTCCCTTTTAGAAGCTCCATCAAGTCTCAAATTTGCTTCTTAAGCAATGCTTTATCTCCTTCATTATAGCAATCATGCATGGTCTTTTACTTGACTATTTACAACCTTCTAGAAACTACAAGGATCTATACTAATATGGTTAATGTATATGTAATTGAATCCTTTGGTGGTTTCATTTGATCTATGTGTAATCACTTTTTTTATATATGTAAATTTCAAAGTTTTTGGCAAAAAGAGGAAGAGAGAAAGAAACTCCAAAATCTTATATATTTAGAAATTAATAAGAAAATACACTTAGGTTTTATGTATGGTTGTCTACACTTACCATATTTAAAAAGAATCTATTTCTTAGTAGACATAAGACTTATTATTTTAATGAGTCCCAGACTTAATAATAGGTGGCATATTATAATAATCAACATATATGTTTTATTTGAATGCTTTGCAAAACCAATCACTCAACAACTAACTCATTTAAAGGGGAAAAAAACTATGCTTGATTTTAAAATTTGTAAAATAAAGTTTGATTTTAGAAGAAAATCATGTATTTGTATTGTTCATGCAAAGAGTGAATTGAATTTACCGAACATGTGTTTAAGGGGCCTATGTATGTACTGTTTATGCAACAAAAAACATGAATTTATTAAGCATATGTTTAAAGGCTTAGGCTAAGTTGTCATGCCCACATCAACAAAATTAGTGCCGAAACATATCGGATAGCAGTAATGGTAGGTTGATGAAGCTCTAAAATAAAAGTAATTTACAAACCTAAACCCTCAGACGCATACTCTTTAAATCAAGTCCTTTGTTTATTTATTTTTCATTTTTTTCTCATAAATAGACCTTTCTTCTGCATTTTATTTTTTCTCAAATAAAAAAATTAGGTTGGCGTTATATTTCCAATGCATAAATTATGGTCTATCATCGTTACAATATTTTTAATGCCTAGCCCGGCCCTTTCGAACTTATGATACTTCCATCCTCTTTTCCACAAATATCCAGCTTCGTTATCATGTCCTGAAGATTGTTAGACAAGATCTTGAATGTGATATTTAGTTGGAGTGAAAGGGCAGTTGCCTTTCTATATTACCTATTCCTTCTGACAAACAATTAGCTAGTTTGGTTGAAGACAGGGGGTATGTCTATGAATTACTTTCTAATAGTTATCACAACTCAATATTGTGCAAAAATACGAATTCAGTAAAAAAAAAGAGAGAGTAAGTCATCTATTCGAAACAAGGAAATCTCCTATAAAATGAGTGAGAGATATAAAAAAAGAGAGAAAATAAAATTTACTTGAATTTAATTATTAATTGAATGAATATATTTATTTGATCTCAACAATATGCTCTACATAATACTTCCTATAATCATTAATTTCGTAACTGATCCTACCTACCACAAATATTTATTAATCTGCTTAATCTAATCTCTATAGTATGTTCATGAAACCTTCATAGGGGAATTAACATTCCCTTAGCTTATGGTAACAGGCTAATAGCTATTTTAGTATTACCTCCTCGATGACAATCATGACTATAAATTTCATTGCGGAGGTATAAAACAAGACCAGAATAGGTCAAGATGTATCAAAGAAATTGTAAAGTTGACTAGGCGTTTAGAGTGCCCAATTAGGTCGATAAAGTTTGGACAGAAGGCAATTAGGTTGACCGGGGATTTGGTTTGTTGAAGAGTAGGCCGACCAAGTTTCGATTAGATGGATTATATCTGATAGAATTATATCTTTTTTGTAAATTTTCTTTCATATTTCACTTTTTATTTTAATAACTATTTTACCCTTTATTAGGTCTAGTTAGGTTTATTTACATATGTCTTACGTGTTGTGTTTATTGATTATTGAGCTTATGAGTTTATGCCACAGATATCATTGAGACTTAATGTCTTGTTATAGAGGTGTCCATTTAACAATCCTTGATTGTTCCATCAATTGCATGTGGTTTCATATTTAATTTAATCTAACCCAGTTCATATTCAGATTAAATTTTAATCTTGATTCATTAATATCCTATCCTTTTATTTTCTGACATTAAAACACAATCTTTTATCGACTAGTTAAATAGATTTGAATTCAAGCTATTCATTGACAGTATTCTGGATCAATCCACAATCCCGTTCACATTAAAATTTCTAAAATATGCCCAATCGAATCCACAAATTGCAACCATACTATTTCTACATGATAGTACTGTTATAAGATTATAAATGATTAAAAAATGATAATAATTAATAAATATTAATTAGTTCATCACTAATACATGATAATCGGTATCTCAATGTTTAAAGAGTTGTTACTTAATATGAATTAAATAATTAATTATTCATTATTATTCCATAATAAAAAATAGCCAAATAATTAATAATAGTTGAATAACTAATGATATTAACTACACAGCTAATAATTATTTATAGTAATTACATGATTGTTAATTAATAATAAATTTCTTGGAAATGAAGTATATATGTTATACTAAGAAAATAATTAAAATGAAAAATTTAATTATTAACTAACGTTGATATTGTAATATTAATAGTCAATAATTAACAATTATTTTATTCTTAGAGGAATATAGGTTCCTATATTATCCAATTAATTCATTAAATTGTTGCAATTCCAAAAGACTCTTATTTTCACTAGGAATTCTCCTATGTCAGTTCAAAACGCAATAGTTACTATCCATGTACAAATAATTTTGAGTGTAAATTGTAAATACACTGTCTCATATTTACTTTATATATACTTAGCCCTCTTATTTTTAGGATTGTGTGTTTAGACACCTAAATCTTAAAAAAAAAAAAAGTATTTAGACCCTCATATGCCTATTTTGGAGGGTCTAAATGTACCCTTTTCAAATATTTAGGGTTTGTAAACGTGTGATATAATAATAAGAAGGCTAAGTACATGTAAGCAAACATAAGAGTGCGTGTTTACAATTTAATCTTTTTTTTAATTAGGAAGGAAAAATAACAACTAAAATTAAAAGTTTTGATAAATATATGAATAATTGAATAATAAAAAAGAATTAAAATTCAAAATTTATTATGAGATAATTAATGTTTGAACAATTAAGGGTTGGGAATTTATGTTATATGATTAATCCAGCCCAATAAAGCTCGAAATTCCATGGCTTTCTTGTACATATGATTTGAATATTGCTTTCTTAATATAATCAAAGAAATATCTTTCTAATCTTTATGAATGGTATAGTTGACAAAAATATTAAAATAAAAAGTAAGCAAAATTAAACCAATAAAATGATATAATCTAATATGTATAAATGGAAGAATATATACTACTGTCAATCATGTATGGATATTTAATTATTTACTAGAACTTTTGATTTTAATTGTTATTATTCTTTCCTATTATTTAATAAAAGGTTAAATTATAAATATATCCCTCTATGTTCGTTTATGTGCATTTGGTCTTCTTAGGTTTGGTATCGTGCATTTAGATCTTTAAATTTTAAAAAATATGCATTTAAATCTAAAAATTTTATGATCTAGATGCACATTTATTAAAAAGATTTAGGGGTTTAAATATAAAACCCTAAAGATAAAAGGATTAAATATACATAAAGTAAATATAATGAAAAATATTTACAATTTATCCTAATTTTATTCCTAAACAATTTCGGATTAATTAAAATGATTCCCCACATATTGATAATGTACATACTTTTTGGTCATCAAAGCAATTTTTGTTACCCATCCGATTAGCAGAGATTCTCTTTGGAGACAGTCACTTTGCCCTTGCTGGAAGGCAAACATCTTCCGGTCTTTGTTTCGCTACGAGTTATTCAAGGGACACATATTCGTCATTCTGTGCTTATAACTAAAAAAATTTAAAATTATTTAATATATGCTATATTTTCTACATAAAAGGTTACAGAAAAATTATCCGTTAAATTATAACTTCCGTTTAAATTATATCGCAAGATACGTAGAGTTAAATAGCTAATTTTTGCTTAATAAGATAGCTAAAGCTACTGAAAAGGCATATACTTCTTTAGATGAAAAATGATTCATAAGTTGATATAAATATTAATAAATTTTTTAATTATTATTCATATTTTATATAAATTATATATATTAAAATTTTATTAGTATTTAACACTATATAACATTTGGCGAATATGACTAAAGATACATAAATGATGTAATTCATTCATCTTGTTATGTTTTATTTTATGCCCACCATTCTTTTACCTAGTGAATAATATAAAGATATATTCGGTGTATCCTATGGACTAATTAATTGATTTCATAACCCGTCCACCATTGAAGCGGGTTCTTTATATAGAAAAATATCTTTATTTAGGGACCAAAATTTCCATAAATATCCCAAGACAGTAAATAATATAATTCTGCATACTTTACGATAAAATGGGGCCATATAAATATATATCAACACATAAAAATCTAGTGAAAAATACAGACAACATTTTTGCTTTACATATATGGTTATTCATTTTTTTTCCCTTATACAATTTTCGCATTTTTTTTACTTTATATATGTATTATTGATTACTTTTTTAGTTATATGAACATAATCCAATTAAATTTTATTAGACCTACCATGTTTTTATGCTATTTTAATAATTTCTTCTTCCTCTTCTTTGATAATGAAGCAATATTTTCATGATGGAGCAAAGTTTATGTAACTGAAAAAAATGATAACACGGGTTAGTAGAGTAAAAAGATGTAAAAACTCAAATTATATAACTAAAAGAAATGTAATATAAATATATAAAATGAAAAAGCGCAAAAAATAAAGAGTATAACTGAAAAATTAGATAACACATGTATAATTCATCCATCCTTTTCACTCCAGGACACACAATATGAAATTCACTCTCTTATCTCGTTCTTTGTTTCAATATTAAGATTTTTAACTGTTAATTGTAATCTATTTTCCTACTCTACAACCACATGCAAAGCGGATGAGCTTGTGACTGTTTGAGAAGTTGTCAAGAACCATTGTGTTACTATAACATCGCAAACTTAACCTTTTCATTTTGCTTGGGGAGGAGTTGCAATCACACCTAAGAGCAAATTTATCGAAAGTTCTTCCCCCAATTTCTTAGGTGAAACACCCAAAAATGGGGTCCTAATACCAATAAGGTGGGGGTTCATCTGAAAAAAAAAAAAAAAACCCAAAAAGCTGTAAATTTCTTTTTTTTTTTTTGTTTTCCGTTAATGCTAATTTTATGTAAACTTTATATTTTTAGTCCATAAATAATATAATTAAATGTTAAAAGATTTTTTTTAAAAACATATAACACAAAATAAAACAAATTAATATATTTATAATTTAATAATATAAATATTAATTTTTATATTGAATGAATCACGCCTTTAAGCGGCACGTAGCTGGGCAGCTTGGTCCAATTCCAACGCGAAAGAATCATCCCCTCTTATGACCTTTCCTTTTTCCCAAACGCCAACTGTAAAAGGTGGTGAAGTTGGTCTTGGTTTGGTGCGCCTCACTTTTCTCACCACCGACTCCCCTGTTACCACTTGTGATAGGTCACCTGTCTTGGACAAAGGACGTGTCAGCAGCACCTCCGTATTCTGCACCGGAAAGATCTTCCTACCACACGATAGCTGACACATGCCCTTCCACCAATAATTAAAACAGCAGTAAGAAAAAACTAGCCATACAAAACATAAATAAAAATAATAAATCTACATTATTTAAGTGAATAGCATATATGATTACTTGATTACACATTTATATCTAAATTGCAATTTGAAGTTTAAAATTTTTACTTAATATTATAGTTTAAAAGTTAGAAAGCAACTTTCAGTTTAAATTTCTACCTAGAATTTTTAGGTGCTTATTTTATAGTTTTTAGACACTTGCATTAAGGACATATTACACTTAGTAAGATTATAAAGATGACTTAGATGGATGGATCCCATCTCTAAATATATCATTTTTTCACTAAATACCATGTTGCTTTTGATCATGCAATATTACGTCCCATGTATTTACTTATAATTACAAAATAAAAAGTATTTATGGATATGTCTAGAGCCCTATGAAAGAATCAAGTTTAAAACTTTATATATATATATATATATATAAATAAATAAAGTAATCAATATTAAAAAATACAAAGGTTTCAGATATATGTTGTCAGAATCCCTGTAAACCATCGTGAAAATATTCAACTCTAAGTATTAGTATTCAAGTAATAATGAACTCAATATAAACATATCTAAACCCATCTTACCATTTTCAACGCCGCTAATCTCTCACCACCACCCATCCCTATATTTCTGCCCTGCCATTTCCTTCCTTTTTCAATCTTTTCTTCAAACTACAGAAAACAACCCAACACATTTGTCTGTACATTATAACACATACCCTTTGATCTGAAAAAAAGATCCACCGCAGCTTCATAATTCCACCACCTTTTCTTCCGGCGACGAGACTAACACGCCCCCCCACAAATGGCGGCTCGTCGTCTCTTCTCCTGTTTTGGCAGAGGCGGTGGCCACCGCCACTCCACACACAAAGAAAGTTCCTCCACAGCCGACACCCTCACGGAGGAGCAGAGACGCGGTGGGGCTGTGCTGGTGGAGCTGTTCTCATCACAGGGGTGCGCCACCTCGCCGGAGGCGGAGCTATTGGTGTCAAGGCTGGGGCGGGGTGACTTTGCGCTGGAAATGCCTGTCATTTTGTTGGCACACCACGTGGATTATTGGGATTATATGGGGTGGAAAGACCCGTTCGGTTCTAGCCAGTCGACCGTCAGACAAAAAGCTTACGTGGAGGCTCTGGAGTTGGATACGATGTTCACGCCGCAGGTTGTCATTCAAGGTAGGGCCCCGTGTTTGGGGACGGACGAGAAAGCATTGTTGTCTGCCATCGCGTCCGCTCCTAGATTCCCTGCACCTTCGTTTCAGGTTAGTTTCTCTCTTCTCGGATTTTTTTCTCCTAATTTAGTAATTTTACATGTTTAAAATTTATTATTTATATTTCTATACGGTAACTTTCTGGTACATAAAATTATAAGTCCCGAATTTAAAAAAAAATCATATTTATACTGTTTGATAATGTTAATCCTACAAAGTTTTTCCTTAAGTCAATCCTTTGCATTGTTATGCAATTCTAATTAAGTAATTATTCTTAAAAGTAAAATCATAGCCTATCAAACTAGTAAAAAGAAATTTCAAATTAGGATTAATCTGTTTAATAAACAACTGCAAGCCTATACTTAAACGAAACATTGGTTTGTTATTAGATGAAAGGAAAATTTTAAGGTGTAAATATATTTTTTAACGATATAAATATGGTAATTTAGGAATTGGGGATGTCTATGAAGTATTGATCACTGTAATTTCCTCGCGGTATTTTTTTAGATCTGGGAAATTCACGAATTTGACGTGTTTGAATTTTTATTGGTCCATAATTACTTTATATATTTGAAACATCAGCAAGTTCATGTGCAGCCATTTGAACGAGTAACAAATTTTCTCATGCTGGAATGGAATTTCGAATAAAAAAGATTAACATGTTCTATCACGGTGCTATACATATGACATGCTATTTTTATATAATATGCTGTATCTTTGACTAAGAAGAGAGTGATCCGACGCAGTACAATTATAACACGATGTTGAATATAACATAATTATAGCGATAAAGCTTCAAATGTGACAATCATGCGTTTGCTACATCACCCCTCATTTTGTTTGTATTATCATGTTTAATCATGTTATTATATTGTATTAGGAATAAATAGTTTTAGATAGACCAAATCAATGAATGAGATATATTTATCACCCTTCCATCGGCCGACCAAAATACACTTGGGGAAGAGTCTAGAAAGTTGAATATGCAGAACAATTTTGCAATCGTACTATGTTTTTTAGATGGAGGGCACAAGTGTAATTTGATTCGCCAAGTTCGGGTATATAAGCTATCCAACAAATTCTATCATGGATCAGTTGATTAAAACCTAACTTCAGACCATCCAACATTTAGCAAGTGTTTTATTATGTACTGATCACTTATTACATGTTATATAGTTTATAGCTTGATTTATGCGAATTCGGTTCATAGGTATTTTTCGCACAAAACTATGCACCGGCTAAGGATGGTCTCCACTGTATAGGTTTTCTCATGAATTGTCCTTAATATTTGAACCATTTAGTCCTCATGTCGATTGTGCTTGTGCTTGATCAACTAGGCTAACCCTTTACAGTTGCAATGGGGGCTATTTTTCACATCTAAATTCAGTTGCATCTGTACCAAATAAGTAAAAGATCTGTTGTTTTCTACTCAATCAGGCAACATTTGAAAGACCTTCACCAGACACTTTACAAGTTTCTTTATCCGGAGCTTTGAGGTCCAAGGTGGACGGTCAAGGTGGTAACATCATGGTGGCTTTGTACGAGAATGGATTGGTGACTAATTGCCTCAAGGGAGAGAACAAAGATCGTGTCCTATCAAATGACTATGTTGTCAGGAAGCTGGAAAAACTTTGCACGGTCAAAGACATTTCACCCAAGAAGGTCATTTTAGGATCCGTCTCTTTTCCTCTCTGGGAAAATTTCAATCCTACCAAATGTGGTGTTGCCGTTTTCTTCCAGAACAACAGCCATCAAATTTTCGGTTCTCAGAATTTTTGCTTGTCAGACAATCTATGAGAGGGATTCATATTTTTTAATGGCTTGTTCTGCTTTTGACTGTCGGTTGATTGATTTGGCCATGATCTTAAGGCCACTATGTACAGGTTATGTGTTTATATTAGGATCTCTTCTTCTTCTTTTTTTTTGTTTTTTTAATATTTCGGGCTCATTTATATAGAAGATTTGTGGATTCTTCTAGTATTCACTTCTCGTAATTTTCTATCGTAGTTTAATTGTACATATTTGTGTGTCAAGGGCGGAGTGCTGGTTTTGTTCATGAACCTTACAGGATGATGAATTACATATATAAAAAGGATTCACAGAAAGAGCTCGTAACATGTGTAGCAAAAGGTGAAGACATGAGATTCATGAACCTTCATGTACATTTTCTTTAACTGAGAAATGAACAAAAATGAAAGCACACTAATTACATACGTCTTTCTACCTATTTTCCGACTTACTTTCTTTGTATCCGTTTTTCAATAATTTCTTTAAAAAGGCACAATGGATCCATAAATTTCTCTGAACAGACTACTTGTTCAATAGAATTTCCACATCAACAGGAGCAATAGCAATGTGAAATTGATTTTTTTGAAGGATATTTTTCAGACAGCAGTGGCTGTGGCATAGCAAAGAAGAATTGTATGCCTACCAAGTTCTCATAGCCGAACAAAATACTGAAATGCATCCTCTCCATTTCGACCATCTCAATTTCCAGCGAGAGGCAAATAGCACCATGACCCGAGTTTGAGGCCGTGATACAGTCATGTCAATATCTCTGGCAATTTTTTCTTTCATATAATCTTTGAATGGGCTCTCCGAACAGCCGATCATAAACTCCACCAAGATCTCTGATATGAACAAGGGAATTACAATTATAAATAATTAAATTTTTTGTTGATTCTCGATAAGTACAAATCCTAATATACCTTCAGTGAAGGTGCACGAACTCTTTTGGTCATACAACTCACAAATACTCAACAAAATATCCAACTTTCCCTTAACTAAACAACTACTCCTGTTTATTTCAAAGTGGAAAATTATAAGTGAGAAGGTCAATATTTGGGATTAAGTTCAAATAGATGGTTAAACTTAGATATGATTTCAATAAAGAATTAATATTATGTTCAATAGTTCAAATAGAGGATTTTATTATGGTATTATACATATTTTCTTTTCTAAACCATTAAGTATGTTATGAGATAATAACAAATCCTCTATTTAAACTATTTAACAAAATGTTGATTATTTATTTTAATTACTTGAAAAGTTTGATTTTAACATTCAATCTTTTATTTGAACTTGAATTCATACGTTGATCTCCTTGCTTATAATTTTCTCGACAGCGTAAATAACTTTACATTACTTACATAAAGACTGTACACTACACAAACAATACTATGGGTACGTTTGGTTGCACATAAAAAAGTGATATTGGACAGGACAAAAATATTTGTCCCTCATTTGGTTTGTAAAATTGGTTCGGACAAAATCTTTCTTGGAGTATTGGACAAACTGGTTAATCATTGTACCATGATAAATAAGGGACAAACTTTGAAGGATAGTGTAAAATGGCAATTATTACTAACATCCCAAAAATCCTCAAATTAGAGACCTTAGTTCACAAGTATTAGATGAAATCAATAGCTGATCCACTCCAATCGCACACAGCTTGTCTTCCACCATGATTCGCACATACGTTGTCTTCACATTCATCGAGCCTATCATTGATTTTTGTTCGACGCTCCACTATAGCAACTACGACAAGTACGTTTTCTTGTCACCACCCTTCTCCCTCTATTGCTTGGTGTTTGTCCATGGTGGATCTATAAGCATCTGGTGGTAGATATGTGCGTTTGTCGTCGTTCCTGTTGCTATTGTTCCTATTGCTATCGTTCTTGTTGCCGTTGTTCTTGTTGTTGCTTGTTGCTATCATTCCTCTTCTTGTTGCTATCATTCCTCTTCTTGTTGCTGTCATTATTGTTGTGTCCTATTTTTATCTATATAATATAGCTTCATAGATTAAATAACCATTAGTTTTTGAACACATTAGGGTTGTTGCTTATAGCTGTTTGGTGTTAGAGGTCTCAAGGTTGTTTTATAGTGATTAAAATTATCAATTTAATTGGAATTAAATTATTAAATATAACATAAATTATTATAATTTGTAATATGAATTATTAATCTTTTTAATCAATTGATTTACATTTATTAACTCATATAATTCGTTCAATTATATAAATTTAATAATCTCTTCAAATTGTCAAAAATTACATAATTAAAAACCTTCATACTCTACAAAGGGTATAATTGTAAAAATTATAATATTCAGCTCGATATTTTATAATTTCAAACAATGGACAACATAAAAATCATTATCCAGTACTTAGATATCTAAACCTAATACAAAAATCATTTTTATCTTATTCTCTTTATTTATATTATCCAGTACTTTAAACCAAACGTGACCGTAACAGCACTACACACATTCAACAACACCATACATACAAAAACACATCACGACACTAACTACACACATACATTCATGGGGCCGTATTTATCTCCACTACTAGTGCAGCAAATTATCGAAATTGATCAACTAGCTTTTCTGCTTCTTTACTCAGTTGACATCGTGTTCCCACTGACTGAATTGCGCGAGTTTCTGAGAATGACCATAAATCCCCTCACTGTCCCATCTATTTTTTCCAGCTTTTCGTTGATGTTCCTCAGTCTTTTTATATAAATGTCATTTAAATACTCCAAATTTTTTTTTTCTTCTATAAGACTTTGACGCCAATGGCCCAGATCATTTAACGACTCTGGCAGCCATTTATGTTCTCGCCCCACTGCAAACAAAAAGTGGGTCAGATTTGGTATTCCCACAGGGTTCGCGAGCAAAGCCAGCACACAAATAATTGGAAAGAGAGAGAGAGAGAAAAAAAAAGGTATAACAACAGGCAGTGCCATGGAAGATTTTCATCACCATGTAGAGGAGAAACACCTGAAAGAAATGGTGGAGCAGCACCAAGCTGAAATGTTTCCTCCTTAAGGCTGGAGTCTCCAACTCCCAAAGCGTTAGTCACCGGATTGTCGCCAGTAGCTATGAACTTACGCTTTTTGACTTCTTTTTCCTGATTGGCTGTCGCTGCCATTTCTGTCCCCACATCAACAGGGACATCGCCTAAATCTCGCACATTACCAAGATATGCCTCTGCATTTCCAACATTTTCTGTTTTCACATCCAAACATTGATATGTCAAGCAATCATGAGAATAAATTACCAACATATTAAGGAAAAGGTAACATAATGGCCAAAAAACAGAAAAAGAAGAAAAGTTAACATAGAGACAAGCAACTAGTAAATGAAATACTCAATTTATGTCCGCTATTTTCTTTTTTCTTTTTTTAGCTAAGATTTTGATTGGAGCCTAACAAATTTTCCATCTTAATTTAATAGAGATAAGATGAACCCGCACTAGTTTGAATTCAGGATCACATGGTTTGATATCATATTGAGTTTAACTCTACAATCAAATGATTCGAAAGTGCAGTTCTATATTTATTAGATCAAGTGCAGCTTTATATTTATTGGTCACTAATCACAGTCAATTTGACCCATACTGTAAACATATGTGGATAAGTGAATATTTTAGTTTTATTTATTTATTTAAAAATTTTAATCGAGTCCCATATATTTCAAATTAGTTTAAAACTTTTATATTTGCATTATCACACCTAATTCCAATAGCGCCAATGCTATAGTAAAATAGTAAGAAACTAAGATGTTGAATAAAAATAAAACATTTATGATGAAAGGAGTACATAATAAGCGTATTAGAACATGAATGAATAGAATCTTAAAGCTTCAAAAACCTAGAGTTCATAATGAGATTGAAAATAATTTAGGTGAACAATATTCAACTATGTTGATAGGCCTCTTGCTGTGGGCCTCCAAGCCTAGCCTAATCAACCCATCTCACAAGTCAAATAAATCTTAGTAGGAAAGTCAGCTCCATATAAGGTAGGTCAACCAAATCCCTTGATTCTCTCCATTGTCTTCTATGCTAAGGAAAAATATCTCAGAGGAAGGCATTCTTACCATATAAAGCTCCCATCCTCCTTGCCTATACATACCCAATGATAGCTCTTAGGCAAGGGGAGAAAAAAAAATCCTAACATCATAGTTGTACATTGCTATTACTATTACTCTCCAACACTTTATATTGCCTACTGACTTAAGTGTCAAAGTTTATATAATAAAGACACCTTCGGTACCCCCTGATAGTTCACTTGCCCTCTCTCTCTTGCAAGCATCATTCTTCAACTCTTCAAGCTCTAATTAAGCCTTGGCATATCACAAGAAAAAAGTAGCAACAACATTTGAATTCATAATGACAAGAAATGTCGGGAACTTCGATAAGTTAGTTGCTGATGATACCTCCAATGTTACGGGTGACCTATTAAATAGTCAGCCTCTACCACCACCATTGAGGCAATAGGTGGATGAAAGTGTTGCTTGCCTAGAGCAACAGATGGCTAAACTGCTTGCCAAAAATTAGCACCTTAAGGCATAAGGGAGAGCAATTCAAGAATGCTTGTAGCATCATACTTAGTTGCCCAATAAGCATAACAATGATAGTACCTTACATCATCGACTAAATGAGGTGCAACAACAAAAATGTCCTTTTGTTTCATATGGTGTACCTAATCAACAAACCCACCAACTTAACCAATTTGAGGTGCAACTATGTCGGTCTTTAGCCGATGCAGGAATTGATGAGCTTAATGACATGATCAAATGCGTTACCAACCTCAAGGACTCTAAAAAGAACAACCTTTAGGATATGTTCATGATTGGGTAGACTTTGTTCACCAAGGAATTTTAGGATAAGCCTTTACCCTCACATGTTCATATCTCACAAATGGGGTTTTATAATGGGATAACCGACCCATCTAAGCATTTGAGCTACTATACAGTATAGATGAATCTCTTGAGTGTCTCTAATGCCATGGCATGCATAGCCTTCTTTGGTACATTGAAAAAGGCAACTTGCATTTAGCATAGAGGCCTCAAGCTAAACCCCATCTTGAGCTTTAAAGAGCTTGATATGCAATTTTACCAGCATTTCCTTACTAGTAAGATGCTGGAGAAGGACTCTTCAACCCTTAATCTCATCCGACATTGATAGGATGAGACACTTGGTGAACACATTGCTAGATTCAATAAGGCCAAGCTTAAAATCTCTAATGTTGACATGAGCATCATTTTGAATGCAACCATTAATGAAGTTAAAGATCGCTATCGATTCTTTTATTCCTTGACAAGAAAGAAACCCGAAGGACTTTATGGATTTCCAAGAATGAGTTGTTACATACATTACTCGAGAGGATGCTATTCTAGCAAGAAGCTAGGTTAAGTAGGGACCCTTAAAGAAGGAAAAGGAGAATAAGGATTGACCTTTGGCAAAAGATTGGCTAGGTCCTAAAGTTGGTAGTGGTAGGTCTACTTGAAATGGTGATAATAATGCATTATCCAAAAAACGTGCTATCTATTTCAAATAGTAGCACACCCAATTAAACAACCCTTAAGTTAATATACTTCTAAAAGTCATGGATAGAGGTATCTTAACCTAGCCTAAGCACTTGAGGAGTAACCTCTCAAGATAGAGCTTCGATTAGTATTACAAGTTTTACAGAGACAAGGGCTACATAACTGAGAATTGTATGTAGTTGGAGAATGCCTCAAAAAGTGAGGTTGTTATGATGACAATGGAGAAGATCAGGTGGCTAACATTAAACCTACCCATAGCACCATAAATACAATCATGAGTGGCCTAGAAGCACAAGAGTGGTTGAACTCTCAAAGCAAAGCCTATGCCCGTTCAAAGTACTACAAGTAGGTCTTGAACCTATAAAGCAAAAGGTCAAAAATAGATAATACCATCTCATTCTCAAAAGAAGATATGGAGGGGGCAAGTATCCCTTATGATGATGCCTTAATGGTCTTAGCATAGATTGCAAATTTCAATGTTCGCAAGATATTAATAGACAATGGTAGCTTTGCAGACATCATCTTAAAAAAGGCCTTTGACTAGATAGAGTACAAGTTTGAGATAAAAATGAAGCCATACGATCACGAACCATATGGCTTCATTAATCAACCAACTAAGGTTGAATGCATCATAACCCTCTCAATGGAACTCTGTGATGGTGATCACACTATTAAGGAGTTGGCTAACTTTCTTGTAATTAACACATGGTCACTTAACAATGTTATATTGGGACGACCTTCTAAGATTGCCTTGGGTATGATTGCATCCATAAAGTATCTTAAGTCAAAGTTCCCAACCTTCACAACCATCAGAATATGTAAAGGTGACAAAAAAATAGAGGCTATACAACTTGGAGACAACCCTGAGCAGACCACATAGATCGGAACATCAGTTTCTATGGAGATAAAACAATATTTGATTGATTTCCTTTGGTCTAATATTGATGTTTTTACCTAGTCACCTGCTGACATTTGAGGCATCCCCTTAGAGGTCATAACAAATTGCTTTAGCATAGATTCCACCACCAAGGTTGTCAAGTAGAAGAAGAGGCACTCTACCCTAGAGTAGCATATGATGATAGAGGAGGAGGTGCAAAAACATTAAAAGCTGATTTCATAAAGGAAGAGCCATATCCAAACGTTTGAGAGAACTTGTTTTATTGAAAATACGTAAACCAACTAAAAGAGGTTAGATTAATTGGTGTAGATACTTGAACATTTAGGAGAACTTCTTTTATTAAAAATACGTAAACCAACTAAAGTAGGTCGAACTAATTGGTACAGCTGCTCGAATGTTTAGGAGAACTCCTTTTATTGAAAATACATAAACCACCTAAAATAGGTTGGAGTTATTGGTATAGCTAGTCGAATATTTAGTTGAACTCCTTTTATACAAAATACATAAACTAACTCCACTAGGTTAGAGCAGTTGTTGTAACTAGTCAGATGTTTAACGGTACTTATCTTATGCAAAATACGTAAACCAACTCCATTGTCTTGAATTTGCTTATTTACAATTGGGTAGTTGTCAACCTTTAATGTTTTATAAATTTGATGCTTACTTGTTGAAGTTTAGAATAAATTTCAAGTAGTTGTGAGGTTTTAATTTTAGAAAGAAATAGCGATGAATATTTCAACAGGTAATGTCAAGATAGAGTATTTAAATGTATGTTACTTCCATAAATGGATAAAGACACTAAATCCTTTCTATTTCATATTTCTGATAACTTAATTGCATATTTTCTAATTGTAGACACCATTTTGCCAAATTTTAGAAGTATAGACACTTGTGTGGCCATTTTCCCTTGTTTTTCCTACCAAGCTCTTCCTCTCTCTCCTCATTTAGTAGAACTTCTCCAATCCCTTTCCTTTCTTTGCTTTCTTTTCTTTCTTTCTCTTTTTCTCTTTCCTTGTTCTCTTGTACGAATTATATTTCCCCTCAAAACTTTAAAAATCCATAACTTTCTCATACTTGATCCAAATAAATAACCGTAAGTACCGTTATGCTCATTGGAAAGAGTACTTCGTATGAAGATCACACTTGTAGGAAATTGATGCTTTACTATATTGTTTATATTTCCTTACTTGAAAAATTATTGTATATGTGTATGTTGCATATTTACTATTAGGCTTGGTTTTATAGTTATGTTATATATCTATTGAGGGTGTATTCTGCTATGTTAACATGTGTGTAAAATGTGTATGTTGTGTCTTATGTGAGTATGATTGTGTGTTCAACAATTGAAAAATAAAATAAAAAGGCATTTGATGTGTGGAGTAGTAGTAAGATATGTGAAATGTGGTTATTCTAGAGGTTTAGAAATTGTTGAAAAAGATGTTTACTTTGAATGTATTGATAGAAATAGTCAAAATTAGGCAGTAAAAATTGATACAATTTTGCATGAGACTAAACACACAAACGCCATGTAATTAGGTTCGAAATGGTTAAGGTAGTAAAATTTATTATGAGCACGGGCGAAAACATTGTGTATGGTAATAATAGGCCCAATTATGAGAATGCATTGGTGAAGAAGTTGAAAGCGATGAGGAATTCAAACTATATAGAATTCTTGCATAAGATTTGTAGAGGCATTAGAGTTGATCCAACTACGGTTTGTGTTAAGATACTATATAAGCATCCGCACTACTTCCTTGGAGGAGTGAGATACAAGTTGATGCCAATTACAAATGATAATGATGCGAAGAATGTAATTGAAATGGTTGTAGCTTTAAAGGAGGGGCAAATATAAGAATTGTATGTTAAAATCTATGAATAATTAGAAAATCTAATTGAAAAAGGAGTGGCCTTTGAAGCCAATACCTCATCACTTCGACATGAGGAAGGGCTAAGCATGATGACTAATTCATTAATGTGTGATAAAATGGCTCCGATGCTAGCTTATGAACCTTTGTGCAATGAAGAAAACTTTGATGATCTAAAATTAAATGATACGCTCCACTCTCCATTGGAAGTTGATATTGTTGTGGAGTACTTTGCGGTGTACAAATAGTATTCCGATGAGGATAAACCTTTAATTTCAACACATTTTGAATTACTAAAACTTCACGAGTAGATTTCATAATGGATAAATATTTCGAAAAGATTGATAATAGTTATTTATAATATTTTAACACCACTTTAATGATTTACGTATAGCGAAAATTTTATAACAAATGATAATATGCTTTAAAATACAAAAGTAAGAAAAAAACTAAGTTGATTAGGTAAGTATAATAAATAGGAAGCAATGATTAAAATTTTAATTTTAGGATGGCTAACTAGAATTTCTGATTCTGAGTGTATATTTATATTCAAAATATTTTATTTAATTTACACGTAGGTTTCCATATAAAAATAACATGGTTTAGATAGTTTAATTAGATCTTTAATACACGTACTAACTAGACCTGTAATTAAATATTTTCCCACCCTTATATATATGTTTTGGGATATTTGGTTACATAGAAATAAGAGGATCTCCTTTTATAGTGTCATAGAATTGATGAGAGTAGAGGTTAGGTTTTGTTTATTTGCTGAGGTGAAGGTGAAAGTGTTGATTAAGCTAGTGCTAGGTTGAAGGGGGTATATTTGATCTGCGGATATGGATGTTAACGGGATGGGTTTTGTCGGGTTCTTGACCTACCCGTCCCACTAAAAACCCTATAGGGTTTGGGACGGGTTATGGGTTTCATTTTAAAAACCCTATAGGGTTTGGGAAGGGTAGTGGGACAAACATTAAACCTGTTGGGATCCCAAACCCGTTAACATATATATATATATATATATATATATATATATAATTTAGTTAATAAATTATATTATTATATATTTAATAAAAAATTTTAAGGGATTACTATAGTGAACAATATAGTTCTCACAAAACACACGGCCGTGCCTTCAACCGTGTGTGCTTCTGTGGGCGTGTTTCCTTGACACACGGTCGTGCTCTTTTCCTGTTCCTTCCAAAAAGCACATCTATCTATGCTGCAGACAGACACATACATATTAAATAGCGAGTAGAGTAGCAATAGTGAGAGTATGAGACTAAGTGTCCGGCACTCGTTTTCACGTTTCACCACACAGACATGGTGACACACACAGACCCAAGCCACCCACCTACGACGGCACGACCACGACCACGGTCCACTCCTAACTCAACTCACAGTCACGGTCCACTTTCACTCGACGTATACAGTCCACCTCCACTCGAAATTTAAGACGCAATTGTAGAAACCCTAGATTTAGCTGGAATTGGAACTCGATCTCGCTCTCGTCATTGCCCTCCTCCTGTGTAAGTTGTCGTTTCCTGCTGCACGCATCAGCATCAGCTCGATCTCGTTCAGCCACCATCGCATTCGCTCGCACTGTCAGGTACTGGGAGATTGTTATCTTTTAAGCTATGATGATGCTATACTATTATCTGTTATTATAAGCTTCTCTAGGAAGATCAAATGAGAAAACGTAAAAATTGGTTACTGGATTAGGAATTCGCTTTCCTTCATACTAATTTTTTGTCACTTGCCTCTCTCACACAACTGTGTGTGTAAAACCCAAGCAAATAACACACGGCAGTGTCTCAAACCGTGTACTCAACCGTGTGTGCTTATGTGAATTTTCCAAGTTCAACACATAGCCGTGCCTTCAATCGTGTACTCAACTGTGTGTGCTTCTGTGGATTTTCCAAGCTCAACACATGGCCGTGCCTTCAACCGTGTGTGCTTCTGTGGCCTTGTTTCCTTGACACACGGCCGTGCTCTTCTCTTGTTCATTCCAAAAAGCATTTTTCTTCGTGTTTTCTTATCCGATCTCAATCTAAGTTGATATCTTCTCTCAAAATAGTGGTCTTCAATCCTGAAACTAATAAATGATTTTTATGTTCTTGATTTTATGGGAATTTTTTCTTTGTTTGATCATTGTTTCTTCCAAATACTCATTTCTTAGGATGCCTATATCTTTTTTTGTGATTGTAGCCACATGATTTATCATAATGCGTTTTATTTGCAAAACTTTTGTATTCGTTCTATTTAATGTCTTGTCGTGGTGTCACAGATGGAGGATTATGCATCTGATTCTTTTATTTGTATTTTGTTTTCATACTTGCTAGCACTTGTATTTATGTTGAAGATGAATGTTATTTTTGTTTACTTTTATATAATATAGAAATGGACAAATTTGATATGCCCATTGATGCACATCCCATTGATGTTGAGGAAGAGGAAGGTCCATTACCATTACTTGGATCTGAAACAAAAGCACCGGCAACAAATCCCATAAGCACAACAAGTTCTCAAGTATGAAGCAATGCCGATCAACGTGATAATTCCGATAAACGTAAGTTGACTTCTCTTGTATGGAATGATATGGTGAGAAAAACGGTTAATGGGGAGGATGTTGCTATCTGTAATCATTGTTCCAAAACACTAAAAGCAGGTAGTAAACAAGGAACTAAGTATCTGTGTAATCATTTGGAGAAGTGTATACAAATGAAGAAGCAGAAAGACATAAGGCAATGCCTACTATCCATTGAGAAACGACAAAATGAGAATGAGAGTTTTTTGAACATAGGAAATTGGACTTTCAATCAAGATATTTGTAGGCAAAGACTTGCAAAAGCAATAATTGTTCATGAATACCCCATTTCAATTGTTGAGCATGAGTATTTCAGGGATTTTCTTGAAAGTATGCAACCACTTTTTAAGCATGTTAGTCGGAACACTATGAAAAAGGAAATCATGAACATCTATAATGGGGAGAAGGAAAAAATGAGAGTGTTGTTGAAAGCACTAAATTCTCGAGTTGCAATAACAACGGATTTATGGACATCAAATAAGAAAAAGGGGTACATGACTGTCACGTTACACTTCATTGATCATAATTGGAGACTTCAAAATTGACTCATGGAGTAAGATTCTTTACTTATATTATCTTTTCATAATCAATAATGGAAAATTATCTTATATTGAGGTTTTTTATATTTTCATGCAGTTTTTTGTATGTTCCAACGCCATACACAAATGAGGTGCTTGCCGATTGTTTGTTTAACTTGTTGATGAGATAGGGATTAGATAAAAAATTATCTACAATTACTGTAGATAATTGTTCTATGAATGATGCAATGATTACAACTTTGATCATGAAATTAAGAAGAGATGAGTTAATTCTTCGGGGAAAGGTCCTGCACATGCGTTGTTGTGCGCAAATTTTAAACTTAATTGTAAAAGAGGGTGTGGCTGTGATAGAAAGTGCAATTGAGAAGGTCCGTGATAGTGTTGCATTTTGGTTGGCGACATCATCAAGAGTCGAGAAATTTAGAGAAGCATGTAAGCAACTGGATATTCCATATGATAGAAAGCTTGCCTTAGATTGCAAAACTCGGTGGAACTCTACATATGACATGTTGATGATAGCCATTGGATACAAAGAAGTTTTTTATAGAGTTCAATTTATGGATAGACATTATAAATGTCTTTCCACCAATGATGATTGGGAGGTAGCAGAAGCAATTTTCCAGAAGCTAGCGATCTTTTATGAGGTAACCAATATTTTTTTCTGGTACCCAATATCCAACTACAGATTATTATTTTGAAAAGGTTTTTGAGATTAGAGAATCATTGGTTGAATGGAAAGGCTCTTTAGATGTGAATACTAGAATGATGGTGGGGAAAATGTTTGATAAGTTTGATAAATATTGGGGTGATATACACATCATTATGGCTGTTTGTACTGTTTTGGATCCACGTTTTAAGATGAAGGCCGTGGATTTTGTGTTTCCTTCTATTTATGGAGCAAATGCATTTGTAGAGATTCAAAATGTTAGAAACATTTGTTACGAGTTAGTTCATGAATATCAATCAAGGGGTAGATCTCGACTTTCTAAAGGTTTGAATAGTAGTAGTAGTAGTTCTTCTGGGAACACTTCAGTAACTACCCAAACCGTTCCTTTCGATTCTTCAAGAAAATCAAGGTTGGTGTAATTCTTGAGCACTATTAATACTGATGGCCAAGTCAAGTCGGAATTGGATCACTATTTAGAAGAAGCTGTGTTACCTTAGACCGATGATTTTGATATTCTTAGCTGGTGGAAAGTAAATGGAATTAAATATCCTACATTACAAGAACTAGCTAAAGATATGTTGGCTATTCTTGTGTCTACGGTTGCTTTTGAGTCTGCATTTAGTACTAGTGGACGCGTAATTAGCTCACATAGAAGCAGACTAAATCCTGATACAATAGAAGCATTGATGTGTAGTCAAAGTTGGTTATCAAATGAGATAAGAGGTAAAAATTTTGATTATACAATAA
Source organism: Laguncularia racemosa (assembly GCA_037954665.1). Classification (NCBI taxonomy): domain Eukaryota; kingdom Viridiplantae; phylum Streptophyta; class Magnoliopsida; order Myrtales; family Combretaceae; genus Laguncularia; species Laguncularia racemosa. The sequence continues at coordinate 2,625,242 of JBBMOL010000092.1, read as the reverse complement.
TAAGTTCTTTTATACATGGAGCAACTATTATTTGTATAATCTCTAATGTGTTTTATGGTGTTTTTTATCTCCTTTGATAGGTTCAAAAATAGATGATGAAGAAGATGGGATTTGAAGACACTGAGAATCAATTGTCAAGTAAGAATTCCAAAAAATATAAGATTAATGTTTTTTCTATATGTGTTTAGAATTTTTCTATTTTTATTAACACTTGTTAACTATATTTTTTTGTGTTATTTATTAAGTTACACGATTGGTATAGTAATTTTATTTTATTATAATTAAAAATGTTTTTACGTTGACCACTTTATTTATCAACATGTAGATTTTCAAATAATATTAAAATACATATAATTAAATACATTGAAAGTGCAAATATTATTTATTTTTAAGAACATAAGCTATATTTTATAAAAATAATCATAATGAATAAGTAAAAATTTTAAATTAATAATAGAATTTTTTTTTTTTTAATTCTAACGGGTTTCGGATTACTTATTCAAACCCTGTAGGGTTTGGGAAGGGTAGCGGGTATTTCATAAAAAACCTTGTAGGGTTTGGGCTGAGTTTGGGAATCCCCATAGGATAATAGAACGGGTAATGAGATTAGTGATCCTGGCCCAAACCCGTCCCGCTTACATCCCTATCTATGGAATGACTCATTTGACCTCTGCATTCTGAGGCTAAGAGTTAGGGTATCTTCTAAGTCACGGAATGACTTGCACAAGTCGAAAGTTATGAGAAGCAAGATATACGAGTTGAGTTGATAGCATAGAGTTAGACATCATCAGTTGAGTTGCGGTAATAGTTTTGTTGCTTCAAAGGTTAACTCAAGCCTAGAGGGAGGTGAAATGACTTGTTGTGTACGCATCTACCCTTTCATTTATCATTTTCATTTTTTTTTGTGCACGTAAACCTATGTTTTTAATGCAATAGGCCACGTGATATGCTAAGGTTCAAGGCAGTTGTAGGAACGAAATCATCTTAACCTTTCATTTTGCCAGGTGACACGTGGTACAATCTCATACTACATGGGAAAATGCATATGTACTTTTCAATTGCCTATATAAAGCATGGAAATGTCCACTATCATACCTTTTACCCTTTTTGCATTCTTACAACATCTGGAATTCTCGTGTTTACTCCATCATACTCAATATATATCTTTTCAAAATTTCTCATCCATTAACTCATTAGGTATGTCAAGCTCATCTTCTCACAATCTTTTTGATGTCGTTCAGAAGATTTAGAGACAACATGTGATGGGATAACTAAGGAGAAAGAGGCAAGGAGGAGAAACAATCAATCTCGAGCGTCTCGAATGCACAAGTGATAGACATGAGAGTTAAAGAGACCTCAAGCATTAACCTTACAGTTTTCGAGAAATGGAGATTGTCCTTCACTTGAACTTTTATTTGATCTTTGAGAGTAGAGTATTCTTGGTGGAACACCGTTTCCTTGATCTCTCGAATTTGGAAAAGAATCCCTTATGAGGAGAAATGGTTGAATATTTATAGACTCTTGGGTCTGATAATATCCATCAGATTATTTTAGTGATTAATGGACGAGATGGAGTTTGCTCATTTTAAGGTTATCTTAATGAGCTTATTACAGGCCTAAGGCTAGTAGCCTCCCTTATGAGTGTATGAGCTTACTTGAAAAAATGTTGAATACAGATAGATCGGTCCAATGATTTCTATTTCGAGCTCACCAAGCCAATTCTTCTTAAATTATCCTACTAATTAGACCAAATTCATTAGGCTTTATTACTTAACCTCAAGAGTCAAGCCAAATAATTAATGGGTTCAACCAAATATATTTATGTAATATTTTTAGCCTCTACAGCAGCAAATCTAGTGACTTATGCCATAAATGCAATAATACAAATTATTTAATTATTTAAATTCATGAGAATGTGACGAAACGCCATTTTACAACAAAATCTTTTGTTGAAGGTGTTATATCAACACCTTTGTAGATGAATCAGCGATGGAATTTGCTACAGAATGGATTGAGGGAGGACCATTTTTGCAACAGATTTTGCGATATGAAGATCTGTCTCCTACGCTCTTTTGCAGTAGATCTTGGGCCTTTAGGGACAAATTTTTTAGTCTCCGCAGGCCGAATTTCTAGTAGTGGTCAGCTATCATGGACTATTTGGCCAGTGGCAAATATGATTGCTTTATCCAAGTATAAAACAATTTGACTCTTGGACCAGGGATCAAACTATCCATATTTATGGACTCGGATCTATAAATCTGACACTGGGACATTAGGATGCTTGTATTTGCCTCCAACCCAACTCTTCGATCAGTAGTGGAAATGCTATAGGTTTTGTTTGGTGCGTTTAGTAATTAATTAAATTGTATGTGCTTTGCATGTTTGTATATACAGTAGAGTAGTATCTTATAGGACGTATTTGCTCACCCCTAAACAGGACTTGCTTTTCAGGTAAATTAAAAAACTATAGATAAGAAAATTGGAAAGCACAGAAGATGAGGTCTGAATGCTCTTACCCGGCGACGAGGGCGTGTGGTGCGTTGATAGCGTCCTCTGGACTTGAGGCTTGACATGTGCAACATAGCCACTACTTGCTGCTACTCTTGGAGGATTAAGTTGATGACATCCTGATCCATTAGCATGTCATGGACAAGGATTTGTTCCAAAAGTTATGAGGGAGCTACCTGACCCATTAATGATGACAAAAACGAAATAGAACGGAAACATATACTCCACAGAATACAACAAATAAAGTAAATATCAGTAAAAAGCGACGCAATATCAAGTCTAAAAGTAAATAGCGACAGAAGTCTATCTAGAGAGAGAGTCGAAATGACATTTTGCAGCTATGAGTATCGTAAAGATACATTATGCCGAGGAAAAAGGCTGCGTGAAGCATAGAAAGATCAGAGAAGCCAAAGGAAACTACCAAGACCATGATAGTGCAGGGCCACACGGCACCATATCATGAATATTCCCAGTATCTCGAATAAAAATCATTGTTTAAAAGCCCCAAAAAAGCATGCGAATTAATGCCAGTTAGGTCCAAGAAACTGAGAGGAAATATAGTTTACAACGTCAAATTGAATGAATATTCATCAACCAATATGTAGTCATTTGGAACAAGAGCGTTTTTATGTTCTACCGATTAATGCTTTAACGAGGAAAAAAAACTCCTCGTGGCACTTGTTTAGAATTCCTAGTCTGTTAGAATTAAAAAGAGAAATGAAAGAAAGCAAATACGACTTCAGCTTCAAGGGAAATGGAAGTTACCAAAATATTTGTATTTTCTTTCTGGAAATAAAAGAGGAGTTGCAACAATTCCGGATAAATACATTTTAAGTAACTCTATTTTAATTTTTGACAATTTAATGTATAATTTTATTTTTGTAATTTAATGTCCATAATATTATTTTGGTTGCAATTTAATGTTTATATTTTTAATTTGGTTTCCAATTTTGTGTTTACATATTTATTAATTTGCAATCAAATGCTAAATTGCAAAGAAATAAATTTTATACACTAAACTGTCAAAAATTGAAAGTATAGACATGCTTATGGTGTAATTATCTTGTAATTCCGAGTAGTTGAACTACTTCTACACTTTTTTTTTTTTTTAAATGCGCATGCATGATTTCATGTATAAATTATACATACCTTGTGGATTGACAAATATCGATCCACCCACCTCAGCAGCTTGAGGATTAACGACAACGGATCCACTGGTCATTCCATGAAGAGTGGTTTGGGGAGATATGCCCGTAGGGGTCACACTAGATGGTCGTTCTGAATCGCGAGTAATTAATTAAGCACTTAAGTGTCTTTTTCATTTATTTATTTTTTAAATATTTAATTTACACACTCTTTAAATCCTGAAGTCAAATATTAAGTATTTAAGTATCTTTTTCTTGATAAATTCATATAAATTCATATTTAATTAACACTATAAATAAGGTTTTTTCAACACTTATCAAACTTTCCCATAGTTAACCATTTGCTTGTTCTTAAGCAAACAAAATAACGACAAGAGAAAAACTCTATCATAAATTATACTTATTATAATCTTCAAATCATAAGCAGTATTCTTTACTCAATTCATTCTTAGTGATTGGTTAGTACCTATTGCTTAAATCTACCATAATTGTATGTGTACTTGGTATATAGTAATTAGACTTTTCAGATTAATCCAAGTAAGTTAAACCAATATCCTCATTGTTTAGCAACCGTTTTCAAAATTGCGAAAGAGGTAACAAATCAAACAAAATCCAAGTTGCTTAGTTGTATTTCGCCACTTACCAAAAAGTATATAAACCATTCAATTATTTTTCAAAGCACACAACAAGAAGTGAAAACATATGGTATCTATTATTTCCCTAGATTATTTTCCTTTTTCTTTTAAGTCTCTTTAAGAGTTTTTTTTTAAAACCAAATGACTCATGTAGCGAGCTTTTAATTGATAATCTTGAGCTCATCACCCAAGTTAACAAATTTTATTTCCTTAATGGAGGGCATCTCTATAAGGCTTATTTACTCGACTTACAAAACTCAATAAACTTGTCTTTTTGATATTCCTTAAAGTTTTGGTAATTTCATCGATCGGTCAATCTCAGGACAAATGACCTTAGGTAACCAGGTTTTAAAAGGGATCCCATTGAACCTCCCTTACCTTAACACATAGGGAATCAATATTGATATTTACTATTTTCAAAAAGACCGTTTTAAGAAAAATTACCAAGTTAATAATTTCACATGCTCCTTTCACAAATGGTTAAAAGAGCTCTCAAAATGATTAAATGTTAAATATACTAGCTAGTGAGCTTAAAAACACAACTGGTTGACTTGAAACTAAGGATTTATAATTACTTCATAACTCCAAATTCAATTATTAAATAGCAAATAGATTAACCTCACTTGGATTTCATCCTAAAACTCTAGTTAAGTATACTAAGCCCAATAATAGGCGAGTAAGACATACAAAGTCACTACTTTTATATATGCGTGTACAAGAATGCTACGTTTACATTTTAATAAGTATAAATTCAAGGTTTTCATTTTTCAATAATAGACAATCAAGATTAAAGTTCAATTGTAAAGTTGTAAATGAGGAAAATTTTGATTAATAAGAGCATAAGAGACCTAAATAATTCAGAACCTAATTTCTTCTATCTTTATATCCCTTCCCAACACTTATTTAAGACATCGTCCCCAATGTCTTTTCAAAGTAGGCACACATAGGAGAAAGAAAAGAGATAATGGAAAAATTACGAAATAAAAGAAAATGGATACTAAGGACTTCCCTGATTGTCAGCACGTGCAAGTTTGAATTCCAGCAAAGCAAAATTTGTGTATTATCAAACCTAAAAAAAAAAAATAATGAAAACACTAAACTAAAAAATAAAATAAAAGTTAGTTTATCTTAGTTGAGAGAATAAACATGCAGCCAATTCAGATAAAGAGAAAGACTAGCCTTTACTAATGTGATTTTGTTTTTGCTATCAATCATATAATATGGTGTTCTATTATTACACATATATGATCTACAATGTAAATCTTATAGTTTATTCTTCAAGAATAACCGTTAGTCCTCGTGGCACTTGCTAAATGAATTCCTACAATCTGTTAGAGTTCATCTAACTCTCCAAGCCAAAAGTGACCAATAATTATTTCAATAAATACCGATGAGCCTTTTCAATACAAAGTCTTAAAGTTTTCAATTAGTATTAATATGTTATTTACTATTAGATCTTACAATTGAATTGTCTTGAATTGGATACCTAGCCAATAATTAAGTTAATAAACACGAATAAGCTTTTTTTACTACTTAGCCAAAAGTTTTTAATTAGTATTAATATATTATTCATTACTTGATCTTATATACCATTACTTAATGTATCCTACGATTAGGCTTGTGAATGTTGGGTTGGGGTTGTACGGGCCGACTTGCCTAACTCATAAATTTTTGTGGGGCGAGCCAAGGAAATTTGGCCTACAACTTATGTGAGTTGTTTTGGCCTATCCCACGTGATCCACGGATTGGGGTAGGTCACATTGTGTCGATGTAAGTTGACCTACACTTAAAAAAAAAAAACTAAGTAAAAGTAAGTAATTCAGTAGAGTAAAATCAAACCAGGACACTTTAGTAGATCAAGTCTTAGTTGCAGTAGTCCATTCCATCGTCCGTCCGGTCCGACCGTCTCATCCGTCGTCTCCCTCCTCTTCCTCTGTAGGTAGCTGATGTCCTCTACGCCCGCAACAGTTGTCTTTCGCCTTCTCTGTTCACGTCATCCACTCATCCTGCAGCTCACAGTCAAGCTCACAGGTCAGGGTCACACTCACAGGTCATGTCACGGCACGGGTTTTGGTCTCGGCTTAGTCACGACTTACAACTCACAGCTGCACGGCGGCGGACATCCCATACTAGTTGCAGACGCAGCTTGCAGTCGTCGCCGGTCACGCTCACAGGTCACCTACAGCTCACGGTCATGGCACGGGTCTTGGTTCAGCTTAGTCACAACTCACGGTAGTGGACATCACGTACCAGTCGCAGCTCGCACTTACAGTCGTCGATTGTCGCCTCATCATCTTCATCTCACACCTCAATCGCCACTCGTCGATCCACCGTCTCGTCATTGTCGCCTCACCATCATTGTCATCGTCATCATCATCAAGCAACGCGTGGTCTCGTGGTGAGTCCTCTCCTCGACCTCGTGTTGTCCTAGAACTACTGCTATAACTGTTGCATTTATTTCCTTTTTAATTTTCTAATTTTATAAAAAAAAAAAAACTATTTGTGAGGCGGGGTGGATCGAGTTGGCTTCTTTGAGCCGTAGCATGTGCAAGCCATCGTGGGTTGGCCCACTTCAACCTATGGGTCGATACGGATCGGGGCGGGCCGACTCGTTAGGCCTGCTTTCCTAACTCTACCTACAGTTCATGCAGGACTTCATTCACATGAAATATCACAAATAATCTACCTCCTTAAACATATGCGGTATCACAGTTTAACATTTAATTAAGATTGACAAATGAAAGAAAGCAAATTAACACAACTTAAGCTTCAAGGAAAATGAAAGTTACCATAACAATTAGTTTAACCGTGTATGCATTTTTTCATTTATAAATAATACATACCTTGAGGATTGACAAAACTCGATCCGTCCATTTCAGCAGCTCGTGGATAGATTACATCAAGTCCACTGCTTATCCCACAAAGAGTGGTTTGGGGAGACATGCCCGTAAAGATGGGCTGTTTTGGATTGCTAGTACTTCCTCCTCCAACAAAATTAAGCTCGGAATTTCCCAACCCAAAAGTTTTGGGCCCGTACACAACATCAGATAGAAGTCCCGTGGACACTGCAAAAAAAATATGCGTAATATTTATGGTAACGAAACAAATTAGAATTAGTACCTTCACAGAAGGAGCAATGATCATATAGTCCCCATGTAGAATGAAACAACACATATGGAGTAATCGAAAAAGCAACGGATCATTCAGTCATAAAGTGAATACAAAACGAAGCATATCAAAAGAGAGGAGCCAAGGTCATGTTTAACGGCTACGTAGACGGTCTTAAATTCATTTCCCAGATAGATTAGGACAGGGGAGTGGTTTATTCTTCAGGAATAATTACCGCAAGTTCCCATGACACCAGCCAAATGAATTCCTACCGTTGGTTAGAGTTCAACATTTGATTTAACAACGAAAGAAAGCAAACTAGCACGACTTCAGCTTCAAGGAAAATGAAAGTTACCATAACAATTAGTTTAACCGTGTATGATTAATACATACCTTGAGGATTGACAAAACTCGATCCATCCATTTCAGCAGCTCGTGGATAGATTACATCAAGTCCACTGCTTATCCCACAAATAGTGGTTTGGGAAGATATGCCCGTAAAGATGGGCTGTTTTGGATCGCTAGTACTTCCTCCTCCAACAAAATTAAGTTCGGAATTTCCCAACCCAAAAGTTTTGGGCCCGTACACAACATCAGATAGAAGTCCCGTGGACACTGCAAAAAAAAATATGCATAATATTTATGGTAACATGGTAACGAAACAAATTAGAATTAGTACCTTCACAAGAAGGAGCAATGATCATATAGTCCCCATGTAGAATGAAACAACACATATGGAGTTGATGTGGACATCGTAGCTGACACGGGTTGATTGGGCGTGTTTTTTGCAAGGCACGACCGTGTAATGTGTTTGGAAGACCCACAGAAACATACACGGCCGTATATACGGCAAAAGACATGACCGTGTGTTGTATCAGGATGATTCACATAAACATACACGGCTAGAAGGCACGACCGTGTGTTGTGTCAGGATGATCCACAAAAACATACACGGCCTAAATACACGACCGTGTATCAGCCAGATGACAGACGTGTATACATATATTTATTTCCACGTGTACATATATATTTCCTTTTTAATTATTTTTCGGAGGATTATAAATAGTTTCCTAGTTTATTTTAGGGTTAGCTTTTAAACTCATATCAAATTACAGACACTTAAAGAATGATTTTCTCTATTTCCTCAATTGTGCGCAATTAAGAATTTCAAGGAATAAACTTAGATTTTCCTTTGTTTATTTGTGACGTCCAATCCTTGAATTGGTCTCGTGCTTTATGCTTCCTACGTTGCGTCAGTTGGTATTAGAGCAAGGCAATTTCCTGCGGAGATGTCGGCTAATGACGGTGTTGACGATGGTCGCGTTCTCGACCTAGATCGGGATGTAGAAGTCTAAGGAGTCAATTAATGGGCTCTAAGGGCAGTGGTCGAAGCCATGGAACAGAGGCTCGGACGTGTAGAGCAGCGCTTAGAGGATCTGATTACGCGTTTTAACGCCATGGTGGTGGGCCACAATGGTAACAGGGGCGTTGGTGGAGATCGACCAAAGGTAGCAATTGCTCGTGGCGGTCCTATTAATCAACCTGCAGTCGCAAATCAATGAAATCAACGGCTAGATGAGAGTTCTTCTGAGGAAGAGGGTGATTTCCTATAGAGGAGAGGGCAACAACGGAGGAGAGGCGGTGTTGGTGGTGGCAGATACCGCGGGATCGACAATAAGGTTGATCAGGAGTATGATGGTGGATATCGACGAAACTACCAGGGATAAGATCAGGCAGATGGCGGTGATTTCCATCTCAAGGTAGATATTCCATCATTTAATGGTAATCTTAATATAGAAGATTTCCTAGATTGGCTTGCAAAAGTCGATAGATTCTTCGACTATATGGAGATACCTGAGGATAGGAGAGTAAGGTTGGTTGCGTGTAGGCTGAAAGGAGGGGCATCTGCATGGTGGGATCGTTTGCAAAACAAGAGGCAGAGAGAGGGAAAGCAACCAATAAGAACATGGTACCGCATGAAGAACCTGCTGCAGAGGGATTTTCTATGACCCGATTATGAGTAGATTCTCTTCCAGCAGTACCAATGATGTCATTAGGGACAGAGGACGGTGCATGAATATACCGCCGAGTTCATGAGATTGGCGGAGAGGAATGATCCAAGGGAGACCGAGGGTCAACAAGTAGCGCGATTTGTCGACAGGTTGAAGCCTCAGATTAGGGATAAAATTGGAATGACGGTATTTAGAACTGTGAACGAGGCAAAGAATTTGGCCCTTAGAGCTGAAATGATGATTCAAGAACAAAGTGCGAGGCTTGGTGGAGGTAAGAGGAATTATGGGTATGATAGTATTGGCAGTGGCAACCGAGTGGCTGGTGAAAGGAATAGAGGGATAGTTGAGAAGCCGACTGGAGGTATAGAGAAGAAGGAAGACAAGGCCGAAGGGAAGAAGCCTCTTGAAATCAAAGAGACCCGAAGGCAAAGTAATCCGTACGCTAAGCCAATTTTGGGGAAGTGTTATAGGCGTAATCAACCGGGGTATCGATCCAACGAATGTCCGAATCGACGGACTATAAATATTGTTGAAAGGGAAGAAGAGGAGGAAGTGTGTTGTGAACCGGATGGTGAGGATGGGTATTATGATGAGGTTGATGATGGAGTGGAGCCGAGCTATGTGATTAGAAGGATGATGCTGGCACCGAAGCAAGAGGGTAGTTTGTAACGACACCAGTTGTTCCGCACTAGGTACACTATTGGTGGGAGAGTGTTCGACCTGATTGTTGATAGTGGGAGTTGCGAGAATATAATCGGGAGAGAGGTGGTGAAGCAACTCCAGCTGCTAGTAGAGAGACATCCGAACCCTTACACCATAGGGTGGATTAAGGCGGCAGAGCGGATTGAGGTGAAGGAGAGGTGCCGGGTTCCTTTCTCTATAGGTAGATATCGGGACGAAGTCTATTGTGACATCGTTGATGTGGATGCCTGCCACTTGTTATTTGGGCGACCATGGCAGTTTGACGTGGATGCCCAACATGCCGGAAAAGAGGATAAGTACAAGTTGGAGAAAGGGGGTGTGGAATACACATTGTTGCCATTGACGGATAAACGACCCAAGACGCAAAGGGCTGAAGGAAAATCCTTTTTGACAATCACTCAATCAGAGATGGAGATGGTTGAGGACCTAAAAGAATCCTAAGTGATGCATGCACTTGTCGTGAAGAATGCTGGAGAAGATGTGAGTAGTGAGGAGGTTCCAGAAGGAGTAAAGGGGTGCTAAAAGAGTTCAAACAGGTAGTGCCAGAAGATCTACTAAATGGGTTACCTCCATTGCGTGACATCCAACAATATATTGATTTGGTGCTTGGGGTTAGTCTTCCTAATCTCCCTCATTATAGGATGAGCCCCAAGGAGACCGAGGTGTTACAAGAGAAAGTCCAGGAGTTACTGGACAAAAGGATTTATCAGGGATAGCATGAGCCCGTGTGCTATTCCGGCGCTATTGACGCCAAAGAAGGATGGTAGTTGGAGGATGTGCGTAGACATCCGTGCGATCAACAAAATCACAATTGGGTATAAATTCTTAATTCCTCGCATTGAAGACATGCTGGATAGGCTGAGTGGATCGGTGATATTTTCGAAGGTGGATCTTGGGAGTGGATATCATCATATCCGAGTCAGGCCTAGGGATGAATGGAAAATCGCTTTTAAGACGAAGGAAGGGTTATATGAATGGTTGGTTATGCTATTCGGTCTCAGCAATGCACCCAGTACCTTCATGCACGTAATGAATCAGGTACTTAAGCCTTTTATTGGTAGATTTGTGGTAGTGTATTTCGATGACATCTTAATATATAGCAAGACTAAGGATGAGCACTTAGTGCATTTGAGAAGTGTATTAATTGTGCTGAAAGAGAATAAGCTTTATGCTAATATCAAGAAGTGCATATTCATGTCAAAGAAGTTGCTGTTTTTGGGTTTTTTAGTGAGTGATGAGGGAATAACGGTGGATGAAGAAAAGGTAAGGGCTATTAGAGATTGGCCTACTCCCAAGACGATTACTGAGTTGAGGAGCTTTTTGGGGTTGGCGGGATTTTATAGGCGTTTCATACGGCATTTCAGTACTGTTGCTGCCCCATTAACCGAGTGCTTGAAAAAGGGGAAGTTTCAATGGGGTGAAGAAGCTGAGCCTAGGTTTACTATGTTAAAGGAAAGATTGTGTATTGTGCCGATGTTAGTGTTACCAGACTTTGACAAATTATTTGAGGTAGTCTGTGATGCCAGTTGGGTAGGTATTGGAGCAGTGTTATCTTAGGAAAAGAGACTTGTGGCCTTTCATAGTGAGAAGCTTTGTGACGCTAGAAGGAGTTGGTCTACTTACGATAAAGAGCTCTATTTCGTGGTTAGAGCTCTGAGGATGTGGGAGCATTACTTGGTAGGGAAATAATTTATCTTGTATTCAGATTGTGTAGTTCTAAAACATCTGAGTAGTCAGACACATATCTGTAAAGACATGCATGCCAGATGGATCCAATTTCTGCAAAAGTTTCCATTCCGCTTGATGCATAAATCCGGAGTTTAAAATAGGGTGGCGAATGCATTAAGTAGGAGAGCTGATTTATTGATCATCATGAGAGCTGAGGTGGTAGGTTTTGAGCAAATGAAGGAACTTTATGAGGATGATGTGGATTTCGGGACAATATGGAAAAAGTGTATCGATCAGAAGCTTAGTGACAATTACTATATCCTGGAGGGTTACTTAATGAAAGGAAATCAACTCTGTATTCTTGAATCATCTTTGAGAGAAAAGTTGATTAGAGATCTACATGGAGGAGGACCGGACATCTGGGGCGGGATAAGACTTTGGCGGCAGTGGCTGCAAGATATCATTGGCCTCAACTGAGAAGAGATGTGGGGAGAATTGTGCAAAGGTGTTACATCCGTCAAACATCTAAAGGACATTATCAGAATATTGGGTTGTACACTTCACTACCAGTACCTGAGAATATTTGGGAGGATCTATCTATGGACTTCGTTTTAGGTTTGCCTCGTACCCAACGAGGTGCTAACACTGTTTTTGTGGTTGTAGATAGGTTCTCCAAGATGGCTCACTTCATCCCTTGCAGGAAGACAGCCGATGCACAAGGTGTTGCCAAGTTATTCTTTAAAGAGGTGATTAGATTGCACATGGTTCCCAAGTCAATTACATCAGATAGAGATACCCGGTTTCTTAGCCACTTCTGGAGGACTCTATGGTACATGTTCAATTCCTCACTCAATTTTAGTAGTACAACCCACCCTCAGACAGATGGGCAGACGGAGGTGACGAATAGGACCCTTGGCAACTTAATCCAAAGCATTTGTGGAGCAAAGCCAAGACAATGGGATTTGGCACTTTCTCAAGCTGAATTTGCTTACAACAGTTTCATCCATAGAACCACTAGGAAATCTCCTTTTTTGGTGGTCTATACAAAAGCGCCATCTTACGTATTGGATTTAGCTCTCTTGCCCAAAGGTGTAGAGTCCAATGTAGCTGTAAAACACATGGCGGAACAACATCAAGCTGTGGCATCTGAAGTGAAAGAGAAGATTGAGAAATCTAATGAGAAGTACAAGAAAGCTGCAAACAAGCATAGGAGGGAAAAGCTCTTTGAAGTGGGAGATCAGGTGATGGTGTTCTTAAGGAAAGAATGTTTTCCAGTGGGCACTTATAGTAAATGGCAACCAAAGAAGTATGACCTTTACAAGATTGTTGCAAAGATAAACGATAATGCGTATGTGGTCGGACTTCTTGAAAGCATGAAGATTTCAAAAACCTTCAATGTGGCTAATTTATCTCCATTCTACTCCGATGACGAACCTCTCTATCCGGAAGAGAACTTGGGGTCGAGTTCTTCATTGGTGGGAGAGAATGATGTGGACATCGTAGCTGACACGGGTTGATTGGGTGTGTCTTTTGCAAGGCACGACCGTGTAATGTGTTTGGAAGACCCATAGAAACATACACGGCCGTATACACGGCAAAAGGCATGACCGTGTATTGTGTTAGGATGATTCATAGAAACATATATGGCCGTATACACGGCTAGAAGGCACGGCCGTATGTTGTGTCAGGATGATTCACAGAAACATACACAGTCCTATACATGGCTAGAAGGCACGACCGTATGTTGTGTTAGGATGATTCACAGAAACATACATGGCCTAAATACACGGCTGTGTATCAGCCAAATGACAGACGTGTATACATATATTTATTCCTACGTGTACATATATATTTCCTTTTTAATTGTTTTCCAGATGATTATAACTAGTTTCCTAGGTTATTTTTAGGGTTAGCTTTTAATCTCATATCAAATTACAGACACTTAGAAAATGATTTTATCTATTTTCTCAATTGAGCGTAATTGGGAATTTCAAGAAAAAAACTCAGATTTTCCTTTGTTTATTCGTAAGGTCCAATCCTTGAATTGGTCTTGTGCTTTACGCTTCCTACACTGCATTAGGAGTAATCGAAAAAGCAATGGATCATTCAGTCATAAAGTGAATACAAAACGAAGCATATCAAAAGAGAGGAGCCAAGGTCATGTTTAACGGCTATGTAGACGGTCTTAAACTCATTTCCCAGATAGATTAGGACAGGGGAGTGGTTTATTCTTCAGGAATAATTACCGCAAGTTCCCATGACACCAGCCAAATGAATTCCTACCGTTGTTTAGAGTTCAACATTTGATTTAACAACGAAAGAAAACAAATTAGCTCGACTTCAGCTTCAAGGAAAATGAAAGTTACCATAACAATTTGGAAATGGATTCTCTTAATTTACTTTTTTTTTTTTTAACTTACTCATTTAAAATTTTGTTATGTGTAATCAATTGTTAAGATTAAAATGAAGTAAATGACCTCGTAATAATATGATATGATATTTTAAAAATCTAAACGATCTGATTGATTTGCAAATTGAGGGAAAAAAAACCAAAAGATTCAAATCCTAACAATTTGTTGAACCGTGTACGCATGATTTCATGTATAGGGAGCGCATACCTTGCGAAATGGCCAAACTTGATTCACCTTTCTCAGCAGCTCGTGGATAAACTTCAGCAAATCCTCTGATTACTCCAGGAAGAACGGTTTGGGAACATATGCCAGCTGCGGTCACGCTAGAGGGTTGTGCTGAATTGCTAGCACTTCCCCCTCCTTCAATAGGATTAACACCGGAGTTTCCAGATTGCAAAGAGTAAAGATGGGAATTTCCTACTTGTGACTCGTGCTTCCTTTTATTGTCTTCTGCTTTTAACTTTTTCGAAGTAGCTGCTTCATGCATTTTTTTCTTGACTTCAGGAGGAACAACACCCGAGCAACTCGCAATTGTGAACCCTTGAACACCACCCAGATGTGCCTCTACTCTTGCAACGTTTCCAGTATATTTTTTCTCACAGTACTTACATATCCATACCTTTTTATGTGCTCCGTAATTTTCTTTTTTTTCAAAAATTTTCACGTGCTTCCATGCTTCGTTGTCGCTTCTAACATTTCTCTCACTATAATGAGACTACCCAAAAGAAAAAAAAAGAGTCTGACTCGTAAAACCAACCATCTAAAGAGAGAGAGGGAATAAAAAGGGTAAAAATACTAAAAAGGGAAATATTAATGGGTGGTGCTAAAAAATAGTTTGCTAACTATTAAGATGTTTTCAGGACAGGTTTTGGACATAAATAAGATACATGTAAGTTGCTGTCATGCATGAACCTACTAAACAAGGTCATATGCATGACTGCCCCAAATAATTGCATGCAATTATGCTTTACTTCTATTTAGACCTGAAAATCCAAATCAGGCCCTTTATAATCTTATAACTAGCGCTGTTAAATAGGTTGGGTTTGAATGGCTGACCATTTAATCCACTAGAAAAAGAGATATGATTAAAAACATCAAACGAGTTAATAACTGAGCCCAGTCCATATGACCAGCGGGTTAGAACAGGCTAATGACGGGGTAAAGAAAGAAGATAAAGGTACAAAAGCAAACCTAAAGCTAAACATACCCTAGCCTCACACTTCAGTCCGTCGCGTATTTCTTCTCTCTTCATTCATCTCTCATATTTTCCCCTCAACTTCCCATCCACGTATGGTGCCTCTATCTAATTATTACCTCTTTAACCTTCACTTCAGTCTTCAGATTTCTTCCTTGCAGTCATGAGTTTACGGTCCTTAACGTATACTTCATACTTGTTCTTCTTAACCAGCCTTTCTCCTAACTTTTGTTTTTGATGCATTTCCGGACTTCTGGCTAAAGCAATATTTGTGGACATTTTTTAAGTCGAGATTTTGGAACTTTTCTCGCTGGCTCTTGACTGCCTGATCTCTGCTTCTTTGTTTGTGTTATATATGCTTTCTTAACTTTTTTTTTGATCTCACAGGACAAGGATCCCTTAGGTGCTATTGATGGAACATGGCAAGCCTATCTTTCTCCATATGGAAGTGCCGCGGGCACATAGAGATGTGGGTAGAGGAAGCCTCAAAAAGCGAAGGCTGAGCTGTAGGTCACGTGACCTGCACCCAGTAGGTGGCTGACTGGGCTTTTTCCTTGATCAAAGCAGATCGGCTCGCATTCTTTTTATCCAAAAGTCGATCAAATCGGGGGCCCCCCTGCCCCCTATTCCTACCTATCCCTCATGTTTAGGAGCGGGATCCGTGGCTGTAATACATCCCCTCTTCTTATCTCCTTTGAAATCTTGACGTGTTTTATTTATGATCCATCATTCTATACTAAAAAGTACAACGTTCGACTTTCCACTTCTAACTCCACCTTTACACTGAGATTTATGTCCCAAAAAATTCTATGTCGGATCTACATTATCGATATTAAAAATTATTCTATAATAAATTGATTCTTTTAATTAAATTTGGATATTATTTTAGATATTATTCAAAATAAATGGAAACCAAAAAAATATTGTTTTTTTTTTTAAACTTCCAAGAATCCGGCTACCCAAAAACTAATATAAAAGATACAATACCTCAATTAATGTTTTCAAGATTTCAATATAGTTTAAACTGATAAGGGAAAATCATTTCATTTCATCTAAAATCGTTTAGTATAAAAGGATTTTAGATACCATTTTTTTAGTATTGTTTTTAAAGATGCCATATTTTGTGCATATTTAATTTTTTTTTTCATTTTTCGCCGAATAAACACTCAAAATTTTATCTTTTTATGTATGATACTTTGATATCAAAGAATCGAGCGCACAATGGGAAGCAAAACTCAACTATAGATCAAAATCATTTCTTTTTTCATTTTTCCCCAAATAAACACTCAAAATTTTATCTTTTTATGTATGATACTTTGATATCAAAGAATCGAGCGCACAACGGGAAGCAAAACTCAACTATAGATCAAAATCCGAGGAACACACAGTCCGGATATATCTAATTGACGTCTACAGCATACTTTTCCAGACTAAAGTTATTTCATTAACAAAACGAGAACATACCAAGTTAATCTTCGGATGATCGATGGAAGCCATTCTCTGTAGCCTCGAATTTTTTTTGGATGGAAAATAGCTGCAAGTTCACGCATAAACAAACAATCCTTCATTGCTTTGTGCTAAAAGAAAAAAAGAAAGCCTGATTGAGATAAAGCCCTAAGCTCATTAACAGGAAAAAAAAATTGTTGATGAATCATTATCGGCGAAGAGTCATGACTGTACTTACCTCTCCGAACACCCAAACAGTTTGGTGTCAAGTGAACCGACGGGCAACAACTAGTCGAGGAGGAGACGCTGGGTTAAAAAAGAAAAAGAAGAAGAAAAACCATATTTATATGCGTTCCCTAGTGTATGAATGGTGATTGCAATTTTACTGAAAGATTCCCCTACCACAAAAGAACGGCACGGGAAGATGCGGGAAAGGACGTTGTTCCTTTGTGTCCGGTCTTCGTCTTCTTCTACTTATTTTATTTTTCCATGCGCCAGTTGACAGATATTTTATTTACCTATATTATAAATATTATAAATAACCTTTTAAAATTTGAAAATAAATAAATTAAAGGTTATAGGCATGACGACTGATTGCCCCATAATTGCATATGTTTAAGGCATACAGATTGGTCAGATACAACATATAAATAAAAATAAATAAATCACAAGTACGCACTTGAAATGAAGCAAGACACACAAGTATCAGCACACAAAATGATCTAATATCCAGCTACTTATGTATCTATGTTGAACCATTTACACCTATAAAAAAAAAGAATGTATTTTCGATATAATACTTATGGAATTAGAGCTCAGTTGTAGCTTGAATTAAAGGATTATCCCTCTATATGGTATATTACTTTTGTTATCATTAGAAAAATTCTTTAGTCGCTTAGAATTGAAAAGGTATAAAGCCTATTATTAAAACACGAACTTTATTATACACAGCTAAAGCTTAGGAACTTAATTACATGCACAAAAGGATTGTGCAAATAGGGATGTAAGTGAGACGGGTTTGGGTAGGGTTCAACAATTCTGTTATTTGTTTCGTTATTCTATAGAGATTTTTAAACCTGACCTAAACCCTATAGGGTTTTTTTATGAAATACCTACTACCTATCTTAAACCTTATAGGGTTCTAATAAGCAATCTGAAATCCGTCCTAAACTCATTAGATTTTTTTTAAAAATAATATTCTATTATTAATTTAAAATATTTACTTATTTATTATGATTATTCTTATAAAATATAGCCAATGTTCTTGAAAATAAATAATATTTGCATTTTCAACATATTTAATCATATATATTTCAATATTATTCGAAAATCTACATGTTGGTAAATAAAGTTGCTGACTTAAAAACATTTTTAATTATAATAAAATAAAATTATTGAACCAACCATATAACTTAATAAATAACACAAAAAAATAAAATATAGTTAACAAGTCTTAATAGAAAGAGAAAAATTCTAAAATATATAAAAAAATGCATTAATCTTATATATTTTTTTAGAATTCTTACTTGACAATTGACTCTTATAGTCTTCAAATCCCATCTTTTTTATTATTTATCTTTGAACCTATTGAAAAGGGGAAAAAAAAACCCATAAAACACATTAGAGAGTATGCAAAATCTTAATAGAAGCCTTTTACGGAAGTTAGCTTGGAGAATTCTTACAACCCAAATGCTCTCTAAGTAAACTTCATGAAAGCATTTATTTGTATGCATTAATTTGCAATGTACACTAAATCCCCAAGTTAACAACTAAATTGCTTAGAGATTTCTTAGTA
Source organism: Laguncularia racemosa (assembly GCA_037954665.1). Taxonomy (NCBI): domain Eukaryota; kingdom Viridiplantae; phylum Streptophyta; class Magnoliopsida; order Myrtales; family Combretaceae; genus Laguncularia; species Laguncularia racemosa. The sequence goes on along the minus strand of JBBMOL010000092.1, from coordinate 2,606,617 downwards.
GCCTTAACTTTTACAAAGCAGCATAGTACACATAGTAACTTATAGTAGATTGCAATAAGTGACTACTTGACTAAATAGTATTCCACTCGTGCAATGGGTGTATGGGCTAGCTCCCTCCTGTCGCAATGGTGCAGGGATTAGAGGCTATTACCCCATAGCTAAGTAGAAGGAAGTTCAATGCAAAGCTTTTTTGTTGTTAAGTTATAGCAGCACTGAGCAACAAAGATATATCGACTGTAGGCATTCGACCGACGACCATTAGATACTGATAGTCATCTTCTAAGATTACTGACCTTTTCTTTAAATATCTGGTTTTCATAAATTTAACATAACATAAAAAGCTATTTTTATCATTAGAAACAACTTAATTTCTAGCCTCTCAACTATTAATCCAAACCTAATCAGATTATTAGAACAAAGAATTGAAAAAAAGAAAAATCTTTAAACTGAATTGGGAGAGTGAGAGTGAGATCTAAGCTTACTACCACCGAAAGACGAGAGACATCGAACAATGACGGAGATGAAGGAGACAATGGAGATGGTTGAGACGACGAAGACAACGATTGAGATAATGGAGGCAATGGAGATGATCGATACGATGGACGTATGGAGATAGCGACTGAGACGGAGGTGACGGAGATGACTGAGACGATGAAGACAATGACTGAGATGACAGAGACAACGGAGGCGAAGGAGATGACTGAGATGACAGAGACAACGGTTGAGACGATCGAGACGATAGAGATAACGACTGAGACGACCGAGATGATGACCATGAGACGATAGACAAGCTGGCTGACGAGAGACAATGAGTGACCAACGGTAACTTGCATGGGAGGAGGACGAGATTAAGATGATGAGTGATCGACGATAGCTTGCACAACTGAGATCGAGACGGTGCACGACCGATGGGCGATAACAGCTTGCATAGGAAGAGGAGAACGACGAGGTTAAGTGAGACGAAGACGATAAGTGATCGAGGGTTTCACTGTTTGTAGCTTCTTTTGATTTTTTTTTTCAACTGCTGTGCTCTATGTGAACGTCCTTGCAGTTTGACTATTTAAGTGTTTGAGTTTGATGACTGACAAGGGATTAAGGGAGTTAGAGTTTGAAAAGTGAGTAAATGTGTGATTGTGAGAAATATAATTATAAAATTAGAATGTGCATTAGATTATGGCTTGGTTTGATTTATTTATTTTTTCAAATTTTTTTATTAAATATATAGTAATATTTATTAATTAAATTATATATATATATGTTAATAAGTTTGGGTTCTTAACGGATTTAACATTTGTTCCATTGCCCTTCCTAAACCCTATAGGGTTTTAAAAAAAACCCATAACCCATCCCAAATCCTATAGGCTACTACCCTATAGGGTTTTTAGTGGGATAGGTGGGTCGGGAACCCAACAATACTCGTCCCGCTTACATTCCTATATGCGAACCATGACAAGTTATTCCTCTTAAGTACGGTCAAATCAGTATAAATTTATGGCATTCCATTTTGTAACTTAAACAAATTGTGCATATTACTGGTAACACCACCTAAGAAGAACACTAAACTCTAAGAGCAACGTGAAAAAGTAAATACACAAACCCTAAACCTTAAAGTTTGAAAAACATGCTGTTTTAAATTTGAAACCCCTATAGTAATTCTTTATATGATATAATGGAATCTATAATAGTGATGGTTCGACTATAGTAATGGTTCAGCTATTGTACATAGAATACTTATGACATATTAAAACCTCAGTTGATCCATTTAGAGTCCATAAGCCCACATCGACATGAAAAGTAAGCCCTCACAAAGATAAGCCTAGTGCTTATGCCTCCAAAATCAATAATCATAATTATCTAATTTTGTTTGTATAATCATTTTAAATCATGTTATTACATTAAATTATGGACTATCAATCTTAGATAGCCTAAATTAATGATTTAATTATACCTATCACCCATCAACTAAACTAAACTTGAGGAAAAGTGTAGAACAATTATGAATTTGCAAAACAATTTTGCAATCGTATCTGCATGTCTTTTATTGTTATTGTTTTTAACAGTGGGCATGGTCGTAATTTAACCAGCTAAGTTTTAACACATAAACCATTTTATAAGATGGAGAATTCTATTTAGAATTGATTCATATAGATCTAACCACAAATCGTTCAAAATGTATCAAGTATATCAATATTTATAACAAATGTTTTGCAATGTCTTGATCACTTGCCTTATGTTCTATAGTTTACAGCATAATCTGTAAAGATCAAGCGACACAAATATATTTAATATAAGATTCATGAATCGGTTAAAAATAATTTACACTATGTGATTTCCTCATAAAGCTTCATATATAATTTCAACCTCTAAGACGTTGATTGTCAAGAGAATTATTGTGCTTTACCTATTAGGTTAAACCTTTGCAATCACAACTGTTGCTGTTTTTGCACATCCAAATACAATTGCAATTGTACCTAATAAGGGAAAAATCTTCTTCTATTGCTTTTACTCCATTAGGCAGCATTTTTAATGGCTTGTTTCATTCTTAATTGTTGATTGATTGATTTGGCCACAATCTTGGGTTGTTATGTATAGGTGATGTGTTTGTATGTATATTAGGTATATATTAGTTTTTTTTTTCACAACTTATTTTCATATTGTTGGTGCTAGGATTCTTCTAATAATTGATTTTACCTTCATAATAATAATTTTTTTCCATGTTTTTTTGATGTGATGTGTAGCAAAAATGGAGGTTGAGTTTTTTTTTTTTTAAAGATAATAATTGCCTAATAAATAGCTTATATATTGGTTCTTATGGTTATTGTTTTAACACTTATTGTTAAAATGGCAAGTGCCATGTGATTTATGGTTAGGTTTGAAATAAACCTATCCATACAAATATTTTTTCAACTAGTAACATAAAAGAGATTATGCTCCTTTTGATATTTTATCAAAAGGCATAATTGTCAAAATTTTATCATTTCAATTCGTACTATATGGATGACCATTATAGGTGTGTATGGCGAAAGATCATACCATATTGGTGACTGTCGAGTCTAATTTTTGGATTCCCATTCCTAATTCGATCTAGACTAGACCCTATGCTCATCTAATGTAGATCATTGAATTGAGTTAGGAATTTCGTTTGATTTTTGGAGTCGTCACCCAACTGTTGTTGAGAATATTGAATTAAGACTAAAGGAGCGGATTAGTCTTAATTTGGATCACTAGTCGTCGTTATTTCCTCTTCTCGTTTTTGTGAAAAGAGGAAAAGGGAAAACCAGAGTTTCTAAGTCCGGATGCTAACCTATTAAAACCTTTCGGTTACCACCTAATCTCCTAAAATTTTCTTCTTTAGAAATGTGTTTTATTGTGTTTCTGTTACTTTTTATTATGTTTTTGAGTTATTTTAAGAAAATGATTTTTCATTCATTTTATGGGTTGACCCGAATGGGTGCCTACGTACCTGCTACTCAGGATCAAACAAGCCGTAGTTCGCTTTTCCTGAAAACCTTAAGTTGGTTTGATGAATTTTAATTTTGAAATCTCTTTTGATTTATGTTCTTATCATTTTTGGAATTTTTCTAAAAATTTCTAAGCCTAAGCTTTGATTTTATTTTGAAAATGATTTTTTAGGAAAAACATCAATTTTGGATTTATTTGAAGAAAATGATTTTTCTAAGTGCTAAAACTTATTTTTTTATGATTTTTTTTGTGATTTTTATCATTTTTATGATTTTTGTAGTTTTTTAACATTTTTTTCATGATTTTTATGATTTTTATAATTTTTATGAATTTTTATTAAAAATTTTATCCTAAGTTAATATCTATCCTATTTTGAAATCTAAAGTTTTATTATTATTTTTCTAATATTTTTATTATTTTTCTGCATTTTTTTATTTTTTATTTTTTTCTTATTTTTTATTTATTTTCTACATTTTTTAATTCTAGAAAAATCTAATTTTTACATTTTCCTATTTATTGACAATATAACAAAAACAAATAAATAAATAACTAAAAAAATAATAAATAATAACAAATAATAAATTAATTTGGAACAAATAAATAAACCAAATAATTAAATTAAATAAAATAAAAAAATCCGGAAAGTCCGACTTACCTGGATCCGGGTCGGTGCGCGGGTCGGGTTGGATCGGTCGGACACGGCGGCGGAAAAGGCTCGTTCACGACGTTCCGGTGGCCTTTTGCAGCGGGTGAGGTGTCGAATCTTAGCTTCTCGGGGGTGTTGAATCCAATGGTAGCGGTGGTTTGCTCCTAGATCGCCACCTAGTGGTGGTTCAACTCCGATCGGTGCTCACGATTTTAGGTCTCCTCCGATTTGCACTCTTTCCTCACTTTCTCTTAATTCTGATTAGTGTTTTGGCTTCCTCCCCTCCTCCTCTATTTATAAGCGTCCGGAAACCCTCTTGGATAAGCTCAAATCGGCCGATTTGGATAAGTCCGAATTTCTTCTGTTTTTAGATTTGATTTTATCTCGGCGATTTGATGTTGATCTCTTGTTTTTCTTTGATTTATCTTATGGATTTGGCTTTATCTTGACAGTAATCTAGAAGATTTGAGAAAAAATGATCGATTCCACCTTTGTCGGACTTACTCTGGCTTCTTCTCGCGTCTGTCCGGGTGAAGAAGACGATCACGCGCGGCACGCGTGATTTCCTTCGGCCAATCGCACGCTGCCACGTGGCAGCTCCAGGCGAAAGGCAAAAAAATTGCACCGAGTGCTCGGGGGAAGATTCGAACTCGCGACCTCCAGCCTTCACACGTTCCTTATGCGCACACACGAGCCAACTGAGTTGGCCCAATTTCCTGATTTTCTTTATATCGCAAATTGCATATATGCAATGCGATTTTTTTCATTTTTTGTATTTTTTTGAAATTTCAAAAATTTTTAAAAATTGTTCATCCCTTATTATTACTATTTCTAAAATCATTTCTCAAAATTGATGTGTTTTCCTATTTATTTTTATTTTTTGAATATTTTCCATTATTTTTGCTAAATTAGAGGAAAATTGGAAAAAATTAAAAATTGATTATTATTGAGTATTATTGATTCCTAGGGCAAAAATGAGTTGTTTACAACTGCCCCTCTTTGTGGTAAAGTTTGAAAAACTTAACTACAAAGATAAGAAAGACACCATTTTTGGCCTCTTGAATAATTTTTTTGGTAGGAAAATGCCCCCAAGAGCTAATAACCCTACGAGTTAAGATGGACCTAACAATTTAGAGTGATGTTCCCTCCCCAAAAGGTGCTTTATGGGCTGACTAATTGGCGATAAGAAATATCTCAAGCATTGTGTAGGAATGTATGAGAAATGATGATAGGAAACGTCTTATCAGACTTGCAACCTTGGAAAGAAAATTTACTTAGGAAGCGCCCTTATGAGCTGGCTACCTGTCAACAGAAGCATCTTGTTAGACTAGCAACTGTTTGGAAGAATATTTCCGAAAAGTGCCCCAAGAGCTGACTAATCGGGAGGGCTTAGGAAAGTGCCCCTCAAGGGCTGACCAACCTTTGATAAAATGCCTCAAAAAGCGCACCGCATGGGCTGACCTTGAGGTAGATTTTTAGGAAAGTGCTCCCTATGGGCTGACTAACCTATGATGAGATTGCCTCAAAAAGTGCCCCCTATGAGCTAACCATGAGAACAAGGTTTTAGGAAAGTGCCTCCTATGGGCTAACTAAGTTAGACTTGAATTGTCTCAAAAAGTGACCCCTATGGGCAAACCATGAGAACAAAATTTTAGGAAAGTGCCCCCTATGGGCTGACTAACCTGGATAGGAATTTGCCTCAAAAAGTGCTCCCTATGAGCTGACCTAGAGGAAAAGGTTTTAGGAAAGTGCCCCCTATAGGCTAACAAAACTAGATTGGAAATTTGCCTTAAAAAGTGCCCCCTATGGGCTAACCATGAGGACAAAGTTCTAGGAAAGTACCCCCTATGGGCTGACTAACCTATGATGGGACTGTCTCAAAAAGTGCCCCCTATGGGCTAACCATGAGAACAAGGTTTTAGGAAAGTTCCCCCTATGGGCTAACTAACCTGGAGTTGTATTGTCTCAAAAAGTGCCCCCTATGGGCTGACCATGAGAACAAGGTTTTAAGGAAGTGCCCCCTATGGGCTGACCAACCTAGATTGGGATTGTCTCAAAAAGTGCCGTCTATGGGCTAACCATGAGAACAAGGTTTTAGGAAAGTGCCCCCTATGGGCCAACTAACCTGGAGTTGAATTCGCCTCAAAAAGTGCCCTTAATGGGCTGACCTTGAGGACAAGGTTTTAGGAAAGTGCACCCTATGGGCTGACTAACCCAGATTGGAAATTTACATCAAAAAGTGCCCCCTATAGGCTAACCATGAGGACAAGGTTTTAAGAAAGTGCCCTCCCATGGACAGACTAACCTAAATTGGGATTGTCTCAAAAAGTGCCCCCTATGGGCTAACCATGAGAACAAGGTTTTAGGAAAGTGCTCCCTATGGGCTAACTAACTTGGAGTTGAATTGTCTCAAAAAGTGCCCTTTATGGGTTGACCATGAGAACAAAATTTTAGAAAAGTGCCCCCTATGGGCTGACTAACTTGGAAAGGAATTTGCCTCAAAAAGTGCCCCCTATGGGCTGACCTTGAGGACAAGGTTTTAGGAAAGTGCCCCCTATGGGCTGACTAAACTAGATTGGAAATTTGCCTCAAAAAGTGCCCCCTATGGGATAACCATGAGGACAAGGTTTTAGGAAAGTGCTCCCTATGGGCTGACTAACCTATGATGGAATTGTCTCAAAAAGTGCCCCCCATGGGCTAACCATGAGAATAAGGTTTTAAGAAAGTGCCCCCTATGAGCTAACTAACCTGGAGTTGTATTGTCTCAAAAAGTACCACCTATAGGCTGACCATGAGAACAAGGTTTTAGGAAAGTGCCCCCTATGGGCTGACTAACCTAGATTGGGATTGTCTCAAAAAGTGCCCCCTATGGGCTAACCATGAGAACAAGGTTTTAGGAAAGTGCCCCCTATGGGCTAACTAACCTAGAGTTGAATTTGCCTCAAAAAGTGCCCCCCATGGGCTGACCTTTAGGACAAGGTTTTAGGAAAGTGCCCCCTATGAGCTGACTAACCAAGATTGGAAATTTGCCTCAAAAAGTGCTCCCTATAGGCTAACCATGAGGACAAGGTTTTAGGAAAGTGCCCCCTATGGGCTGACTAACCTAGATTGGGATTGTCTCAAAAAGTGCCCCCTATGGGCTAACCATGAGAACAAGGATTTAGGAAAGTGCCCCCTATGGGCTGACTAACCTAGATATGAAATTTGCCTAAAAAACTGCCCCCTATGGGCTAATCATGAGGACAAGGTTTTAAGAAAGTGCCCCCTATGGCCTGACTAACCTAGATTGGAATTGAATTTGCCTCAAAAAGTGCCCCCTATGGGCTAACCATGAGGACAAAGTTGTAGGAAAGTGCCCCCTATGGGATGACTAACCTGGAATTGAATTTGTCTCAAAAAGTGCCCCCTATGGGCTGACCATGAGAACAAGGTTTTAGGAAAGTGCCCCCTATGGGTTGACTAACCTGGAATTGAATTTGCCTCAAAAAGTGCCCCCCATGGGCTAACCATGAGGACAAGGTTTTAGGAAAGTGCCCCCTATGGGCTAACTAACCTGGAATTGAATTTGCCTCAAAAAATGCCCCCCATTTGGGCTAACCATGAGGACATGCTTTTAGGAAAGTGCCACCTATGGGCTGATTAACCTGGAATTGAATTTGCATAAAAAAGTGCCTCCTATGGGCTAACCATGAGGATAAGGTTTTAGGAAAGTGCCCCCTATGGGCTGACTAACCTGGAATTGAATTTGCCTCAAAAAGTGCCCCCTATGGGCTAACTATGAGGACAAGGTTTTAGGAAAGTGCCCCCTATGGGTTAACTAACCTGGAATTGAATTTGTCTCAAAAAGTGCCCCCTATGGGCTGACCATGAGAACAAGGATTTAGGAAAGTACTCCCTATGGGCTGACTAACCTAGATTTGAATTGAATTTGCCTCAAAAAGTGCCCCCTATGGGCTAACCATGAGGACAAAGTTTTATGAAAGTGCCCCCTATGGCCTGACTAACCTGGATTGGAATTGTCTCAAAAAGTGCCCCCTATAGGCTGACCATGAGAACAAGGTTTTAGGAAAGTGCCCCATATGGGCTGACTAACCTAGAATTGAATTTGCCTCAAAAAGTGCCCCTTATGGGCTAACTATGAGGAAAAAGATTTCGGAAAATGCCCCCTATGGGCTGACTAACCTGGAATTGAATTTGCCTCAAAAAGTGCCCCCTATGGGCAAACCAAGAGAACAAGGTTTTAGGAAAGTGCCTCCTATGGGCTGACTACCATGGAATTGAATTTTCCTCAAAAAGTGCCCCCTATGGGCTAACCATGAGGACAAAGTTTTAGGAAAGTGCCCCCTATGGGCTGACTAAACTGGAATTGAATTTACCTTAAAAAGTGCCCCTTATGGGTTGACCACGAGGACAAGGTTTTAGGAAAGTACCCCCTATAGGCTGACTAACCTGGAATTTAATTTGCCTAAAAAGTGCCCCCTATGGGTTAACCATGAGGACAAGGTTTTAGGAAAGTGCCCCCTATGGGCTGACTAACTTGGAAATGAATTTGTCTCAAAAAGTGCCCCTTATGGGCGGACTAACCTATATTGGAATTGAATTTGCCTCAAAAAGTGTCCCCTGTGGGCTAACCATGAGGACAAAGTTTTAGGAAAGTGCCCCATGTGGCCTGACTAACCTGAATTGGAATTGTCTCAAAAAGTGCCCCCTATGTACTGACCATGACAACAAGGTTTTAGGAGAGTGCCCCCTATGGGCTGACTAACCTAAAATTGAATTTCCCTGAAAAAGTGCCCCATATGAGATAACCATGAGGAAAAAGATTTCGGAAAATGCCCCCTATGGGCTGACTAACTTGGAATTGAATTTGCCTCAAAAAGTGCCCCCTATGGGCTAACCAAGAGAACAAGGTTTTAGGAAAGTGCCCCCTATGGGCTGACTACCCTGGAATTGAATTTGCCTCAAAAAGTACCCCCTATGGGCTAACAATGAGGACAAAGTTTTTGAAAAGTGCCCCCTATGGGTTGACTAACCTGGAATTGAATTTTTCTCAAAAAGTGCCCCTTGTGGGCTAACCACGAGGACAAGGTTTTAGGAAAGTGCCCGCTATGGGCTGACTAACCTGGAATTGAATTTGCCTCAAAAAGTCCCCCCTATGGGTTAACCATGTGGACAAGGTTTTAGGAAAGTGCCCCCTATGGGCTGACTAACTTAGAAATGAATTTGTCTCAAAAAGTGCCCCCTATGGGAAGACTAACCTATATTGGAATTGAATTTGCTTCAAAAAGTGTCCCCTGTGGGCTAACCATGAGAACAAAGTTTTAGGAAAGTGTCCCCTATGGGCTGACTAACCTGGATTAGAATTGTCTCAAAAAGTTCCCCCTATGGGCTGACCATGAGAACAAGGTTTTAGGAAAGTGTCCCTTATGGGCTGACTAACCTAGATTGGAATTGAATTTGCCTCAAAAAGTGCCCCTATGGGCTAACCATGAGGATAAAGTTTTAGGAAAGTGCCTCCTGTGGCCAGACTAACCTGGAATGGAATTGTCTCAAAAAAGTGCCCCCTATGGGCTGACCATGAGAACAAGGTTTTAGGAAAGTGCCCCCTATGGGCTGATAAACCTAGAATTGAATTTGCCACAAAAAGTGCCCCTTTTGGGCTAACCATGAGGACAAAGATTTCGGAAAATGCCCCCTATGAGCTGACTAACCTGGAATTGAATTTGCCTCAAAAAGTGCGCCCTATGGGCGAACCAACAGAACAAGGTTTTAGGAAGTGCCCCCTATGGGCGACACCTGTAATGAATTTTCCTCAAAAGTGCTCTACGGTAACATGAGGACAAAGTTAGGAAAGTGCCCCCTATGGCTGATTAACTTGAATTGAATTTGCCTCAAAAAGTGCCCTTATGGGCTAACCGAGGACAAAGGTTTTAGGAAAGTGCCCCCTATGGGCTGATTTACTTGAATTGAATTTGCCTAAAAAGTGCCCCTATGAGTTATCCAGAGGAAAGGTTTTAGGAAAGTGCCCCTATGGGCTGACTAACTTGAATTGAATTTGTCTCAAAAAGTGCTCCCTATGGCGCTAACCTATATTGAGGATTGAATTTGCTAAAAAAGTGCCCCATGTTGGCTAACATGAGGACAAAGTTTTAAAAAACGCCCCTGTGGGCGTGACTAACCTTGGAATGAATTGTCTCAAAAAGTGCCCTTATGGCTAACCATGAGAACAAGTTTTAGAAAGGGCCCTTATGGGTTGACTAACTAATTGGATTGAATTTGCCTCAAAAAGTGCCCCTTTATGGGCTGAACTGTAAGGACAAGTTTTTGGAAAATGCCCCTATGGGTTGACTAACCTAGATTGAATTTGTCTCAAAAAGTGCCCCTATGGGCTGACATGAGGAATAAGTTTTTAGGAAAGTGCCCCCTATGGGCTGACTAACCTGAATTGAATTTGCCTCAAAAAGTGCCCCCTATGGGCTACCATGAGAAAAGTTTTAGGAAATGCTCTATGGGCTGACTAACCTGGAATTGAATTTGCCTCAAAAAGTGCCCTCTATGGGTTAACCATGACAATAAGGTTTTAGGAAATTGCCCCCTTTGGGCTGACTAACCTGGAATTGAATTTAACTCAAAAAGTGCCCTTTGTGGGCTAATTATGAGGACAAGGTTTTAGGAAAGTGCCCCCTATGGGCTGACTAACTTGGAAATGAATTTGTCTCAAAAAGTGCCCCCGATGGGCTGACTAACCTAGATTGGAATTGAATTTGCCTCAAAAAGTGCCCCCCTATAGGCTAACCATGAGGACAAAGTTTTAGGAAAGTGCTCCCTGTGGCCTTACTAACCTGGATTGGAATTGTCTCAAAAAGTGCCCCCTATGGGCTGACCATGAGAACAAGGTTTTAGGAAAGTGCCCCCTATGGGCTGACCAACCTAGAATTGAATTTGCCATAAAAGTGCCCCTTTTGGGCTAACCATGAGGACAAAGATTTCGGAAAATGCCCCCTATGGGCTGACTAACTTGAATTGAATTTGCCTCAAAAAGTGCGCCCTATGGGCTAACCAAGAGAACAAGGTTTTAGGAAAGTGCCCCCTATGGGCTGACTACCCTGTAATTGAATTTGCCTCAAAAAGTGCTCCCTATGGGCTAACCATGAGGACAAAGTTTTAGGAAAGTGCCCCCTATAGGCTGACTAACCTGGAATTGAATTTGCCTCAAAAAGTGCCCCTTATGGGCTAACCACGAGGACAAGGTTTTAGGAAAGTGCCCCCTATGAGCTGACTAACCTGGAATTGAATTTGCCCCAAAAAGTGCCTCCTATGGGTTAACCATGAGGACAAGGTTTTAGGAAAGTGCCCCCTATGGGCTGACTAACTTGGAAATGAATTTGTCGCAAAAAGTGCCCCCTATGGGCGGAGTAACCTATATTGGAATTGAATTTGCCTAAAAAAGTGCCCCCTGTGAGCTAACAATGAGGACAAAGATTTAGGAAAGCGCCCCCTATGGGCTGACTAACCTGGATTAAAATTGTCTCAAAAAGTGCCCCTTATGGGCTGACCATGAGAACAAGGTTTTAGGAAAGTACCCCTTATGGGCTGACTAATCTAGATTGGAATTGAATTTGCCTCAAAAAGTGCCCCCTATGGGCTAACCATAAGGACAAAGTTTTTGGAAAATGCCCCCTAAGGGCTGACTAACCTGGAATTGAATTTGTCTCAAAAAGTGCCCCCTACGGGCTGACTAACCTGGAATTGAATTTGCCTCAAAAAGTGCCCCCTATGGGCTAACCATGAGAACAAAGTTTTCGGAAAATGCCCCCTATGGGCTGACTAACCTGGAATTGAATTTGCCTCAGAAAGTGCCCCTTATGGGTTAACCATGACAAGAAGGTTTTAGGAAAGTGCCCCCTTTGGGCTGACTAACCTGGAATTGAATTTAACTCAAAAAGTGCCCCCTGTGGGCTAACCATGAGGACAAAGTTTTATGAATGTGCCCCCTATAGGCTGACTCACTTAGATTGGAAATTTGCCTCAAAAAGTGCCCCCTATGGGCTAACCATGAGGACAAGGTTTTAGGAAAGTGCCCCCTATGGACTGACTAACCTAGATTGGGATTGTCTCAAAAAGTGCCCCCTATGGGCTAACCATGAGAACAAGGTTTTAGGAAAGTGCCCCCTATGGGTTGACTAATCTAGATTGGAAATTTGCCTCAAAAAGTGCCCCCTATGGGCTAACCATGAGGACAAGGTTTTAGGAAACTGTTCCCTATGGGCTGGCTAACCTAGATTGGAATTGAATTTGCCTCAAAAAGTGCCCCCTATGGGCTAACCATGAGGAGAAAGTTTTAGAAAAGTGCTCCCTTTGGGCTGACTGACCTGGAATTGAATTTGTCTCAAAAAGTACCTCCTATGGGCTGACCATGAGAACAAGGTTTTAGGAAAGTTCCCCCTATGGGCTGACTAACCTGGAATTGATTTTGCCTCAAAAAGTGCCCCCTATGGGCTAACCATGAGGACAAGGTTTTAGGAAAGTGCCCCCTATGGGCTGACTAACCTGGATTGGAATTGTCTCAAAAAGTTCCCCCTATGGGCTGACCATGAGAACAAGGATTGAGGAAAGTGCCTCCTATGGGCTGACTAACCTAGATTGGAATTGAATTTGCCTCAAAAAGTTCCCCCTATGGGCTAACCATGAGGACAAAGTTTTAGGAAAGTGCCTCCTATGGGCTGACTAACCTGGATTGGAATTGTCTCAAAAAGTGCCCCCTATGGGCTGACCATGAGAACAAGGTTTTAGGAAAGTGCCCCCTATAGGCTGACTAACCTTGATTGGAATTGAATTTGCCTCAAAAAGTGCCTCCTATAAGCTAACCATGAGGATAAAGTTTTAGGATAATGCCCCATATGGGCTGATTAACCTGGAATTGAATTTGTCTCAATAAGTGCCCCCTATGGGCTGACCTTGAGAACAAGGTTTTAGGAAAGTGCCCCATATGGGTTGACTAACCTAGATTGGAATTGAATTTGCCTCAAAAAGTTCCCCCTATGGGATAACCATGAGGGCAAAGTTTTAGGAATGTGCCCCCTATGGGCTGACTAACTTGGATTGGAATTGTCTCAAAAAGTACCCCCAATGGGCTGACTAACTTGGATTGGAATTGTCTCAAAAAGTGCCCCCTATGGGCTGACCATGAGAATAAGGTTTTAAGAATGTGCCCCCTATGGGTTGACTAACTTGGAATTGAATTTTCCTCAAAAAGTGCCCCCTATCGACTAACCATGAGGACAAGGTTTTAGGAAAGTGCTCCCTATGGGCTGACTAACCTGGAATTGAATTTGCCTCAAAAAGTGCCCCCTATGGGCTGACCATGAGGACAAGGTTTTTGGAAAGTACCCCCTATGGGCTGACTAACCTGGAATTGAATTTGTCTCAAAAAGTGCCCCCTATGGGCTGACCATGAGAACAAGGTTTTAGGAAAGTGCCCCCCTATGGGCCGACTAACCTAGATTGGAATTGAATTTGCCTCAAAAAGTGCCCCCTATGAGCTAACCATGAGGTCAAAGTTTTAGGAAAGTGCCCCCCTGTGGGCTGACTAACCTGGAATTGAATTTGTCTCAAAAAGTGCCCCCTATGGGTTGACCATGAGAACAAGGTTTTAGGAAAGTGCCCCATATGGGCTGACTAACCTGGAATTGAATTTCCCTCAAAAAGTGCCCCTTATGGGCTAACCATGGGGATAAACTTTTAGGAAAGTGCCCCCTATGGGCTGACTAACCTGGAATTGAATTGGCTCAAAAAGTGCCCCCTATGGGTTGACCAAGAGAACAAGGTTTTAGGAAAGTGCCCCCTATGGGCTGACTAACCTGGAATTGAATTTGCCTCAAAAAGTGCCCCTTATGGGCTAACCATGAGGACAAATTTTTAGGAAAGTGCCCCCTATGGGCTGACTAACCTATGATGAAAATGATGGCTCAAGAGATGCCCCCTGTGGGCTATCCTTGAGAGATCTAGGGAGGTGCTCCTTATTGGGCTAACTACCCTATTAAAGGAAGAATATCCTAGGTGAGAATCTTATTATTTATTTATTTATTTTTCAATAACAATCAAATGCGAGATGACTTAAGACTTCTGAACAAGTGATGACTAAAATTTTTCTACAAATTTTCAAGAAAAAATGCTCTTCTGAAACCTACGGATAATGTTGCTAAACATTAAAGTGTTTTTTTAGTGAGCATTGCTAACGAGTAAAGAGTCTGACAAGGCTCCTAAAAATACAAATAAAGGGTAAGCATTCCCTACTGCTCAATAATCACTTACTCTTTTGCCTCATTTTTCTTAGAGGGTTTGGTTTAATCTTAAAAACAAAGTGTTGTCTTAGCTTAATCAATCATCTCTTGAGGGGTTTCTTATAATTAAGACTCATATCTTCTTCTTGGGGGACATCAGTACATAAGGCTAAATAACGCCAATGAGTAAATTTCCTCATTCCATTTATAAACATATACCTCATTTTTAATTGGTTTAATCTAAGAGGACTTCCTTACAATCTCTCGGTTTATATGTCACTTTTGACTTCTATTCCAAAAATTATGGCATTTCTTGTAAGTAATACGCTTTAATCAATCCGTTAAGCCTTTTTGATACTTGTAATGCAATTTAGGCTCTTTGGTTATTGGTTTCAGAAAAGTATGTTAAGGTTTATTTTGAAAGAATCATCATTTCAACTTGGGTTTGTAAGTCAAGAAACCTTGAAAAAAGAACTGGAATAGTACTTGCCCTAGCAATTTTTGCTTAAGATAAGTTATTTTCAATTATTTTGAGAAGTCTTCAAAAGGGTAGTATATCTTTGAACTGCTCTAGTATTTGGCCCTGGTATTTTCAAGTGTTGTTGGGCTTTTTATAGGTTTAGCTACATTCGTAGACTTTTCTCATTTCTCTTCTTTTCTTTTTCTTTTCTTTCTTTTTCTTTCATTTTTTCATGCATTTTTTTTTCTTCATTCATTCTCTTTTTCCATCTTTTTTTTCCTTTTCTTTTAGGCCCAATGGTGATCATTTCCTGTGGTTTAAGTGTATTTTTTTTCAGAATGTGGACTTCTCTTCATCTCAAATAAATTATCTATGGCTAAAATTTTGAATTGTTGCAACTAGGGCAAGCACTATTGATGTCTCTATCTTCCCAATTATTCCATCGTGGGGTGGTTGATAGTAGGGTTAATTTTGAAACTCTTGTTTGTCAAAGGATGATTGTGTTTAGGGTAGCAACAATGAATGCCTAACATTATTTTGATTTAACGTATCAAATTCAAGATAGACCTCCTTTAAGGAATGAGTCCAAAACCTCACATTAATAACACTCTACTCTCAAGCGTTTAAGGGTTAGTGTTTAGGACGTGGTTTACCTCTTGTCATCTTAAACCTTTTAAACAAAGATACCCTTTAAATTTGCCTATGTTCTCCACTTCTCATGGTGTCCCCATGTATTGTTGTCAATTTGAACAAGTGATTTGGTCTTAAGCGCCTAAGACTCGAGTATTTGGAATAGTCTTCTTTATACCCTCATTGATAATTGACCATAGCTACTTTGAAAGTGTGCCAAAAAATCTGTGTCTGGTTTAGATGACTTTTGATGGAAAGGAAACTTCAAGTGCAGCTTTTAGGATTGGAGGGTGTTGGGACGTTTTACGTTTTGAGGCTAAATCAAGATATGAGGAGACCTTTTGAAGTGAATGGGGTCTTTTAAGTTGTGAGTAGGTCATAGAGGTCTTTGGTTTTATGTTTAGAGCAAGTGACTATGAGCTTTAGGTTAAGCTGACCATTTAGAAGCAACTTTTAGGACCTTGAAAAGATTTCTTATTGTTAGTAACTCTTCAATTTTCTTTCTTTATTTATTTTTCTTTATTGTTCTTATTTTTTAGTAAATATGTAAACAAAATGCTCACACGGATGCTAAAATAAAAGGGTCGACAATTGATTGACGATGTAATATTGAAACTTTACTTTTATTAATATTGAAAATTTGGAGTTCGATAATCAAAATAAAAGATTACAAATAATGATCTATTTCTTAGCTCTTTTAGTCTTCTATTGTGGAGGCTCAGACTTCCTACTGATGACAACTTCTAATTCCTTGACTTTGGCTTGGCACTTCTCCAATTGTGCTTCTAAGGCTTTGTTTCTTTGGTCGGATTCCTTGAAACGTCCCTTCCAGATGTCTTTCTTATAATCTGTAGCTTCAAAGTACACTTCCATCCGGGCTTTAACCTATTTTAGGTATACTTCTGTCTTTACATTGATCTTGTCTGGTCTTAGCTGAGTGACGTCTGGAACCCAATATGCTCTTTCCCCTGTCTGGTATAGCTGGCGGATTACAAATTCTCTAGTGGCTCGGTGCTTTCCTACTTCGCCATCTATCTCCCCAAGGTCCACATTCGGGCTTTCAATTCTAGCTTCCCAAAGTGCTTTGACCTCTGCCAGCTTAGCAAACTTTTCTGCTACCAATAGGTTCGGATATTGATACTCAAAGGTGACTGCTTCTAGCGAGGGTCGATAAACTATATCTTGGATAGTACCAAACTGGCGAACCACTGAGTTGGGGTGATATCCAATACATCCATTGATTCCGATCAAAGGCACTGCTCGGAAGTTACTGCAGGTCAAGATGATTTTGTCACAGCAACTCCACCTGGCTGTCCACAGAATATCTTCGGCACTGAAACTTCTAAGTACCTCTACCCAACTGTGGCTGGTAAGGTCGTCGGGTAGCTTCACCTTTTCTATACATGAATCCACAAGATCCACCTGCTGGGCTAAGGTTTTTCGGACCATGTTCAGCCCGAAGCACTTAAGATGGCTTACAAACCATATCAGCAGGAGGTTGAGGCTTGAGAAAAGAATCCCATGACCTTTCTTCTTAAGGAAATTCAAATTCTGGATCTGTTCAGCCAATGGAGCTAGGATGTAAGATCTTCCCTCCAGAAATTGGGTTACCAGCTCTGCATCCCGGTGGGGAACAATATAGTGGCGAAAGCTGTTAAAATGAAAGCATTCACCCTTCTCTGTTTGTAGGTCTTGGGGTCCCCACACAGTATGTCTTTCCTATCCCCATTGTCCTCTCGGGCGATGAACCAGGCTTCTAAATCATCCATACGTATGCAATATTCATTACAGTCTGCTAGGGCTTTGTTGACTGCTGTCTTACAGATGCCTAATAATCTGCTGAAGGTATCGGCTGGCCCGGCCTTAAGGTCTGGTGCGTAGATCTGATCGGTTAGTGCTGGAGCTTGTAGCAACTGAGTGTACTCCTCCAGGGCAGGGTAGGGGTGATCTCATGCGGCCCGATAAAGAAAGCAGCGGGCTCGATTTCCCATAATTTGAGCATGGCTCGGACTAAAGGCAAATTCACTTCTATCTTTGTCAATGAGAGGATAGGGCCAATCTTTTGCTAGATGGAGGCCTGCTCCTCTGGGTTGTACAAGGTAAACCAATGGTCCAGTACCAATTTTGGGTCCAAAGGTTTGTACACCCGAATCTCTTTGCGGAGGAGGCGGTCGACTGCACTACTAGCCATTTATTTACAATAAGAAATTGCCTAATTACAAACAGGACTATGAAAGCATTACAGGGAAATAAATTCGAACTCCATGAACAAAACAGCAATCCATTACATCGTCATTCAATTGTCAACCCCTTATGATGTTATGTATGTAAGTAGGTTGGTTCTAACTGGTTCCCGAGCTCTATGGCCTCCCGCATTCTCAAAGAAATGGATCTCAAGCCATATCGAAGCATAGGGTGGGGTAGCCTAATCGGTCCCGAACGGTGAATCAACTCACTTCGCCTGAAACCTACACAATGGCTCCCCGTCTTAGGTTTCTAAGACGATCCGGGTTCGACCGCATCCATTCACACAAACATATGTATGCATGCAAACCCCCACAGTAAAGAAACTAAAATCTAACTAAATCCTGCAAAGTTAGTAACAAAGTAACAATTGAAACACATTTCTTAAAGATAACAACTCGGAGAGATTCAGGTGGCTAGACTACTGGCATGGGTCCCTAATGGAGTCGCCATCCTATCGAGTCTAATTTTTGGATTCCTATTCCTAATCCGATCTAGACTAGACCCTATGCTCATCTAATGTAGATCCTCGACTTGAGTTAGGAATTTCGTTTGATTTTTGAAGTAGCCAACCAACTGTTGTTGGGAATATTGAATTAAGACTAAAGGAGAGGATTAGTCTTAATTTGGACCACTAGTCGTCATTATTTCCTCTTCTCGTTTTTGTGAAAAGAGGAAAAGGGAAAACCAGAGTTTTTAAGTCCGGAGGCTAACCTATTAAAACCTTTCGGTTACCACCTAATCTCCTAAAATTGTTCTTCTTTTGAAATGTGTTTTATTGTGTTTCTATTACTTTTTATTATGTTTTTGAGTTATTTTAAGAAAATGATTTTTTATTCATTTTATGGGTTGACTTGAATGGGTGCCTACGTACCTGCTACTCAGGATCAAACAAGCCGTAGTTCGCTTTTCCTGAAAACCTTAAGTTGGTTTGGTGAATTTTAATTTTGAAATCTCTTTTGATTTATGTTCTTATCATTTTTGGGATTTTTCTAAAAATTTCTAAGCCTAAGCTTTGATTTTATTTTGAAAATGATTTTTTAGAAAAAAAATCAATTTTGGATTTATTTGAAGAAAATGATTTTTCTAAGTGCTAAAACTTATTTTTTTATGATTTTTTTGTGATTTTTATCATTTTTATGATCTTTGTAGTTTTTTATCATTTTTTTTCATGATTTTTATAATTTTTATTAAAAATTTTATCCTAAGTTAATATCTATCCTATTTTGAAATCTAAAGTTTTATTATTATTTTCCTAATATTTTTATTATTTTTCTGCATTTTTTTATTATTTATTTATTATTTATTTTTTTTCTTATTTTTTATTTATTTTTCTACATTTTTTAATTCTAGAAAAATCTAATTTCTACATTTTCCTATTTATTGACAATATAACAAAAACAAATAAATAAATAACTAAACAAATAATAAATAATAACAAATAACAAGTAATAAATTAATTCGGAACAAATAAATAAACTAAATAAGTAAATTAAAAAAAATAAAAAAAATTCTAAAAATCCGACTTACCTGGATCCGGGTCGGTGCGTGGGTCGGGTCGGGTCGGGTCGGATCGGTCTGACACGGCGGCGGAAAATGCTCATTCATGGTGTTCCGGTGGCCTTTTGCAGCGGGTGAGGTGTCGAATCCTAGCTTCTCGGGGGTGCTGAATCCAATGGTGGCGGTGGTTTGCTCCCAGATCGCCTCCTGGTGGTGGTTCAACTCCAGTCGGTGCTCACGATTTTGGGTCTCCTCCGATTTGCACTCTTTCCTCACTTTCTCTCAATTCTGATTCGTGTTCTGGCTTCCTCCCCTCCTCCTCTATTTATAGGCGTCCGGAAACCCTCTTGGATAAGCTCAAATCGGCCGATTTGGATAAGTCCAAATTTCTTCCGTTTTTAGATTTGATTTTATCCTGGCGATTTGATGTTGATCTCTTGTTTTTCTTTGATTTATCTTATGGATTTGGCTTTATGTTGACAGTAATCTAAAAGATTTGAGAAAAAATGATCGATTCCACCTTCGTCGGACTTTCTCCGGCTTCTTCTCGCGTTTGTCCGGGTGAAGAAGACGATCACGCGCGACACGCGTGATTTCCTTCGACCAATCGCATGCTGCCACGTGGTAGCTTTAGGCGAAAGGCAAAAAAATTGCACCGAGTGCTCTGGGGAAGATTCGAACTCGCGACCTCCAGCCTTCACACGTTCCTTATGCGCACACACGAGCTAGCTGAGCTGGCCTAATTTCCCGACTTTCTTTATATCGCAAATTGCATATATGCAATGCGATTTTTTTCATTTTTTGTATTTTTTTTAAATTTCAAAAATTTAAAAAAATTGTTCATCCCTTATTATTACTATTTCTGAAATCATTTTTCAAAATTGATGTGTTTTCCTATTTATTTTTATTTTTTGAATATTTTCCATTATTTTTGCTAAATTAGAGAAAAATTGGAAAAAATTAAAAATTGATTATTATTGATTCCTAGGGCAAAAATGGGGTGTTTACAGTGACCATAATCAACCACACACTAGTGTGATATTTTGATTGTACTTGATGCGTGAAACCCTAAGTATATTAAACCTAGAACCCCGACAATGTTAGTTGGTTTCAATTACCCTGAGGATTGTCTTGAATAAGCAATGCATAACTATACCCCAATCAAACCCGTTGACTGTAACCTAAGTTATCAATAGGTATTTCTAGTAATTCGGTTAAGAATCCTATGAAAACTTTTGTAAACACTCCATTTTTGCCTTAGGAATCAATAATTCTCATTAATAATAAATTTTCAATTTTTTCCAATTTTTTCTAATTTTTCTCTAATTTGGCAAAAATAATAAAAATATTCAAAAAATAAATAGGAAAACACATCAATTTTGAAAAATGATTTCAGAAATAGTAATAATAAGGGATGAACAATTTTTATAATTTTTTGAAATTTCAAAAAAATACAAAAAATGAAAAAAATCGCATTGCATATATGCAATTTGCGATATAAAGAAAATCGGGAAATTGGGCTAGCTCAGTTGGCTCGTGTGTGCGCATAAGGAACGTGTGGAGGCTGGAGGTCGCGAGTTCAAATCTTCCCCTCGAGCACTCGGTGCAATTTTTTTGCCTTTCGCCTGGAGCTGCCACGTGACAGTGTGCGATTGGCCGAAGGAAGTCACGCGTGTCGCCTGTGATCGTCTTCTTCACCCGGACAGACGCGAGAAGAAGCCGAAGCAAGTCGGACGAAGGTGGAATCGATCATTTTTTTCTCAAATCTTCTAGATTACTGTCAAGATAAAGCCAAATCTATAAGATAAATCAAAGAAAAACAAGAGATCGACATCAAATCGCCGGGATAAAGTCAAATCTGAAAACAGAAGAAATTCGAATTTATCTAAATCGGTCGATTTGAGCTTATCCAAGAGGGTTTTCGGACGCTTATAAATAGAGGAGGAGGGGAGGAAACCAGAACACGAATCAAAATTGAGAGAAAGTGAGGAAAGAGTGCAAATCGGAGGAGACCCAAAATCGTGAGCACCGACCGGAGTTAAACCACCACCAGGAGGCGATCTGGGAGCAAACCACCGCCACCATTGGATTCAGCACCCTCGAGAAGCTAGGATTCGACACCTCACCCGCTGCAAAAGGCTACCGGAACGCCGTGAACAAGCCTTTTCTGCTGCCGTATTAGACCGATCCGACCCGACCCGATTCGACCCGACTGACCCAACCCGCGCACAGACCCGGATACAGGTAAGTCGGATTTTTTTTATTATTTTATTGAATTTACTTATTTGGTTTATTTATTTGTTCCGAATTAATTTATTATTTGTTATTTGTTATTATTTATTATTTGTTTAGTTATTTATTTATTTGTTTTTGTTATATTTTCAATAAATAGGAAAATGTAGAAATTAGATTTTTCTAGAATTAAAAAATGTAGAAAAATAAATAAAAAAATAAGAAAAAAATAAAAAATAAAAATAAAAAATAATAAAATGCAGAAAAATAATAAAAATATTAGGAAAATAATAATAAAACTTTAGATTTCAAAATAGGATAGATATTAACTTAGGATAAAATTTTTAAAAATTCATAAAAATTCTAAAAATCATGAAAAAACTACAAAAATCATAAAAATGATAAAAATCATAAAAAAATAAATTTTAGCACTTAGAAAAATCATTTTCTTTAAATAAATCCAAAATTGATGTTTTTCCTAAAAAAATCATTTTCAAAAATCAAATCAAAGCTTAAGCTTAGATTTTTCAGAAAAAACCCCAAAAGTGGTAACAACATAAATCAAAAGAGATTTCAAAATTAAAATTCACCAACACACTTAAAGTTTTCAGAAAAGCGAACTACGACTTGTTTGATCTTATGTAGCAGGTACGTAGGCTCCCATTCAGGTTAACCCATAAAATGAATGAAAAACCTTTTTCTTGAAATAACTCAAAAACATAATAAAAAGTAACAGAAACACATTTCTAAAGAAGAACAATTTTAGGAGATTAGGTGGTAACCGAAAGGTTTTAATAGGTTAGCCTCCGGACTTAGAAACTCTGGTTTTCCCTTTTCCTCTTTTCACAAAAACGAGAAGAGGAAATAACGACGACTAGTGGTCCAAATAAAGACTAATCCGCTCCTTTAGTCTTAATTCAATATTCCCAACAACAGCTGGGTGGCGACTCCAAAAATCAAAAACGAAATTCCTAACTCAAGTCGAGGATCTACATTAGATGAGCATAGCGTCTAGTCTAGATCGAATTAGGAATGGGAATTCAAAAATTAGACTCAATAGGATGGCGACTCCATTGGGGAACCATGCCAGTAGGCTAGCCACCTAAATTTCTTTGAATTGTTCTCTTTAAGAAATGTGTTTCATTTATTACTCTGTTGCTAACTTTTCAAGGATTAGTTAGATTGTGAATTTTCTTTACTGTGGGGGTTTGCATGCATATGTGTGTGTGTGTGAGTAGATGCGGTCGAACCCGGACCGTCCTAGAAACTTAAGACGGGGAGCCATTGTGTAGGTTTCGGGCGAAGTGAGTTGATTCACCGTTTGGGACCGATTAGGCTACCCCACCCTATGATTCGATATGGCTTGAGATCCATTTCTTCGAGAATGCGGGAGGCCATAGAGCTCTGGAACCAGTTAGAACCAACTTACTTGCATGCATAACATCGTAAGGGGTTGACAATTGATGACAATGTAATGGTTTGTTATTTTCTTCATGGAGTTCAAGTCTATTTCCCTGCAATGCTTTCATAGTTCTGTTTGTAATTAGGCGGTTTCTTATTGTAATAGATAGCTAGCAGCACAGTCGACCGCCTCCTCCGTAAAGAGATTCAGGTGTACAAACCTTTGGACCCAAAATTGGTACTGGACCATTGGTTTACCTTGTACAACCCAGAGGAGTAGGCCTTCATTCAGCAAAAGATCGACCCCATCCTCTCACTGACAAAAATAGAGGTGAATTTGCCTTTAGTCCGGGCCATGCTCTAATTATGGGAAATCGAGCCCGCCGCCTTCTTTATTAGGCCGCATGAGATCACCCCTACCCTAGAAGAGTACACCCAGTTGCTACAGGCTTCAGCACTGACTTATCAAATCTACGCACCAGACCTTAAGGTCGGGCTAGCCGGTACCTTCAGTAGATTATTAGGCATCCGTAAGACAGCAGTCAACAAAGCCCTGGTAGACTGTAATGGATATTGCATACGTATGGATGATTTAGAAGCCTGGTTCATCGCCCGAGTGGACAATGGGGATAGGAAGGACATACTGTGTGGGGACCCCAAGACCTATAAATAGAGAAGGGTGAATGCTTTCATTTTAACGGCTTTCGCCACTATACTGTTCCCCACCGGAACTTTCTATATTCACTACCGGGTTGCAGAGCTGGTAGCCCAATTCCTGGAGGGAAGATCTTACATCCTTGCTCTACTGGTTGAACAGATCCGGAACTTGAATTTTCTCAAGAAGAAAGGCCATGGGATCCTTCACTCAAGCCTCAACCTTCTACTGATATGGTTTGTAAGCCACCTTAAGTGCTTCGGGTTGAACATGGTTCGAAAAACCTTAGCCCAGCAGGTGGATCTTGTAGACTCATGTATAGAAAAGGTGAAGCTACCCGACGACCTTACCAGCCACAGTTGGGTCGATTCCTAGGTTCTTAGGGGTAAGGAACTCAACTGTGGTGGTGGTTTGCTTCAGAAACGCCTCCTGGTGGTTGCCCAACACTTGATCGGTGGTCGCGGTATTAAACAATTCCGACGAGCTTTGATTCTCTCTTTTTTCTCTTTCTCTCCTATTTATAGCCGCTCACAAACTCCTCCGGATAAGCTCAAATCCACCGATTTGGATAAACCCATTTTTTTTTCATTTCGGATTTAGCCTTATCTCGGATATTTGATGTTAATCCATTGTTTTTTTTTTTTGTGATTTATCTGATGGATTTGGCTTAAAATCGAAAGTAATCCACAAGATTTGAGGAAAAATGAATGATTCTGCCTTCCTCGGACCTGCTCTGACTTCCTCTCGCATCTGTTTTGGTGAAGGAGACGATCACGCGCGAGACGCGTGACTTTTCCTGGCCAATCATACGCTGCCATGTGGCAACTTAAGGCAAAAGCGAAAAAAAATTTGCATAGAGTGCTCGCCAAGGGATTCGAACTCGAGACCTTAGACCTTCCGTACGTATGCCTGACCGTGGTTCGGACTAGCTGAGCTAGCCCATTTTCGCGATTTTATTTATTTCGCAAATTGCATATATGCAATGCGATTTTTTTATTTTTTGAAATTTCAAAAATTTGTAAAAATTATTTAATCCTTATTATTTCCATTTCTGAAATTATTTTTCAAAATTGATGTGTTTTCCTATTTATTTTTATTTTTTGAATATTTTTCATATTTTTGCTAAATTAGGGAAAAATATGGAAAAATTGAAAAAAAATTGGAAATTGATTATGATTAATCCTTAGGGCAAAAATGGGTGTTTACAGCTGCTCCTCTTTGTAGTAAAGTTTGAAAAACTTAACTACAAAGATAAGAAAGACGCCATTTTTGGCCTTTTGATGGAAGGGATAACGCGTTGGTTTAGCTGGTTATCTGGAATTTGGTTTCTAGTAGGAAAATGCTCAATGAGCTGATAATCCCACGAGTCTTTTATGATGGTTGGTATTGCTTAGGAAATGGTCCTAACAATCTAGAGTAATGTATCTTCCCAAAAAGTGCTCTATGGGCTGACTAATTGGCGATAGAACATACCTCAAACATTGCTTAGGAGTGTAGAATTGATAGGAAGTGTCTTATTAGACTAGCAACCTTGAAGAGAAGATTATCTTAGGAAGCGCTCTTATGAGCTGGCCTCCTCTCAATAGAAGCATCTGACTAGACTAGCGACTGTTTGGAAAAATACCTTCGAAGAGTGCTCCTATGAGCTGACTAATCGGTCATCAAAAGTGCTTCTATGAGCTGACTAATCGGTCATCAAAAGTTCTCCTTTGAGCTAACTAATCGATGGATTCGAAAAGTGCTCATCTTGAGCTAACTAATTGATGGATTCGAAAAGTGCTCCTTTGAGCTAACTAATCAATGGATTCGAAAAGTGCTCCTCTTGAGCTAACTAATTGATAGATTAGAAAAGTGCTCCTCTTGAGCTAACTGATCGATAGATTCGAAAAGTGCTCCTTTGAGCTAACTAATCGATGGATTCGAAAAGTGCTCCTCTTGAGCTAACTGATCGATAGCTTCAAAAAGTGCTCCTCTTGAGCTAATTGATCGATAAGGTGTCTAGGAAAGTGCCCCTTCTTGGGCTGACTGACCTATAGCGGGAAGTGTCTTCTTAGACTCATGACCCTGGGGGAGAAATGTCTCAAAAGGTACCCCTACAGGCTGACCTTGAGACAAGATATTTAGGAGAGTGCCCCATTGTGGGCTGACTAACCTATAGCATAGAGAAACGTTTTCAAAAAGGTGCCCTTGTGGGCTGACCTTAAAAGAGGATACCTAGGAAAATGCCCCTCTATGGGCTAACTAACCTATGACAGAATGTCTCAAAAAGGTGCCCTTATGGGCTGACCCTGAGAGAGGATATTTAGGGAAGTGCCTTAATGTGGGCTGACTAACCTATGGCTGGAAGAAATGTCTTGAAAGGTGCCTTTATAGGCTGACTTTAGGAGGAGATCTAGGAAAGTGCCCCTATATGGGCTAACTAACCTTTTAAAGGGGAGGTTTAGACAAGTGCCCCATTATGGGTTGACTGATCTTATGCTGTTGAACATGTTTATGCTAACTGAGTTAAATGATTCGATGCTTTTCATGATATGTGGATGATAGTCATTTATTTTTTAATGTTTGCCAATTCATCATAGATAGCAACCAAACAACCGAACCTTCGTGCTGGTTTGCTTCTACTTTACTTCTTCTTATCTTGACACGAGGTTGAAAATCTTGATGTTCTTCCTTTTTTGTGCGCATGGATCTTTCGCCGGTAGTGTTATCCTACTAATGCACTAGGTTCTAATGCTCAAAAGTAGATAGAATTATACAACAAAATTTATTGAGATTCATCATCATTTTAGTGTTTATCATTCATTGGTGAAGTGATGGGTAATGTGTTTAGGAATGTTGGTTGTAATGAGAATTGGTTGGAAATATCGATCATTCAGAGATATTAACTTTGCTTGTAAAAAATAAAAACTAGACTTAATGAAATTTGTATTGAATATTGGCTTTCATAAACATTTGGCAAAATTTCAATTCTCTTGCCTAAGGATAGTACATCTTTACAGCATCTGTATTAATGGGGTCTCTCAATTCCGGACCATCCATTTGAGTCAGTATCAAAGCACCTCCTGACAAAACCTTTTTCACCACATATGGACCCTTATAGTTTGGGGTGAATTTCCCTCTGGAGTCTTAGGCATTCGGGAGAACCTTCCTTAGCACCAGATCCCCTTCTTTGAAGTATCGAGGCCTCATCTTCATGTTAAATGCTCGGGCCATCCTTTGCTGGTAACACTGGCCATGACATAGTGCGGTGAGTCTGTTTTCATCAATCAGATTCAGCTGATCGAGCCTCTTCTTTACCCAGTCTGATTCCGTTAGCTGAGTTTCTGACAGAATTCTAAATGATGGTATTTCGACTTCGACTGGTAGCATTGTTTTCGTACCATACACCAATGAATATGGGGTAGCTCCAATAGATGTTCTTATTGAAGTCCTATAAGCCATGGGAGCAAACGGTAACATTTCATGCCAATCTTTGTAAGTAGTTGTCATTTTTTTGATGATCTTTTTGATATTCTTGTTAGCTGCTTCTACTGCCTCGTTCATCTGAGGTCGGTAGGGAGTTGAATTTCTATGGTTTATGTGGAATTGTTAACATAAACCGTCATCGACTTATTATTAAGATTGGTACCGTTGTTAATGATGATGGACTCAGGAACTCCATATTGAGCTATTATATCCTTTTTCAAGAAGCGAACTATTACCCCTTTTGTGACATTGGCATATGATGCAACTTCTACCCACTTGGTGAAGTAATCAATTGCTACCAATATGAACTTGTGGCCATTGGATGCCGTCGGAGTGATTGGGCTAATTATGTCGATTCCCCACATGGAGAAAGGCCATGGTGCTGACACTAAGTGCAACTCATTGGGTGGAGCATTTATCCGGTTCACGTATACTTGACACAGATGATAGTGCTTGACATATTTTATGCAATCTAATTCCATGGTTAACCAATAGTATCCCAACCTCATAATTTTTCGGGCCAACATGTAGCCGTTCATATGAGGTCCACATACTCCTTCTTGTACCTCTTTCATCAGTTCACAAGCTTCATTTTTGTCCACACATCTTAACAAGGTGGTATCGGATGATCTTTTGTAAAGTATAGACCCACTTAATAAGAAATGGCTTGCTAACCTTCTGAGTGTTCTTTGGTCATTCTTGCTAGCCATTTCAGGATGTTTACTCTTTTGGAGAAAGGTCTTGATGTCGTGATACCAGGGTTTATCATCTTGTGCTTTTTCAATTGTTAAGCAGTAGGCGGGCCGATTTTCGATGTCTATTTTCATTGGTTGGACTTCGGCTCCCCCTGTTATCTGGATCATAGATGCTAGTGTGGCAAGTGCATTTGCAAACTGATTCTGAGTTCTTGGGATATATGTGAAAGTGATTGCCTTGAATTCTTCTATTAGCTCTGTCAAATGTTGATGATATGGTACCATTTTGGGGTCTTTAGTTTTGTATTCCCCTCTTGTTTGTAGTATGATGAGCGATGAATCCCCGTATACTTCTAATTCGCAGATTTCCATTTGGTAAGCCATTTTGAGGCCGAGGATGCACGCCTCATATTCCGCGATATTATTGGCATATGGAAATGTAAGTCTTGTCACTGTAGGGAATTGTGTACCATCTGGGGCTATCAACACTGCCCCGATCCCGTAACAAAATACGTTGGCAGCTCCGTCAAAAAACATTTTCCACTTTGGGTTCTACTCTACCTCACAGTCTTCTACTGGTATATATTCCATTGTTAATACATTCTCGTCCGGGAATTGGGCTTTTATTTCCTGGGAATCTGTCTCGACAGGGTGTTCTGCCAATTGGTCAGCTAAGGCTTGCCCTTTCATCAAGTTTTGATTTATGTATGTGATGTCAAACTCAGATAAGAGCATTTTCCATTTAGAGATTCTCCCTATTTCAAGGGATCATGTCTTGTCAGCAGCTCAATATGATAGTAAAGAGTGTATTGTCTTAGTCGATGCATGACCCAAATTAGAGCACAACAAGTCTTCTCCACCTCTGAGTACCTTTGTTCCCTATCTGTGAATTTCTTGCTCATATAATATATGGAACACTCTCTTCCCTCTTTGTCTTTCTGCCTTAATACACATCCCATGGATTCAGGGAGTATCGTGAGGTATAAGAATAAGGGCTTCCTTTGCTTTGGGACTATCAAGACCGGAGGTTTTATGAGATAGTCTTTGATTGTCCTGAATGCTTCTTCGCATTCGTTGTCCCATTCTACTGTGGCATTCTTTTTCAACAGACGGAATAGTGGCCGGCATTTATCGGTGAGTTGTAAGATAAAACAAGCTATGTAATTTAACCTTCCCAACAAGCTTCTTACTTCTTTAATGGAGCGTGGGGAAGGTAACACTAATATAGACTTTACTTTGTCAGGGTCGATTTTGATGCTTTCCCGGCTTATGACAAACCCTAACAATTTTCCCGTTGTGACCCCGAAAGTGCATTTCTCTAGGTTTAACTTGAGTTGGAATTTTCTCAGTCGTTTAAACAATTTCCTCAGGATATCTATATAGCTTTCTCCTTCTTTAGATTTGGCAATCATGTCGTCGACGTATACTTCGACCTCTCGATGCATCATGCCATGAAGTATCGTGACCATAGCTCTCTGATACGTTGCCCCGGCATTTTTCAAACCAAACGGCATGACTTTGTAACAGAAAGTTCCCCATATTGTGATGAAAGTCGTTTTGGTTTTATCTTCTTCAACCATTTTTATTTGATTATATCCTGAGAAACCATCCATGAATGAGAAAAGATGGTTTCCTGCAGTGTTGTCCATTAGAACATCAATGTGAGGTAGGGGGAAGTTATCCTTTGGCGTAGCTTGGTTTAAGTCCCGGAAGTCTACGCATACGCGTACTTTTCCATTCTTTTTCATGATGGGGACTATATTTGCTACCCATTCTCGGTAATCGGACACTTCGATGAACCCTACTTCTCGCAGTTTCTTGACTTCTTCCTTAATCTTTAGTAAGATGTCAGGCCTAAATCTTTTCAGTTTTTGTTTTTTAGGTTTGACATCTTCCTTTGTAGGAAGCCTATGAACCACTATTGATTGGTCTAGTCCTAACATATCTCCATATGACCAGGCGAACACATTTGCATATTCTGTTAATAGCTCGGTTATCTCACACTTTTGCTCAACACTTAAACTGGTCCCGATTTTGAGGTTTTTAGGTTTTTCCATGCTTCCTAGATTTACTGTCTCCATCGGCTCGTCAATTGAAATTCCGCTTTGTTCATGTTTTTGCCAGCAATTGACCCAGCAACGTTGGAAATGATATTAGCATTTTTATTTTCTATCTGCGCAAAATATCGCTGATGTTCAATGGTAGGAGATCTGGGTAAAGTAAAATGAAAGCATATATATAAGAAAAACATACTGTAATTGAATTAATAAAGAGTCTTAATAAAATTTGTTCAATAATCGTTCTCTATCCTTGAGCTGACCTAGAGCTATTAGTAGGATAACAGAACTAATTATTCAGAGCTGGATGCTGATTGGACGTGCGGGGGGTTGGGCTCCCGTTGCTGACGTCACCTTTGCTTATCCGAGGCTCTTGAATGATATTTGCTTTTCGGAAAGATTGTTGGAGGGGTAGAATGCACATCGGGGTGTTACTTGGCTTTTCCTTCATTCTGCCTTTGACACCTCTTGCTTGTGCTTCTTCCCTGGTTGTAGGAACGTACCCTAGTCCAAACGTCCCTTGCTGCCCTTCCTTAAACTGATGGCCTTCCTTGCTGGTCACCACGTTTACCTCATTAAATATTTGGAGACCAAGGTCTTCTGAACCTTCTTCCCCAATATATGGTATGGCAGTTTCTTTGTATATGGCGTAATCCTGCTCGCCCAGTACAGTGACTATCTAGCCACTCGCAATAAATTTAACCCTTTGGTGGAGACTAGAAGGGATGGCTCCAGCAGCATGTATCCAGGGCCTTCCCAAGAGTAGGTTGAAAGATCTTGGGATGTCAAGGACCTGGAAAGATATGTGAAATACTTGTGGACCAATCTCCACTGGTAGGTTTATCTCCCCTACTATGTCTCTTTTTGACCCATCAAAAGCTTTGACCACCGTTGAGCTAGGTTTTATATTTCTTGGATCGACCCCCAATAAGTCGAGGGCAGCCAATGGGCAAACGTTGAGGGACGATCCGTTGTCGATGAGTACTCGGGAGACAATTGTGTCGTTGCACCTGACCACTATGAACAGTGGTTTTGTATGTTGGTCTCCCTCCTCTCCTAACTCTTCCGAAGAGAAAGATATCTGGTCCATTGTGAAAATAGAATCGGCCACATGACTTATTTTATTCGTAGCGATGCCTTCTGGGACTTGAATCTGTTTGAGCACTTTGAAGAGTGCTTCCCTGTGGGGCTCAGATGCTGTAAGAAGGCCTATGAGTGATATCTGTGCTAGAACTTTATTCAGTTGTTCCATTTTCTTGTATTCACTCGCCTTGACCATCTTTGTTCTTGAACGTGTGCAAATTGGGCTTTTGGGAGGGTTCGGTTGTTTAGGAGCTATCTTGATAGCTGGTGCGCATTTTTCTTTTTTTAGTATAATGTATGCAAATGCTATGCATGTGTCACACGGATGCTAAAAATAAAAGGGTCGACAATTGATTGACGATGTAATATTGAAACTTTACTTTTATTAATATTGAAAATTTTTGGAGTTCGATACTCAAAGAAAACAATTAAAAGATTACAATGATAATCTATTTCCTAGCTCTCTTAGTCTTTTGTTGTGGAGACTCAGGCTTCCCGTTGATGACGGCTTCTAGTTCTTTGACTCTGGCTTTGGTCTTCTCCAATTGTGCTTCCAAGGCTTTGTTCCTTTAGTCGGATTCCTTGAATCGTTCTTTCCAAATGTCTTTCTTATAATCTGGAGCTTCAAAATAGACCTCCATCCGAGCCTTGACCTACTCTAGGTAGATTTTTAGCTTCGGATTTATTTTGTCTGGCTTTGGTTGAGTGACATCTGGGACCTGATATGCTCTTCCCCTTGTCTGATACAACTGGCGGATCACGAATTCCCTGGTGGCTCGATGCTTTCCCACTTCGCCATCCAACTCACTGAGGTCTACATTCGGGCTTTCAATTCTGGCTTCCTAAAGTGCTTTCACCTCTGCCAGCTTAGCAAACTTTTCAGCCACTAGTAAGTTCGGATCTTGGTACTCGAAGGTGACCGCTTCCAGCGAGGGCCGATAAACTATGTCTTGTATGGTACCGAACTGGCTGACCACTGAATTGGGGTGATTTCTAATACATCCACTGATTCCAATCAGAGGTATGGCTTAAAAGTTATTGCAGGTCAAAATAATTTTGTCGTAGCACTTCTACTCAACTGTGGCTGGCAAGGTCATCGGGTAGTTTTATCTTTTCTATGCATGAATCCACAAGATCCACCTGCTGAGCCAAGGCTTTCCGGACTATGTTCAGCCCGAAACTCTTAAGGTGGCTCACAAACCATATCAGCATAAGGTTGATACTTGAGCGGAGGATTCCATGGCCCTTCTTTGAGGAAGTTTAAGTTCTGAATCTGTTCAGCCAATAGAGCCGGGATGTAAGATCTTCCTTCCAGGAATTGGGTCACTAGCTCTGCAACTCGGTAGTGGACATAGAAAGTTCCGGTGGGGAATAGTATGGTGGCGAAAGCTGTCAAAATGAAAGCGTTCAACCTTCTCTGTCTATAAGTCTTGGGGTCCCCGCATAGTATGTCTTTTCTATCCCCATTGTCTTCTCGGGCAATGAACCAGACTTCCAAATTGTCCATCTGGATGCAGTATCCATTATAGTTTGATAAGGCCTTGTTGACTGCTGTTTTGCGGATACCTAATAGTCTGCTGAAAGTATTGGCTGGCCCGACCTCGAGATCTGGCACATAGATTTGATCGATTAATGCTGGAGCTTGTAGCAGTTGGGTGTACTCTTTCAAGGTAGGGGTGATTTCATGTGGCCTGATGAAGAAAGCTGCAGGCTCGATTTCCCATAAATGGAGCATAGCCCGTACCAATGGCACATTCACCTCGATCTTTGTTAGTGAGAGGATGGGCCCTAGTTTCTACTGAATGAAGGCCTGCTCCTCTGGATTGTATAAGGTGAACCAGTGGTCCAGCACCAACTTTGGGTCCAAAGGTTTGTACACCCTAATCTCTTTATGGAGGAGGTGATCAAATGCGGTACTAGCCATCTATTACAACAAGAAATTTCCTAATTATAACCAGAACTATGACATCACAAGGAAATAGATTTTGAACTCCATGAACAAAACAACAAATATTACATCATCATCAATCGTCAACCCATGATGTTACGTATGCAAATAGGTTGGTTCTAACTGGTCCCCAAGCTCTATGGCCTTCCGCATTCTCGGAGAAATGGATCTCAGACCATATCGAAGCATTGGGTGGGGTAGCCTAATCGGTCCCAAACGGTGATCACCTCACTTCGCCCGAAACCTACACAATGGCTCCCCGTCTTAGGGTCCTAGGACGGTCCTGGTTCGACCGTATCTATTCACACAAATGTATGCATGCAGACCCAAAAGTAAAGAAAATAGAATTATAAACTTAGCTAATCCCTAAAAAGTTAGCAACAGAATAATAATCGAAAGACATTTTTTAAAAAGGAACAATTTGAGGAGATTCAGGTGGCTAGCCTACTGGAATGATATCCCTAGTGAAGTCGCCATCTTGTCGAGTCTAATTTTTGAATTTCCCATTCTTAAACCGATCTAAACTAGACCCTATGCTCATCTAATATAGATTCTCGACTTGAGTTAGGAATTTCGTTTAGTTTTGGAGTCACCACCCAACTGTTGTTGGGAAAAATTGAATTAAGACTAATGGAGCGGATTAGTCCTAATTTGGACCATTAGTCGTCGTGATTTCCTCTTCTCATTTTTGTGAAAAGAGGAAAAAGAAAAACCAGAGTTTCTAAGTTTGAAAGCTAACCTATTAAAACCCTAAGGTTACCACCTAATCTCCTAAAATTTACTCTATTTCGAAATGTCTTTTATTTTATTTTTGTTGTCTTTTATTGTGTTTTTGAGTGAGTTATTCTAAGAAAATGATTTTTATTCCTTTTTTGGGTTGCCCTAAATGGGTGCCTACGTACCTGCTATTTAGGATCAAATGTGTCGTAGTTCACTTTTCCTGAAAAATTTTAGTGTGTTTGTGAATTTTAATTGTGAAATCTCTTTTGATTTATGTTTTTACCATTTTGGGATTTTTCTAAAAAATCTAAGCCTAAGCTTAATAGTTTGATTTTTGAAAATAATAAGTTTAAGGAAAAACATCAATTTTGGATTTATTTGAGAAAATGATTTTTCTAAGTGATAAAACTAATTTTTTTTCTATTTTTCAACTTATTTATACTATTATAAATTTTTATTGATTTTTTTATTAATTTTTGTGGATTTTTATTATTTTTTAATTTTTTATTAGTTTTTATAATTTTTATTTTTATTGAAATTTTTTTCTTAGGCTTTCATCTATCCTATTTTAAAATCTAAACTTTTATTATTATTTTTCTAATATTTTTATTATTTTTTTACATTTTTGTTTTTTATTATTATAATTATACTTTTATTTTTTTATCATTAAATCCTAAAAAAAAATCTAATTTCTAACATTTTTCCATTTATTGAAATATAAATAATAAATAACAAATAAGTAAATAAATTAATTCAAAATAAATAAAATAACTAAAAATATTTAAAAAAAAAAATCAGAAAATCCGACTTACCTGGATTCGGGTAGAAGCGGGTCGGGTCGGGTCGATCGGATGCGGCAGCTGGGAGTGCTCGTTGACGGCGTTCCGGCGGCCTTTTGCAGCAGTTGAGGTGTCGATTCCTAGGTTCTTGGGGGTGAGGATTTCAACTGTGGTGGTGGTTCACTTCAGAAACGCCTCCTGGTGGTTACCCAACACTTGATCGGTGGTCGCGGTATTGAACAATTCCGGCGAGCTTCGATTCTCTCTTTTTTCTCTCTTTCTCTCCTATTTATAGCCGCTCACAAACTCCTCTGGATAAGTTCAAATCCGCCGATTTGGATAAACCCATTTTTTTTTCGTTTCGGATTCGGTCTTATCTCAGCGATTTGATGTTAATCCATTGTTTTTCTATGATTTATCTGATGGATTTGGCTTAAAATCGATAGTAATCTAAAAGATTTGAGGAAAAACGAACAATTCCACCTTCGTCGAACCTACTCCGGCTTCCTCTCGCATCTATTCGGGCGAAGGAGACAATTACGCGCAAGACGTGTGACTTTCCCTGGCCAATCATACGCTGCCACGTGGCAACTTGAGGCAAAAGCAAAAAAAACATTTGCACAGAGTGCTCGCAGGGAGATTCGAACTCGAGACCTCAGACCTTTCGTGCGTACACCTGACCGTGGTTCGGACTAGCTAAGCTAGCCCATTTTCGCGATTTTATTTATTTTGCAAATTGCATATATGCAATGCGATTTTTTTTTTATTTTTTGAAATTTAAAAAATTTATAGAAATTATTTAATCCTTATTATTGCCATTTCTGAAATTATTTTTCAAAATTGATGTGTTTTCCTATTTATT
The DNA here is from genome assembly GCA_037954665.1 of Laguncularia racemosa. Lineage (NCBI taxonomy): Eukaryota > Viridiplantae > Streptophyta > Magnoliopsida > Myrtales > Combretaceae > Laguncularia > Laguncularia racemosa. Next base: position 2,571,495 of record JBBMOL010000092.1, on the reverse strand, counting down.
TTTATTTTTTGAATATTTTTCATATTTTTGCTAAATTAGGGAAAAATATGGAAAAATTGAAAAAAATTGGAAATTGATTATGATTAATCCTTAGGGCAAAAATGGGGTGTTTACAAATACAATATGGAAAAACCTAACATAATATGGAAATCTTAAGTTGCTTAATCCATCCTTATCCTTATGTAACCAAGTAGGCAATTAAATAACATATAAAACAAACTAACAAATAAAAATAAATAATAACAAAACTGAATTTATTCTCTAGTGTAGCGTCCATGCAAATATATAATGTCCTTTAATTATTTCATCCTTCCATGGTCACATGAATCAAGTTAACACATGCATGTTTTTCTTTTGTGTAGCTTGATTCTCGGGTTTGCAAGTCCATGACTAGTCCTTGAAGAGCTTTATTCATCCTTTTAGCTTTAGTTCGAGTCATCGGGCCTCCAATACCATATAATGGATCATGAGATTTTAGCTCATTCCTTTGTGATGTTAGTTGATCCTCATCAGAACCTATGGATGTTTGTCTCTTTTTCTTTATGACCAAAGTTGAGTAATAAGCTTGGGTAGCTTTTTTAGCTCAACATCAATAGTCTAAATAACTAAAGTTATGTATGTATTGGATTGTGATATTTATTAAATAGAATACCAACAACATTAAACAAAAGCACTTCTTGGGAGGCAACTCAAGTTTAATTTTTCAAATAGCTTTCCTTAGCTTGGTTTAGTTTAATTAGGTTTATTTTCGTTTTTTATTCAAAAAAAAAAAAAAAAGAGCAAGCCAATTTTTTTGCAAGTTTGACACTACCACCAAACATGGTCATGTCAAGGACATGTTGAAAACCAAGATGTTCTTTAGATGTGACATGATTATCAGATATGGGCATATTGAAGTTGTGTCAAGACTATTTATCAAAAATAATTTTTTTCAAGAGTTATACGACTTTTTGACATGGTCATGTAAAGGTCATGTCTAATGGGATTTTGAAATTAATATTTCTGAGAGAAACATGACCCATAGACACGATCATGTTAAGATCGTGTCAGAACATTCGAAAAATGTTAATTATTTATGAGAGTTATACGAACTTTATATACAACCGTGTCTAAAATTGTGTCAGGTGTGCCTTGTTTTAATTTTTTTGAGAGATACATGGTCTTTAGATACAATCGTATCTTAACCATGTTGATTATGATTCCCTATTTTATTTTCTAGGCATGAACATGAAGAAGATGAAGAGGATGATGGTCATGATTACAGTGACTAATATTTTTTTCTATTTTCTTTGATGTAACAACGAGATTAATGTGGCTTGCTGAACTAGATAGTAATAATTTTTTTTAATTGCTATTTTAGTTTTCTGTTCCTTTTTATCTTTTTGTAACTTTTACATATTTAGAGTATTCAAGATCAACCACTTTACATGTTAAGCTCATTTTGCGATGGAACATATGTAATATTTAGGGAAGTACTAATTTTTCCCCCACTACCTTCCTCAATTTTTTGTTTTCTTTTATTCTTATTTTGTTAGTTTTTCTTTCTATTTGTAAATTGAAGACAATGTATGGTTTTAAGGGTGGGAAAAGGGGTTATAAAATTTGTAATTATTTAAGAAATCAAATTTGTTTATTTAATTTGAAATTCATTAAATTAACTTACAATTTGGTAGATGATAACTCTTTGGATAACATTAAGTGCTTAATTAATAAGTACTTTAAGGATGCCTTACTTAAATTGAATAACAAAATCTTTAGAAATTTGAATAACATTACTAGTTAAGAATTAGTAATGAGTTTCTTTTAAACTTACTTTGAAGTATATTTTTCCCCTTTGATATTTTTAGAGAACTATAATTCTTGATAAGTGATAGAGCCATTTTATACTCAATATTTATAGTATGAATTGTGTTAATTTATTATTGATTTTATAGAAATCATAAGGAAATGGTACTTAATTCTATTATGGTGATAAATCAGGTTAAATGGAGTCAGGGGTGCTAATTCAAGTAAATTAGAGAAGTCATCTACAACTTGGATCAAAGACAAGGATTTACACCGCCGGAGGAAAGTACATGGGCGTGTATCTGTCTAGAAGGAGGCACGGTTTGAGATACGACCATGGTGCAAACCGTGCTACACACTGCATGAGAAGGAGAGAGACACGGTTTGTGACAAGGCCGTGGTGGCAGCCGTGGTGGAAACCGTGGTGGAAGCTTGATGAAGCTGTGCCATTTACTAAACAAGGAGAGAAATTGTGGAACATTGACCAGAGGATGACACGACTTGGGATCTGGTCGTGGTGGAAGCCGTGGCACACACTGAACACAGATAAAGAATTGTAGATTACCTACAGAGGAAGGCACGGCTTGACCCATGGCTGTGTTATAGGGTGTGCCAGGCGGACGATTATTCACTTCTTGAGATTTACTTGAAAAAGGAAAGATATTTTCATATCTTGCTAGCAAAAGATCCTCTGCCATTCCCTTAACAATATAAACAGAACCAACCCTAGAAGAGTTTTTGAAGAATCTTTGGAGACAAGAAGGAAGGAAGGAGGCAAAGTAAGGAAACCGAGAATAGAGGCTTGTTATGTTTTTACTTTTAATTTTCGTTTTGATGATGAACATGTGTAGCTAAGCAATTTTTCTAGCCAAAGGGTCATAGAAGTTTAATTCTCCACGAATTGTGAGATCTAATTGATTTGTCTTTAATCTATTCTTTGTTTTTGGATATTCATATATCTTCTGAGCGTTTTGTTATTATTATCTTTGTTGATTGGTATGGATTAGAGCTCTTCTACTCAATTAGCAAGTTAATATATTGTCAACTAGCACGTCAAATCCGTAATTGTTTGATAGTTCTAGTCTCGGTGACACAATAACATGTTTGATTATAAAATAGATGATCGAATTCATGTTATGGAGATGTATGATTTTGTTTAAATAGGTTATCTTATAATCTACTGGCATGAATTGGTGGTCTCTCTAGTTTTAGTGCTATTGATAGATTAAATCCTAAGAGCTTGTTTAGGGTTGTCTAATCGATAAGAGAAGTAATCAAAGAGCTTGTTTTGATTATCGAGGAAGTAAGGAGAGATAGGTTGTTAGAGCTTGTTAATAACTATAACCAGTTTATCTAGAAATAAGAATAGAAAACATTTGCATCGATGATCAATTCCTAGAATTAAACTATCTTGATTCCTTTGGCTAGGCTTTTATCAATATTCGATTTTATTATCTTGTTTCAGTATTATTTTGATTGACAAACAAAATCCCCCATTTTTCTTTTCCTCTTTATTCTCTTTGAATAGAAATATATTTAACCAATCCCTGTGTATACGACCCTACTCAATACTATACACAAATCATATCATTGTCTAGAAGTAGGTTTTTATTTTTGTTGGATTCGACACCCATCAATAAGTAAATAGTTGATACTTATCATTTGAAAATTCCTTAAAAAATCAATATAGTTAAAGATAAAATAAATAAAATAAATAAATTGAAATGAAGTTTAGCTATGGGCCTCATTGAATCAAGTGATTAAACTTGCAAGGTATCACCTTTGTGTGAAATAACACCTATTAACTTGAGTGACAAGCTCGATATTATCAGTTGAAAGTTCGTTAAAAGGGTTAAGAGAAACGTTCATGTAAAGGCTAAATGTAAGTAAATAAATTCTATTAAATAAAGGTAGTGGATGACTCAAAGGGGTATCTTAAAACCTAGTAGCCTAAGATCGTTTAGTTTGAAACTTACTGACTAATGAAACTACTTGATATAAAAAAGAGATAGAGAAAAAAGAAATATACTAGAGGAATGATTAAGAGATAATTGAATATAATTACCTTGAATTATAGTGTTTAGTAAAATTGAAGAACATGACGTATATATTTTAGTAAAGTGTAACAACTTTTGTGAAACTTTGGCTGAATGCCTTTTCATAACTCATGTTCAAGTATATATATACATCAGGAGAATATCTTTTCCAAGAAACTATATCTTACAAACTAGGAAAATAAATCTTCCTCTACCAAAATATACATGGCATATTTACAAAATAAATCACGAAATAAATATCTCAATATTCATGGCCGTGTTACACGACCATGCCTTCTAGCCGTGTATCAGACCGTATATGTTTCTGGGAGCTATCTGACACAATACACGACCGTGCCTTCTGACCATATATTCGGCCGTGTATGTTTTTGGGAGTTATCTGACACAAGACACGGTCGTGCCTTCTAGCCGTGCATCTGGCCGTGTATGTTTCTGAGCTTCTAGACATTCTTGATTGATACCCCCCCTCAAATTGATGCTAACAGATCAAGAAGCATCAATTTACCAACAAGAAACTGATGATGTTGCCGAGAAAGAGCCTTAGTAAATATATCAGCCGTTTGAAGATCAGAAGAGATATGAGGAAGAGAAATAACACCATTATCATAAGCTTCTCGAATAGAATGACAGTCCACTTCAATATGTTTCGTACGCTCATGAAAGACAGGATTAGCAGTAATCTGGATAGCACTAGTATTATCTACATAAAGAGAAGTAAACCCAAGTTAAGGAAAACCAACCTCAACTAACAAACCTTAAAGCCAAATGATCTCAATCTTGTTTCTTACTCTTCCAAGAAATTAAAGAGTTACCCAGAAACATACACCAACCAGTAATCGATCGATGAGTATCAGAATAACTAGCCTAATCAGCATCATTATAGGTTGTTAAGTTAATAGGAGACTCCGCAGAAAAGAACAAACCACAATGAGTAGTCCCTTTTAAATACCTAACAATACGGCGAACTGCTGCTAAATGAAGATGTGTAGGTTCCTGCGTAAATTGACTAACTTGTTGCATAGCAAATGAAATATCAGGACGTGTAATAGTCAGATAATTAAGACTTCCAACAAGTTGTCGATATAGAGATGGATTAGATAGAAAGTCACCATCATTTCGTTGATATTTAACATTCACTTCTAAAGGAGTATCAACAGGACGACTATCTTGGAGACCTAAGCATCTATGCCAGATGCCAGCCTTATTTTCAACAACTGAAGAAGCTAATGGCAAAGTCCGAGGAACAGTAAATTGTAATGGAAATAACCTGCCCACTTTAGGCCCCTTCGCTATCACCTTCCTTGACACCTGATCCTGCACAGTACAACCATCACGAGAAAAGTGGACATCACAGTTATTATCCACCATTTGACCAACAGAAAGTAAGTTAGTAGATAATTTAGGAGAAACCAAGGCATGTCAAAAGGAGGAGCTAATATCACCAACTATCGTAATTAGAATATTATTTCCATTAGCAACCTAAATGTATTGAGTACTAGTATATGGACATTGATTATGCAATAAATCAGATGTGCCAGTCATATGATTTGTGGCGCTGGAATCAACAAACCAAGGAACAAAATTAGTAGTCTTACCTTTCCCTTGAAGACCAAGAGCAGAGAAGGCAGAGAGAATCATCTGTTGGACTATATCTGGTGTGAGAACAGATTGATTATTGCCAGCAATTGTGGATGTCGAACCAAGATTGCGAGAGTCGGATACCGCAGCATGAAGAGCTTGTGGCCTTCTGTTTTGAGGCGTTGTAGGACACTCCTTAATAATATGTCCGTTTTGCTTCCAATAATTACAGAACTTCTTACTATAATGACGGGCAATATGACCAAATTCTTTGTAGCTGTAACACTGCATTGTTCCCTTCCCTCGAGTCTGAGCAGCATATGCAACATTAACTATTCCAGATGATCCACCAGTTGCACCAATATCGGCTTGTCTCGCTAATCTTTGCCCCTTACGCAACAATTCACCAAAACATACATCTAAACAAGGAACTGGATCTCTATTCAGCAACCCAGCCCGAGTAGTTTCAAATTCAGGCCTGAGTTTCATCAAAAATTGATCACGACAACTCACTTCATGAACCGCCTGAAGACCAGCCAAATTCTCCTTTGACACCTTAGCATAGATAATACTAGAATATTTTCTCCATAAATTAAGAAAGCCAAAATAATATTGTTCAATTGAGAGATTACCTTGACTATAATTACTCATATCAAGTTCCAATTGAAAACGTCTTGTAGTATTATCTTGATTGTAAACGCGCTTCAAGTATTCCCACATTTCTTTTGCTGTCCCAAAGGATTGTAAATTGTTCACCATATGAACCTCAATAGATCCCAAAATCCAAGAAACAATCCGAGCATCCTTTGCCTCTCGTTGACCACGATCTTTCGACTCTGTAGGAGCTGGAGAAGACCCATCGATATGACCCCAAAGCTCCTTCCCTTTCAAAAATATCTTAAACTGAAATTCCCATGTTGCATAATTCTTTCCCGTAAATCTAATAGCTAAGATTTCATGTGTTTTCTCAAAAGACATTCTAAACAGAATTGTCACTCACAACTTGATTATCAAAAAAATTGTTGATTGGAATTAATCAACCTAAAGCCAAAGAAAACCAAGAACAAACCAGCAATTCCAAGAATAAAAGAAAAACTATAGGCTCAACACAATACTCAGTTGTGTGGCTCTAATACCATAACAACTTTTGAGAAACTTTGGCTGAATGCCTTTTCATAACTCATGTTCAAGTATATATATACATCAGGAGAATATCTTTTCTAAGCAACTATATCTTACGAACTAGGAAAACAAATCTTCATCTACCAAAATATAAAATACAAAATATACATGCCATATTTACAAAATAAATCACGAAACAAATATCTTAATATTCACGGCCGTGTTACACAGCCGTGCCTTTTAGCCGTGTATGTTTCTGGGAGCTCTTTGACACAATACACGGCTGTGCCTTCTGACCGTATATTCGACCGTATATGTTTTTGGACAACTTTTGAGAAACTTTGGCTGAATGCCTTTTCATAACTCATGTTCAAGTATATATATACATCAGGGGAATATCTTTTCCAAGCAACTATATCTTACAAACTAGGAAAACAAATCTTCCTCTACCAAAATATAAAATACAAAATATACATGCCATATTTACAAAATAAATCACGAAACAAATATCTCAATATTCACGGCTGTGTAAGTATCAGGCCGTGTATGTTTTTGGGAGCTATCTGACACAATACACGGCCATGCCTTTTGACCGTGTATCCGGCCGTGTATGTTTCTGGGAGCTATCTGACACAATAAACGGCCATGCCTTCTAGCCGTGCATCCGGCCGTGTATGTTTCTGAGCTTCCAGACATTCTTGATTGATAAAGTGTTTATGATTTTTTCTTGATTAAGGAGATAATAGTTTAAGTTTTAAATCTTTTGTATGTTTAAGATGATTGTTTAAGTGAAAAATATAAATGTTATAGTCAATCTTCTTTTAAAATTGTAAGTTAGTTAAGGGTTTGTTTCTTAAGCTATTATAGGGTTAAATAAGAATTTTATTGAATGATTTCTTGAATAATAATAAGTTGATTAAGTATTTCTTGTCGTATTGTTTTATTTAATTAATTTTCTTGAGGATAAGCAAATACTTAAGTGTAGAGAAATATGATAAGTGCTTAATTATATATATATTAAGTGAGATTTAAAGTATTTTTTCCTTAATTTAGCATGTTTTTGAAGAATTTAAATTTTAATTGAGTAATATTTTGATTTTAGGATTTTGATGGATAGTTGAATTAAAAAGAAAAAAAAAGGAATCCATTTTTACTTAATTTGGAGCTAAATAAAAGAAATTATGAAGTTTTGAAGCTAGATGCGGCGTAGACATGACCATGTCTGGAACATGTTAAATTTCAAGCATAAAATAGAGAGTTACATGAGGGTTAGACATGACTGTGTTTATTGGTTGTGTATCTCTTGGGGATAATTAATTTTAAAGCACAATTAAGACATGACCTAGACATGATTGTAACTAGGCTATGTCTACTATAATGTGCAGTTTTCCAAGTTTTCGATTGATGAATTTGATATGACCCGAAGCTTGATCTTGTTGGATAACGTGCTGGCCTAAAACATAGATTTTTTTACTATCACTATATAAAGGAAAAGGGAGACTCGACCAAAGTGAGAGAGAGAAGACATATTTTATTTGTTTTAGGATTTTAAGAGAAACTAGAAGGCTATTTCTTTATACTATAAGAATTTAGGGTTTTTCTTTGATTTTCTTGATGATGCATGTTTATACATCATTACAGATTTCTATTTTCAATATAATTAGAGATTAAATTTCTCTTAGTATTATTGGATTTATTGCTATTCAATGAATTCTTAGATTTCTTTATTCATGTATGTGTTTTTATATTGTTTAGATTGATATTTCTATAGTATTATTCTATCTATTTAATATTATATATTAAGACTGAGAAATTTGATGTGTAATTAGATTTAGCATGTTTAAAGAGAGTTAATATAATCTTAGAGATTAATTACATTATTTTTTTAGAATTAATTAATTTGTTTAAGGGAATTTATTGTTTTTAATGTGTTCTTTGAAATATACTATTATGAAGAGATTTAAATAGGTATTTTTAAGATTAAGATTAATAAGCCTGAGAAAGTTATTAAACTAAATTAAAAATTCTCCCTGTCAATGAAATTTAAGAAGAATTTGAATAATTTTTGTTAATGTCCCATAATAATTCCTAAGGAAAACAAAGTCTAAATATCGGTTTTACCATCTTGAAGTTAATTATAATTTATTTTTCTTTTCTGTCTTTTGATTTAATCTCTAGTTTATTAGTTAATATTGAATTATAGGTTTTAGATTAATTAATCTCTATAATTTACTGGTTAAATAATATGGTGTAAGTTAGTATTAGTATTCGTAATCGTAATCTCTATAGGATGATATTCGTATTTAATATATTATATTAAAAAATTTGATAGATATACTTGCCTTCTATCATTGATGTAGTGCGCTGAGTGTTAAGGTGGATGCTAATTAGGCATATATTATATTAGCGACAACTATGATACCTTTTATTTACATCACTTTTAATAATATTTATTTCCTTTTTATACTATTGGAAAATTTCATCTTCTATTTGAACTCAAATCTAAATGTTCATCCTATGTTGTAATGCCCCAAAACTTAAAATGTTATAACTCATCACATATCATTACTAAGTAATGATATATTAAGATTCTTAACCTATCTAAAATCTAAAAACACATGTAAATTTTGCCAAACTTACATAATATATATCAACCAACAACTCATTTGAATGGAATATTATAAACCCCTCTAGCAAATTATAACACATAATCAATTGAATAAACCAACCGAACAGAAACATATCTCTAGGTAGCATCCAAATACCAGAAAATAAAACAAAAGCACTAGAGTCTTCTCTCCAAATACATAAATAACATCCACACCATAACACACTGTTAAACTCATCTTGCTAACTTCTAGAATATAATCAGAATAAAAAACGCCAAAAATCTCTTCCTATTTAGACCTCGAATAGACATATAGCAGGTATCCGTTAATGGAGGAAGCTAGTAAAAACTATATAAATGTTTTCAGATAATGAACGCGAACCCCTTTACTAATGGTCAAATAAATTAAGTTGCTTTCATATTGGCAATGTCTAGAAGCGATCGCATGGCGAACCTCATAAAAATATATATGAGAACCTTAGGGATCCCCAAGTGAGACAAAAAATATGTAGAAGCTCAATATTTCTCAATCCCATACACACCAAGAGAAAGACTAATGAGTAAAGCTAGTCAAATGCATATCTGTATCCATTTCCATTTCTTCTTTTTTACCAAAAAAAAAAAAAGAAAAAAAAATATTATTTTCTTACAAGTTGAAAGACCTTATAGCTAACTTGCATAAACGTGAGGGCCATCACGTTGTATGCCAGCAAAGCAAGTAGATATCCACGTGTGATAGAGATAGGATGGGAAAAAAAAAAAAGAAAAAGAAAAAAAACCCTAGAATCAAAATGAAAAATCCAATCATTAAAAATTGTCATAAACAAATCAAGTATGCCCATCTTACAGACAACTACGTACTTCATTTTTTTTCTTTTTGTTTTCTCAATTTAAAACTCAGGCCATCTATAATCCTAATCCTTTTTTTCTTTTCCAAGAAAGATTTACTACATATACGAGTAACAACATATGAAATTTGGACACATTATTCATTATCTTTGAAAATTTAAACAATCATGAATGTTTACAAAAACTTCCACTACCAATTTTTCATTTGCTACTATCGACCTTGGACGTGAGTTGTTCTCCTGTTATCTATAACCCTTTTGTCTCCATTTAATTGATAACAGCTCCATTTCCATTGATTGCCATTTGGGCCTCAGCTTCCTTGGCCTCTTTCCTGAACTTCTTGTAAATGTCTCAAAAACTTCCTCGCCCTAAGCACCGAAACAAAAGACACAAGAGCACCAAAGACCGTGGCTGCCGTAATGATAACAAAAGCCAATTGGTAACATTTCACCCCATGACATACTAATTCTTCACCAGGCTTTCTCGTCAAACCCAAAGCCGCCATTTTCCTCCTAGCTTCCTTATCATACAAATGGCCCGTAACGCGAACATTAAGCAAATACGCCCCGACTGGACTCGCAACCGCGCCGAAAATGTACAGCGTGGAGTAGTACTTGAGACCAAAGATTTCGGATATTATTGCAAATATCATAGGCCACTCTGCACCAAAACAAAACCCTATAACTATGGATGCAATGTATAGGCCACTAGGGACATTGAATGCTATGAGTAGATGGCCAATGCATGAAATTAGGATGATTATGGTGAGCACGAGTGTTCTAGGGAATTTGAATTTTGTTTGCAATGATTCCGACAGGAATCCGGCTGCACACGTCCTAAGTAGTTCCATATGCTAACGAGTGAAACAAATGTGCTTATGCTTTTCTGAGGATACCCTAGGGATGTCCCAATCTGACCCAAGTTGTCTATAGCGATCCATGTTCCTCCAATACCACAAGTTGTTGCTAAGAAGAGAGTTAGCATGTCCACACTGAATAGTGCTTGCGGGATGGTGAAGTCCTCTCCTCTATGTGGTGGCCTGAACGCAGTCTTCCAACAAGAGGGTAGCTTTTCCCTTTCAGCTACAGGCTTGGCTCTGGTTCCTGTCTCGATCACGGGTGGGGGTGCAGGTGCGGGTGTGGCTTCGGGTTTCGGATCTGTTGCTGGGTCGGGTTTTTCGGTGGTGATTATGATGGGGGCTTGACGGGTTATAAAGAGATGCTTTCTTGTCCCTGCAAAGTAGTGCCATGCTAACGGCATTGTTAGTGATCTTCCCAAATCCTCCCACAACGCTGCCATTTATCCACTTCATATGTTCTTGTTGTCTCTTAATTATTAGTTCCTTTTCATGTGGAGAATGATATAGGTCATAGCCCTCTTGTAGAAACAACAGTAGGAGATCATCTTCGGTCTCTAGCAAACACTGTTATAAAGAAAAATGAGTTAGATTTGTCATTCACAAAGCTCGCGGGCAAAACAAGCATATCATAGAAATTAGTAGACAAGAAATACTGGATAAAAAAGTAGTAAAATATCTTGCATTCCTATGGTTGTAAGCAAAAGTTGGATGATTGAATGCTCGAAGTTATTTTTTCTGTGGAAAATTACACAAGAGAGAGACTGAACATTTTGGTTCAAGTTCTAATAAAGGATGAAATGCTTTATTAATATAAAGAGAATATAAATATTGCTAAAAGCGGTGTAAATAGAGAATGTCTAATATACATTGCGACTTAGCATGTTAAGTGTTAAGGTGGATGCTGATTAGTTATACCACTTTTAATAATATTTATTTCCTCTTTATACTATTGAAAGATTTCATCTTCCATTTAAACTTGAACCTAAATGTTTGTCCTATGTTGTAACACTCAAGAGCCTAGAACGTTACAACTCATCACAAGTCATTACTAAGTAATGACACGTTAAGGTTCCTAACTTGTCTAGAATCCACAAACACATGTAAATTCTACCAAACTTATGTAATATATATCAACAAACAACTTGTTTGAGTGAAGTATTATAATCCCCTCTAAAACCACAAAGTGTAACACATAATCTACTGAATAAACCAATAAAACTGTAATATATCTTTAGGTAGCATCCAAATACCAGAAAACAAAACAGAAACACTAGAGTCTCCTCTCCAAATACATAAATAACATCCACACCATAACATACTGTCTACTGAACTCATCTTGCTAACTCTTAGAAGCCATAATTGTATAGGTATCCCATGCCATCACCATCCTGCATAGACTAAATGCTTGACTCATCATAAATTATATAACAATGTGTACCTACAATTGAAAGGGAAATTCCATAAGGGGTGAACTAATGCCTAGTATGTGAATACCTAAAGGCACATATACATGTCAAGCAAGTACATAATTTAAATACATTAAATGCAATCAGGTTAATCTCTTATTTAAGTCATGCAATCAATATACAGGGGTACTCCTAACCTCGTACACTTTATTTTTATAATACATACATGTATATATATAATATATTAAGGATACTACCATTGCTAACCTTAATACTACTTTATCGAGAATTGTTACCCTTGGCCTTAATACCTATGAGTCATCCTAATATTACCTAAATCATTTCAATGTGCAACTTCACTAGAGATAGCATCACACAAAAATCAATGGGATACCCCTTAGGAACATCATGACTTACCAAGCTACACACCCTTAAAACAAGACACAAGGTCATCCTTCTTCAAAAGTGTGACAAAGATCTGTTTTTACCCCCATTAAACCCATGACAAACACCTTTTAGGATTTAAGAAAACATTAAAGGGCTAAAAAAATCACATTTAGGGGTGGGAATGCGAGGTAGGCTCAATGGGACAGATTAAAAAAAATTGGCCCATAAGATTTGTAGGCCATTTGGCCTACCCTATGTGGCCCGCAGGTCGAGGTGAGCTAACTTATTGTAGGCACATAGCCTACCTAAATTATTAAAAAAACAAAGAAAAAAAAAATGAAACAAAACAAAAAAAGACTAAAACATGTGCTAGCCAAGTCACTTCACTTGAGAATTGAGATAGAGTTTAAATTAGCATAGCAACACCAACTTTCTTTCATTTCTATCTTCTCTCTCATCTCACATTCTCACTCCACTTGTCGACTCAATCCACTAGATTTAACTCCTAAATTACCTAGTCAACCGATATGCTTTTTTGATCTACCTAATCCTTTTGTTTTGCCTCATTTTCACCTTAGATATAATTTTTAGCCTATTCCTTGACCCCCAAGATTAATTAGAGAACCCCTTAAACTTTAGAACAGTCAAAAGAATGGATTAAAATGAATCTAGGTTCTATTTATCAAAATTAATATAATTACCATTAAATTATAAGATGTGGATGAGGAACCAGTTGTTGAAGTCATAAGCGAATAAGTTAGGGTAGGCAACTATTTTACTGGGATGTTAATTGTTTATGCTAAGAGTAAACGAATCTAATCAATATTTTACTTTTAATAATTTAATATTGTGTGCCGATTTTGTATGCGTCGAAGCAATAACCAATTAAATAAGCAAGTCGTGGATTATTTTCACCACCGGCTGAAGATCGGGCATTCGAGATGAAATGGCAGATAGATTAGGCTATGAATGGATAGGCGGATTATCTTTGTGGCTCCTGCAAATCGAGTCAATCAAAACAAAGATGAAATATAGATAAATTTAGGGGAAAAGAAAGAAGAATCGTAGAGAAAGGAAGGAAAGTATAATGCATGAGAAGGATATAGAAATTAGAAAAAGTGACATTTTGCAACTATGAGGATCGTAAATTTATTTTGGATACATTATACCGGAGAAAAAGTTACGTGAAGCATAAGAAAGAATAGAGAAACCAAACAAAACAACCAAGACGGTAATAATGCAAGGGGACATGGCACTATGCCATGAGTATTCCTAGTATCTTCAAATAAGACCATGGACTAAAAACTAAAATGCCGGTACTATAAGCTTAACAGTTTTAAAACGATCAATAATTGATGAACCTGTGGATCCCATGGAAATCATTTTAATTAAGTCAAAGAAATGGAGTGAAAATATAGTTTAGAAAGTTAAATTAAATATTCATCAACGAGGAACCATTTACAACAAGAGCTTATTTACGTTCTACCTGTCAACCATTCGGCAATGGACTAATAGATAGATGACCTACCCAAGCTTCTAATAGAAAACTATGAGTAGCTACGTGGAGGTCTTAAATTAAATTTCTGGATAGATTAGGACAGGGGAGCAGTTTATTCTTCAAGAATTATTGCCGCAACTCCTCGTGCCGTGGCACTTGTTGAATGAATTCCCACGGTCTGTTAGAGTTCAACATTTGATTGAGAATTGACAAATGAAAGGAAGCAAATTAACAATGCTTCAGCCTCAAGATATAAGCACAAAAAAAGGGAATTGCAATCGTTATGAGTAGTCAAATATCATGATGTTTTACTATATTGAACCGCATATGCATGATTTCATTTATAAATAACGCATACCTTGAAGATTAGCCAAACACGATCCACCCATCTCAACAGCTCCTGGAATGGGGTAAGCTGCACCAGGCGCATCGGTTGGTCCATGAAGAGCCGTTTGGGAAGATATGCCCGTAGGGGTCGTACTAGAGGGTCGTGCTGATGCTGAATTGCTAGTGTTTCCGTCTTCTCCAACAGGATTAACACCGGAGCTTCCACTTCCAAATTGCAAAGCATTAGGGTGGGGAGTTCCTATACCTGACCCGTACTTCCTTTTCTTGTTTTTTTCTGCCTCGCCTTTTTTCTTTTTAGTTGCCGATTCCATACGATTCTTTACCTCAGGAGGAACAAGAGGGCAAATTGCAATATCAGATCCAGCAACACCACCCAGATGCGCCTCCACTCTTGCAACGTTTCCAGTATGAATTTCCTGACAATAATTACATTTCCACTTTTTTTTCCATCTTTTTCATATGTGTCCACGTGATTCCATGCTTCATTGTTGCTTCTAACATCAACATTTGTATACCCAAGCTAACACCCAAAAGAAAAAAAGAAGAAGAGATGAGAGACTGTAACTCATAGAACCAACCATCTAAAGATGTAGAACAAAAGGAAAAGCATAAATACTAAGAGGAAATGTTAACGGATGCGGTTGTGGGAACTTGCTTAAAATCCAACATATGTTGTTTATCTCGGAAAGGAAACGCCAAAAATGTCCCTTCAAGTTTTTTTACCGATTTTCAGTTTAAGTCATAGATTGATTTAAAAACAAAAATTTGATAGTTATTAGAAGTTTTACTATAAAAAGAATTATTTAAAAGGAAAAAAATTTAGTGTTAATATTTTTTTGAGACATAAGTGTGATACTTTAGATATTAATTATTTTTCTATAATTTTGATGGTTATAAGGAGTTTTACTATAATCAAACAAAAAAACACTAAATATTTCAAAAGACGCAATTAAACAAAAGTGAGCAATCAGTGGAAGCAAAAATCAATTATAAGGGTGTTTGGTTGATTTAAGAGTTCAATTGAACTTAACCATATTTAAAACAGTTTAATTTATACACAATAAATTTAATTGCTTTTAATGGTTTGAAGATATTAGTTAAACTCCTTTAAACTGGTTCGGCTTGATTTTGAGCCACTTTTAAAATTCTCTTATTACTTTGGTGACTTTGTGTCATTTATAATATACATCCATTATTTTAATTTTTATTTATACCATTTGATGTAAGATTTTAAGTTAAAAGAATGTGATAAGTGTACTAAAGCCATATTTGGGTATATAAAAAATAAAAGAGTTACGGGTAATAATTCATGAAAACAAGCTCAATCTGCTACCTAGTCATATCTTGTAGATTCCCTACAAAATCATTTCATAACCAGCTAGCAAGTTGATAGGAAAAAAAGGACTATACACTATTAGGCAGGGTTGGATTTCCTTTTTCTTTTCTACCCTAAGCTTACCACGTTGAACCTATTTATTAGCATTGGATGGTTGGAAAACGTCGCTTCTGTTTTTTTTTTTCCCTATAGATCCATTCAGGTTAAAGCGGTTCGTTTGGATCAACTCATTAAATTTGCAACGTGAGACTTTTGTATACTCTCTATACGGAACCGTACAGCCTAGTCAACTATAGATCTGAATCTCGATAGCATATTATTCAGATAAATCTACCTAATGAAACAGGTGACTACGGCGCAGTTTTCCTGGCTAAGTAGACCACATTAACAAAACGAGAACTTACCACGTTAGTATCCGAAGGATCGGCGCGGTCCATCCTTTTGCAGCGTCAAAAAATCTTGATGGAAACTAGCTGCATGTTCACATAAGTAAACAATCCTTCAGTACTGTGGCTAAAGATTAATACTAGGATTTGCAAAACCTCCGTTACAATTCATAAACTCGCTTTTCCGGGACAGAAAAATTTCAGTGACGGAATTAAAGAATCCGCAATTCATAATGGGAAGAGAAAGAGAAGACTAAGAATTGATGGTGAAGCATGAAGTACAGTAAGAGAAATATGGACAAAAGGCGTACCTTCTTCAACCAAAAACCGGGAGACCTAAGGGGATCTTTCGCTTGATAGGAGCCGGCCAAGAGGAAGAGGAAGGAGCAAATCTTTATACATAAAAGAAGTTAGAAATGAAGGGTCTGTGGACGGGGACGGGGGACGGTGGACGGTGGACGGTGGAAAGCAGCAAGTATTGTCGTTAAAATTAGTCTTTGTATGTCCATGATAAGTGTACAAAAAGAAGCCACAATTAAATCTAGAATATGAAGTAATCATTAAATTAAACTATAAATATAATTAATAATTTAATGAAAAATTTATATAAAAATAGTTTTAAAGATGATAATAATGGAAAAAATAAATAAATAAACACGTAAGTCTTCGTCAACGTTGATGGGCCTTTCCCTAACCAAGCCCACCGGGTATTTACTGTACTCACCCTCAAGGAAAGAGCCAATATCCAAGAAATATTCGTAATGTTGGATGACGTTGCATTGCTTGGCCATATCGCTGACGTTTTTATTATTATTATTATTATCGTTATATTCTACTTTGACGGCTCTAGCAAGAGAAATCAAGCATCACCTCTTTGCACAAACCCATTTACAAGAACTATATTTCTCAAATATAGAATAATCATGTCATAAAATTTAATTTCCATTATAAACATTATAAAATTTAATTTCCATTATGACGTACAGTGCATTAATTACATAGAACAATCCTATCATAACATTTCGTACAAGTTAGATACAATTAAAAATTAGATTATGGAGATATTATATCTTCATCAGATTCATCCATACAATTAACTTAAAAATATGATACTATCTTTGCAAGAACTTTTAAGTTTTAAATATATTTATCATTATAAACTATATAGCATAATCCTTTTAAAAAATAAATAAGAAGAAGAAGAAAACACAAAACAAAAGAAAGCACACATCCATTGGTACATGATCCATACATCGTGTATATGACAACAAAACTATATTTAAACACATAGGATTGTAAATGAGCTAAGTCAAGCTTTTCGAATTCAAGCTCGACTTATTACAAAAATTATTAAGCTCAAATCAAGTTGAGTTTTTATTAAGCTTAAAAATTATAAGCTTGAGCTCGAATTCATGCTTTTTAAGGAATTTGAATCTTGACTTGACTTGTTTATATAAACGAGCTTAAACTCGAGTTTATTTATCTAAATAAGCTTAAATTTAAGCTTAAACTTATTTAAATAAATGTGCCCAGATGAGTTTGAGTTTAAGCCCAAATGAGGTCAAAGATTAACTTAAGTTAGAATGAAAGCTCAAAATTTATGTTTTCATCTATTTTAATTGGCTCACCCCACGTTGCCCACGATTTAAAGCATGCCACCTCTAAGGCAATGCAGGTTGGCTCGCCTAAAAAAAAAAAAGACACAAAAACTTCAAACTAAAATAAAACAAGTGCGGGATTTGAGTTAGGTTAGCTCAACACAGGCACAATAGCACTTTTAAACTTACATTTCTCTCATCTCACTCGTCATCACTCACTTACTCTCACTCTTAGTCTGAAACTCAACACTGTACACACCTCGCATCAGGATCGCTAGTCATCGCCGCTACCTAGTCATCATGGGAGAGCATTAACCCACCAACCACCACACCACACACCTACCCATCATCATCCGAAACTGAAATACGAACCCAGCCACTCCACTATCATCTGGAACTAACACACCTCCTCTAATCAGCCATCTTTAGTCATCATTGTAACATCGTCATGTGCGGTGAGTCATCGACACCCCTACAGTTGCTTTTTTTTTTTTTTTTTAATTTACTATGGATTGGGGTTTAGGGGTTCAATTGTTCGTTTGTTGGGCTTTGGGTTTCGGGTTAGAAGTTGGATGTTAGTTGTTTGGGGATAGGAACTAGAAGTTGGGGATTGGGTTTTAGGATTGTAATATAAAACTAGGGGAAAAAAACTGTTTAGGAAAGGTTAGCAAGCTAACCTACATTGGCTTACAAGGCGGGCTAGGTTGACTTTTTTGGCCCGCTTCAACTCTTGTATAAATGAGTGCTTGTTTGGCCTGAATTCCCGCCCCCGGTTGTAATAAGATTTTTTAAAATGTTTATAATTTCAAATAAAAATTCATAATATAATATATCGACTCATGAACCTACTCTTAAGCCTATTCGTAGCCCATCTCATTAATAATATAAACAAGAGCTTACTCACAATTGTGCTCATGAGTTTGTTAGTGAACCTGTTAGTGAATTTGTTTATAAGCCAACTCGATAATACTATAAATGAGCATGCTTGAAAACTTGTTTGCAAACCTAATCACAAGTTAGCTCATTAATAATATAAATGAGCCTACTTACGAGTTAGCTTATTAACAATAAAAATGTGTGTACTAACTCAAACTATCTAAGCTAAAGCTCAAACTCAATTCATTTAAATAAATGGATATTATTTTAAGTTTAAGCTTGACTCATTTACAAATCAAGCTCAATTCGTTTAAATAAATGAAATACTCACAAACTACTTGAGCTTAACTCATTTATACCCTTAAACACACATAATTCTCTATCAACGTTCGGATGACCTTTATGCTTTATCAATGCTTCCTTTGGTGTTAAGAAAGAAGTCCATGAACGCCGAACGGGCGTCGGTGCCAGCCCTACGGCTTGTGTAACCTGCAAGAAATATTTTTTGCCGCCTACACAGTGAAATCTGGAAATCAAGTGCCAAACCAATCTTATACTTTGTTTTGGAAAAATATAGAGAAAGGTGATTGGGAGAAAGAAAAATAGGAAAAAGGAAAAGAAGGGAAATTATGGAAAAAATGAGAGTACAAAAGCAGGAAAATATAAGATAGAAAAAGTTTAAATTTAAAGTCGTTGTTTTAGGTTACTTATAATATGTTCTAAAATTCAGTTCTATTTAAATTATGAGAAACATAAGAACTCATAAACTTAACGGTCTTTTATTTACTAATTTTTTACTATAAAATAGATATCATGGAATAATTTCAACTATTAAGTCCTGTTAATTTTTAGATATATGTGATTAGTGTTCCTGTAAGTGCCTCTCGTATAGATACGGTAAATACATGGTCTAGGAGTGGAGTTGAGTAGATATCTACCATTAGACCCCGTTTGGATTAAATATATTGATTATAAGATAAAGGAGAAAATTATATATAAGAGAATTAATATTTAGGATTATGTTTAAATAGATAATTAAATTTTTAAATGATTTAAATAAAATCAATGTAACATTAAGAGGTTTAAATAAAAAATTTTCATCGTGGTGCTATTATAACACTATTATTTGGAGTTAACATGGCAAGTTAAAATGATAATTGGATATTGACATGACTCGGTTAAAATAAAATATTGTAACTAGAAAGAAAAAATAAATAAATTTTTAAAAAATAAAAAGAATTTTTTTTAAAAAGGAAAATAATAGAAAAAAATAACACAAGAGGAAAAGAGAGAGAGGGAAGGAGGGGGTTGCACCCAAGAAAAAAAATAAATAAAACAAAAAAAAAAGCAAAAAATCCAATCAAGTCGCAACTTGATCAACCATCCTTGGATATTGGTCTACCAAAGACTCTAGAAAGTGGTTTTCAGTTATTTTTAAGTATTAAATTCTAATCTTAGTTATTTGTTTTTACATGTTAATTATTACTTGTGATTAAGAAATTGTCATACACATAAGCCAAGTAAATCGAATATTGCCTTTTTGTATATGGGTATGCTTATAGGTCTAAAAACTCAATTTATATTCAACTCTACTTGCTTTGATGTTTGTGGTTTACAGCTAAGCCCATCAGGTATTTACTGTCGACTATAGGTCGAATATCTAGAACGAAGTGGCCTGTAGGTGGGTCTGTGATTGATATGAGGCATATAAAAAGAAATTGACAATTGGAAGCAATCGTGATATGGGACTTCATAGTGGACGAAGACAATGGATTGGATTACTATCAAGGAGAATCCTATATGGGATGATTAGTATTGGTTATGGACATTGATCTTGGCGTTGGCCTTGGGATGCTGGGAAAGTTCCCGTCTGTGTTATCGCAACCTAAACAAAATAATGTTTACTGTTATTACAACTCAAGCAATACCATCTAGATTGGTAATGGACACGAAATAGTCAGATGGTCAGGCCGATTCTTTAGTTTCTAGTGTGAACTTAGCTCATTTTTATATTTATTTTGAGCCTGATTTCTACATTTTAAATGATTTAGAAGATTCTTTCTATGTGTTTAGATAATAAACTTTTAGTTGATTGTTCGACTTATAAGATAATTTAATTTTTAAAATATTTTAAGATATTTATATTGAGGATTTTAATAATACATAGGATTTTAGAACCTTTCATATTCAATCTATATATAAGAGTATGTAACAAAACAATTATATCCTATAGTCTCAAAATATATCAAAATTTATAAATTAGTATGTATATACGAATCATAGATCCCTTAGATCACATCCCATTCTCAATACCTAAATTCTACTCCTAAGAATTTGTTTACCTTTTAATTTTTCTGTTCATGCTAGATGTAAGAAAGGAAGATGATGCATATTTTTTTATTGAAGTGGCCATCTGATTTGGTTAAAGGAAATGCTTGCTTTCATGCTTGAGAGGAAAAAGGACACCGGCCAAGAAAAACATCAACCGTGAAGGTGTATATGATAGTTGCAATTAATAAAGAAATATGGTTTTTTTGGAGTCCGAATTGTCAATCCCACAAAAGACACTCTAATGCATACGGGATTAAACTCGTATCCGATTTTATTGAGAAAAAATAAATATTTCACAAAATGGACAAAACTAAAGATTTAGTTAAATTGATAAAAATTGTCTAATTTAATTGATATATAACTTCACTTCCAAACCTGGAATTAAATGAAATTATTTAATGACCACGCGTCAACTAATTATGGATTTTGATAATTCAAAAAATTGTCTAACAATCTTTCTCAAGCAATACTAGATCTATTTATCCAACTCAATATCCTAAATCTTTGATAGTCATCCATAATCAGAAAGATGTATCATGAATGAAAGAACTAATGGCTGTATAAACAAAAGTGATATTCTCGAACTCTTCAATATGTTACATCTTGTTAGTGTTAAATTAAGAAATCATCTCTCATTCTCTTCCCAAATTCACTAATCAATTCAAATGCTTAGATATAGAATTAATCATATGAGATACACATAGTTTACATCAGTTAATCAAAACCCATAACATATAACCATAATCAGCTTAAAATAGGAAATATTTTCATTAGATTACAGTTAAAGTTATCAGGATATTAAAGTTACAAGCAAATTAAAAATCCAAGTCATACTTAATTAATCATATGAGATACACACAATTCACATCAATTAATCAAAATCCATAACATATAGACACAATTAGCTTAAAATAGGAAATATCTTCGTCATATTATAATTAAAGTTACAAGCAAACCAAAAATCCAAGTCATACTTCATATAAAATGACTAAGCTAAAATCTTGCCCAATTTAAACCATAGTAGTAAATAAGCTAATACTACCCTACGAGACGATGAAACTAAGCTAAATACAAATATGATCAGATAATATGAAGTACCACTCCTTTTTGGATGTAGGATCTATGTTATTCTAAGCTAAAATTTCGCTACCCATATTCTTTTCTTATTCTTCTTTCTAAATTCAACACTTAGGTAGACCTAGACATGGGAACTAGCAATTCCTAGCTCTGAAAAATGGGGAATCGAAACTAAACCTGAGAAAATCGGTTTCGGGATGGTTCCACAAAATTGTCATTTCTCTTGATTTTGGGATCTAAATTATCTTAAAAAAAAAAAATGAGCCAAGAACCTCATAACCTTTAATCCATTTTTTGATGGGTTGTAAAGAATCTACATTTATTTGTGTAGAAATGCATTTAATTTGAGTTGTAGTTAACAATATAAGAAAAAAGTCAAAAACTAAAAAAAATATATTAAAAGACAAAAGTTAGTCTCACATTACTAAGGAGTGAGAACATTCTTTTGGTGAAAGTCAGTATATACCCAACAAGACATCTTTGCATGCATATTTATTTCTTCTACTATTATTAATAATATATTAAATATTTTGAACAAGAAAAAAAAAATTCTCTTAATTTACATGATAATTATAGGGGTAAGAGGGTAACCCTATTTTATCGGTACCCACTTGTACCTTACTCGACCTAATAGGTTCTAAGTAAGTATTAAAAGTCATAAGGTAGATTTTTTGTATAAATTTTTTTGAAGCTTGCTCCTATAGGATAGTGTCTAAGTATTTGATCTTTTTATCCTATACTCACCATAAAACCTATACTTTAAAGTATATAGGATACAAGTTTTAAGATACCTTATATCCATCTTGCAAAAAGATAACATTTTATATAATGGTATAAATTGTTTATTGAAGAACAATTATATTAAATATAATCACATGTAATCACAATTCTCATTAAAAAAAAAAATCTCATAGAGATATTATTGAATCATGCTTAAAAACTTAAAATTCAACAAAGTAAACTTTATTAAATCACACTTAAAAATTACTATAATAGAGAGTTAAAACATTATATAGACATTTATCTAAATTCTAAATTAAATAAAGTTCAACTCATCATTCACATATTCTTATAACTTTATGACATAATTTACCAAATTAAAAAAAAAAATAACTAAAGCTCATATTCTCTTTCTAAACATTCATAAAAATTAACTAAAGTTGAACTCATCCCCTTCCTTATTTATACCCATACCTGCAAAGAGGAAAAAAAATTCCATAAAATGGGTTAGAATAGATATGAGGCTAAAGGATGCAGATGTGGCTGAAAAGTGATAATAGTGAGATTAAACAACAGAGATATGACGAGGGTTTTCGTTAGGTCACAATCCTCAACTTTTAAAATTGGAGTTTGAAAATATTATTACCTAATATATATTTTTTTAGCGAGTTAAGTTTTCTCATAGGATTTTTTATAAAACCTGAAACTCAATCAAAAACCTAACCCAATACCCAAATCTATCTCGAAACCTTATAGGATAATTAGCAAGTTGTGCGAATTAGGTACCCTATAATGATCCACCAGGTGGCATCCTTAGGTTTGAAAAGGTCCTATCTAGTGTTTGCCATATTGCCACACAACTCTAAATAAATGAAGGCCCAATGAAGTTAATTTCATGTAAGCCTACTCTATCAACCATATTATTGAAATCTACCATGGAATTCCAGCAAGGTAAGTTACCTCCTTTATGCTCAGATAATTTTCAAATACAATTAACGTCCCCGTTAATTAACCAGGGAAAAGTGCAAGACTGGGCCCAACACTTGTCTCGTCTACCACAACGTGCATAAATGGTGGTTAGAAAACAAACTTCACTAGGGCAAGGGTTCCAATATTTAATGGTCACAAGCTGCTCTTCATTTTTTACTACGTCCGCTTGGATGGTCCTTTTCCAGATGATGATGAAGACCCTATTCCATTGGGATCCACTACAAGTGGTGGACGAGCATGAGATAGGGTTTGCATGATTTAGGGTTAGTCTCCATCAAGTTAAAGTTATGAATGAGTTACGTTACTTTGGACTATTGAAGTAGGAAATTGATTTTAGTATAATAAATGAATCTTCGAATTGTAGAATAATGTGTATGAATTAAATATAAGAACATCATGAGATGAGTGTGATATAACTTTTAATAGATGTTCATGGAGTAAAATATCTATTACATTGTAATTTGGTATTTGCAATATGAAATTAGGTGTGTGAGTTTTTGGCGTCTCATGTGAAACATATCAAATGTGTGGAGTGTACATTTTTTGTCATGGAATAACATTTTGGCCGAATGATGGAAGTTTTCCACCTACATGAAGTACCATCAAAGAGATGTATATGGAAGTGGATCGAATTGATTGGGATAAGATCAAAATCATTATTTGAATATTTGGTTCTTTTTGAATTTTATATTTGAAATTTGAAGTTGTCATATATTATATTTAATTAAATTTTTGCTTGTTAATTTTACTATCTTATCTTTAACATGTACTCTTTGAACAATGATTATTTATGACGTTATCTAATAAAAGTAATAAATTTGATAAGTAAAAGTTAAATTAGATATAATATTTATTTTAGTATATCGATAGATAAATGTTTACTTGAATATTACATTTATTTATTTCGAATTTCAGATGCAAAAGTACATCGCAAAGTTCGAATTGTAATCACGGAATTATCCCTTAAAATATCTGCAACTTTTAATAAGCTCTTCGTTAAGATAAAACAAATAAATAATAGCATTTAGCTCAAGAGGAGCGGGATAATAGTCATTCAAAGCCATGAATGCAGCAGAGCACATGGGCAATGTGGAGTACTATGTTGTCTTGTTTTTCCTGCTTTTGATAAAGCATTCATTCATGGGTCGTTTTCACATCACACAACGATGGCATTTTCGAATCACCAGCGATAATATAGTCCCCATACACACTACTTTGTTGAATTCTTTGCTTTTGTTTGGCTCTTTGCTCATGGGAAGTACTGCTAAGACCTTTTCAGAGAGAGAGATCAGGATAAGAGTGAGTAATGATTGACGTATGAACGATGAGAATTGTATGTAAAAGTGAAATTATGCCAGTTGGGTACTAAAATGGTGTTAGGAGTAAAACGGAGGAACAACAGCGGCATTTTCTCTATGTACTTTTTACAACTATCTTTGTCTGGTATTTATTCAATCCACGTTTCTTGTTTTGTTTTCCTTTGTGAAAGTCAGGTAACTTATTTTTGCTGAGATAAAGGCATAGGGGTGAGCTAGAAAAAGGTCAAGCTTGCCGGTCCCACTAGGCACATGAGCTGGCCTGCATTCCTATTGTTGGACAAGTTTATGTTGCGAGTGCAAATTTAATTTCAAGAAAAAACAGAAAAGAAAGTCGAGTTGGAAGAAATACAATAATTATAATAAGTTACCAGCTAAAACAACTTTCTTGTACTGGGTATGAAAAAATAAACATACGGAAATATAAACTTGGAATAGCGTGACAAGGACATTTACTAATTCAAATGTATTTTTCAAGTAATTGGGTCTGTTTAAGGTATACAAATTACTCAAATATAGCATATAAATAAAAGGATTAATCATGAATATCTTCGTCAAATTATAATTAAAGTTACAAGCAAACAAAAAATCCAAGTCATACTTCATATAAAATGACTAAGCTAAAATCTTGCCCAATTTAAACCATAGTAATAAATAAGCTAATATTACCCTACGAGATGATGAAACTAAGCTAAATACAAATATGATCGGATAATATGAAGTACCACTTCTTTTTGGATGTAGGATCTATGTTATTCTAAGTTAAAATTTCACTACCCATATTCTTTTTTTATTCTTTTTTCTAAATTCAACACTTAGGTAGACCTAGACATGGGAACTAGCAATTCCTAGCTTTGAAAAATGGGGAATCAAAACTAAACTTGAGTTAATTATGCCTATCACCTATCAACTAAACTAAACTTGAGGAAGAGTATAGAACAATTATGAATTTGCAAAATAATTTTGCAATTGTGTGTGGGTGTCTTTTATTATTATTATTTTTAAAAATGAGCACAATCATAATTTAACTAGCTAAGTTCTAACATATAAACCATCCTATAAAATGAAAAAAATTCTATTCAAATTGATTCACATAGATCTAACCACAATCTGTTCAACATATATCAAGTACATCAATATTTATAACAAATGTTTTGCAATTTCTTGATCACTTGTCTTAAGATCTATAGTTTGTAGTATAATTTATAAAGATTGAGCAACACAAATACATTTAATATAAGATTCATGAACCGGTTAAAATTAGTTTACACTATGTGGATTTCCTCGTAAAGCATCATATATAATTTGAACCTCTAAGACATTTTGTTGATTGCTAAGAGAATTCTTGTGCTTTACTGATTGGGCTAAATCTTTGCAATTACAACCATTGTTATTTTTACACATCTAAATATTGCATTTGTAACAAATAAGAGAAAAATCTTCTCTTATTGTTTTTACTCAATTAGGCTATATTTTTAATAACTTGTTTCGTTCTTAACTGTTGTTTGATGGACTTGGCCACAATCTTAAGTCATATGTTTTTGTGTGTATGTTAGTGGATTTTTTTTTTTTTTCATAACTCATTTTCATATAGTTAGTGCAAGGATTCTTCTAATAATCGAATTTGTTTTCATAATAATATTTTTTTCCATGTTTTTTCTTGAATGTGATGTGTGGCAAAAAGCGAGGTTGAGATTTTTTTTTTAGATAATAATTTCCTATATTAGTTCTTATGGTTATGATTTTACCACTTATTATTAAAATGGCAAGTGCAATGTAATTTATGGCCGGGTTTAAAATGAACCTATCCAAACAAATATGTTTTCCACTAGTAACATAAAAGTGATTTTGCTACTTTTGATATTGGCATAATTGCCAAAACTTTATCATTTCAATTCGTACTATGTGGATGACCATTGTAGATGTGTATGGCAAAAGATCATACCATATTGGTGACCATAGTCAACCACATGCTAGTGTAATCTTTTGATGGTACCCATGGATGTTTGCCTCTTTTTCTTTATGACCCTTAGTTGAGTAATAGGCTCAAGCAACTATTTTAGCTCAACATCAACAGTCTAAATAATTGAAGTTAGGTAGGTAGTGAATTGTGATACTTGTTAAATAGAATACCAACATCTGACAAATTTAGAATTGAGAAACATAATATGAGACGTGAGATGAGAAAAAATTACCTTTGTTGTTTTTCCATTGAATGTATCGGTCCATATTAATAGGTATAAGAGACTAATCTAAAAACACAAACTATATGTACTAATATATTTTCCTAAATTGAAGAGTTGACCTAAAATAGAAAATATATATACTGATATATTTTCCTAAATTGAATTATTGACCTAGTCTACTTTAATATGGGAAGTTACAACAATCTAAAAACAGAAAATATATGTATAGATATTTTTTCCTAAATTTAAGTGTTGACCTAAAACAAAAAAATAGATATATAGATATATTTTCTTAAATTGAAGTATTGACCTAGGCAACTTTAATACTCCCCCTCAAGTGGGGGAGCATAAAGGTTACAAATGCCTAACTTGCCATGAGAAACATAAATTGTTGCTGGCCAAAGGCTTTGGTGAATATATCTGCTAGCTGTTGGGTTGTACGAACATGAGCCGTGTTAATGTTACCAGCAAGCAATTGTTCCTGAACGTAGTGACAGTCAATCTTGATATGTCTGGTCCATTCATGGAAGACCAAGTTCAAGGCAATATGAAGAGCAGCTTGATTGTCACAATAACCTCACATAGGACGATCATGGTGAACACCAAGAGAGCGAAGGAACAAGTTGAGCCAAGTGAGCTCACAAGCAGTTACCACCATATCACGATAATCAACCTCTGTAAAGGAGCAATAGACAGTTTGCTGCTTTTTGGTACACCAAGAGATAGGAGAACCACTAAGAGACAAGAAATAACCAGTGACAAATCACCAAGTAAGTGGACAACTAGCCCAATCAAAGTCATAAAAAGCATGAAGTTGAAGGGTACTATCAGCTAGAAGAAATAAACCTTAGCAAGGGGTAGTCTTAAGATACCGCAATACTCGAATAGCTGCATCCCAATGTTGAGTCTTCAGATTTTGCATAAACTGAGAAAGTACATGCATCGCAAAGCAAATATTAGGTCTCGTGATGGTGAGATACACGAGACGACCGATAAGTCGGCGATAAGGGTCGGGATCGTCCAAAAATGACCCATTAAAGAGAGCGAGGCCATGATTTTGCTCCATTGGAAAAGCAATTGGTTTGGAAGCAGATAGACTAAACTCAAAAAGAATATCAAGAGTATTGATATGCTAAAATCCAATTCCAATTAACAATCCTAATTGAAGATTCAATTAAGTAATTGTGAAACCAAAATTGGCATGAACCCTAATTGACGTGAAACAAGAATAAAATGAAGCTCCCAATTCTTTACTAGATATAACATAGTAGTTGAAATTAGGAATGACTTTCAATTGTTGATGTAACTCACCACAATCCCTTGATAGAAATTGATAAGAGTCAAATGGAAGAGATGAGTGCTCCTTTTCCACACAAAATAGTAGCCGTAAAATGATTGTTCAAAAAGTCCCTTTGTGTTGTCCTTTTACAAGTATTTATACTTGTTCTAAATATGGAAAATAACAAAAGAAAAAAATAGCTGCATAGGGGCCAATTCTTTAAGCTCTCCTTTGGTCAATTGAGCACAATGCAAGGCCAGTTTTTGTTCATTCATTTAGCTCTGCGAATCACCCACAAACCAAGCACTAGTGTGCTTGCTTGCCGTCCTATAATATCGACAAATGTACCTGATTAAATACAAAACAATTATATAAAGAAAATGAAGACACTATGTGAATATCTTTAGGTTCTAATTGTTCAAAAAATATTCTCAACACTAAGTTCTGTAGTCTTCTGGCTGTCGCTTTTGTTATGGGTCCTATAAATGCATTAGTTTGATTCCCATTATCTCCTTAAGCCTATGGAAGATTTTCCCTCAAATCTAATAGGTCTTCATAAATATCATCTAGTATATAAGGCAATAGATCTACAACATTAAATGTAGCAGAGACGTCATATCCTCCTGGCAATTCTAACTTGTATGCAATGTTATTGATGCGCTTTATAAATTTGAAAGGTCCATCTACTTTAGGTGAAAGCTTTTATGACTTCTTGTGAGGAAACCTATCTTTGCTAAGATCAATCTAAACTAAATCACCTAGATTATAGATTTTGGTTTTTCTGTTTTTGTTGCCTTGAAGTTTCTGCTGTTCCCAAGTTTTCTGAAGGTGTTCAGACGCCCTTTGATGAAGTTTCTGAATCTCCTTAGCTCGTTCTACTCCACTCAAGCTTTCTTCCCTTGTTGTCGAATTAGCTATTAAATCCAATGGAAGAGTAGGATTATAGCCATACACGACTTCAAAGAGAGACTTACTGGTTGAATTATGAGTTTACCTATTGTAAGTGAACTCAACAATAGGGAGACACAAGTCCCAATCAGTAAGATTCTTACCAATCGTTGCTCTTAGTAAGGCACCAAGAGTACAATTAATAACCTCCATTTGACCATCCATCTCGGGATGGCATGGGGTACTATACATGAGTTTACTACCAAGTCTTTTTCATAGTGTCTTCCAAAAAAAGCTAAGAAACTTAGTGTCTCTGTTAGACACTATGTTGTGTGAAACACCATGTAGTTTTACTATTTTCTACACAAAAAGGTTAGCTATAAAAAGTGTGTCATCTGTTTTGTGACAAGGCACAAAATGTGACATTTTGCTGAAGCAATCAACAACAACCATAATGGAATCCTTTCCTCTCTATGTCCTAGGTAGACCCAAAATGAAATCCATACTAATATCAATCCAAGGTTATGTAGGTAAAGGTAAAGGCATATATTCATCCTAAACTCCTTTCTTTCCCTTTGCCCTTTTGCAGACACCACACCTTTCCAATACCTTATGGACATTCTTCATCATACCCCTCAAGTAAAAAATGCTCCTTCAACAACTCTAAAGTTCTCTTTTCACCAAAATGACCAGATAATCCTCCAGCATGAGCTTCCTTCACCAAAAACTCTCTAACAAACCCATAGGGTATACATAATTTTCTGCCTTATATAGAAAGTCATCTATCATATAATACCCATCAACTATCTTTCCTCTAGAACATCTCTCAACAATTAATTTCAAGAACTCATCATGCAAATATTGTTCCTTCATCAATTCAAACCCAAGCAGTTTTGATTGTAGAGAGGTGATAAGTACATACCTACGTGATAAGGCGTTAGCTATAACATTCGTGCTTTCTTTCTTGTACTTAATCACATAGGAAAAACTCCCTAAAAATTTCACCCATTTGGCTTGGCGTTTTGATAGATGATGTTGACCTCTAAAGTGTTTCAATGACTCATGATCTGTAAAAATAATGAATTCCTTAAGAAGAAGATAATGTTGCCATGTCATCAACGCCCTCACTAGGGAATAGAACTCCTTATCATATACTGAGTAGTTTAAAGGTGCATCACTCAATTTTTCACTAAAATAAGCAATGGGCTTCTTGTCCTGTATCAACATAGCACCAATCCTTACCCTTGATGCATCACACTCCAATTCAAAAATTCTATCAAAATCAGGTAAAATTAACACTGGAGTAGTAGTTAGTTTTTCACCTCCTCAAAGCTCTTTTAAGCTTGTTCTCCCCAAACAAAAGGAACATTCTTCTTTGTCAATTCAGTTAACGAACTGATAATGCTACTAAAACTATTGACAAAACGTCTATAAAATGAAGCTAGTCTATGAAAACTCCTTATCTCAGCAACTGATTTTGATGTTGGCTAATCCCTAATAGCTTTTACCTTTTCTTCATCTACTCTGACAACAAAACTAATTATAATAAATCTAAGAAATGTTACCTCAGTATGATAGAAAGAACACTTCTTGAGATTTACATACAGTTGTTGCTCCCTCAGTACTAAAAACACGGCCTATAAATGTTCCACATGATTTTCTAGGTTTCCATTGTAAATCAAAATGTCATCAAAATAAACAACAACAAATTTGCCAAAAAATTCTTTCATTACATGATTCATCAGCCTCATAAAAGTACTAAAGGCATTAGTCAGATCAAATGGCATGACCATCCACTCATATAACCCATTGTGTGTTTTAAAAGTGGTCTTCCACTCATTTCCTTCCCTTATTCAAATTTGGAAATACTCACTTTTAAGATCCACTTTAGAGAATACATGTGCACTATGTAGCTTGTCTAACATATCATCAAGTCTAGGAATGGGATACCTATATTTGATGGTGATTTTGTTGATAACTCTACTATCAATGCACATCCTCCTTGTGCAATCCTTCTTAGGAACAAGAAGGTTAGGAACAACACAAAGACTGATACTTTCCCTAATAAGACCCCATTCTACCAATTCATCCACCTGATACTTCAATTCTTTAGCCTCTTTAGGGTTCATGCGATATGCAGGTCGATTTGGTAAAACTGATCTAGGCTGAAAATCAATGGCATGTTTAATGCTTCTTAGAGGTGGTAATCCCTCAGGTAATTCATTTGGAAATAGATCTTTGTACTCATCCAATACCTGAGTTACCACAGGGGGTAAATGTTCATGCCCATCCACCTCTAATGCATATCTCATCTGCAATAGATACATTGGCCTCTCATCTTCTATGGCCAATTCATTCTGCCCTACCAATAATGCCTTCTTCTTCCCAACCTTATTTATTTGCCTTTGTGCCTCTTGTACTTTAAAAGGTGACATAGGGTTCAACACTATTCACTTACCCTCTTTCTGGAACATGTATGTGTTCCTAAAGTCATCATGTAATACTCTCCTATCATACAACCAAGGCCCGCCAAGTAATATGTGAGATGCACGCATAGGAAGGATCTCACAAATAATCTCATAATTTAACTAGCTAAGTTCTAACATATAAACCATCCTATAAAATGAAAAAAATTCTATTCAAATTGATTCATCTAACCACAAACTGTTCAACATATATCAAGTATATCAATATTTATAACAAATGTTTTGCAATTTCTTGATCACTTGTCTTAAGATCTATAGTTTGTAGTATAATTTATAAAGATTGAGCAACACAAATACATTTAATATAAGATTCATGAATCGATTTAAATTTGTTTACACTATGTGGATTTCCTCATAAAGCTTCATATATAATTTGAACCTCTAAGACATTTTGTTGATTGCTAAGATAACTCTTGTGCTTTACTGATTGGGCTAAATCTTTGCAATTACAACCATTGTTATTTTTGCACATCTAAATAAAATTGCATTTGTAACAAATAAGAGAAAAATCTTCTCTTATTGTTTTTACTCAATTAGGCAGCATTTTTAATAACTTATTTCGTTCTTGATTGTTGTTTGATGGACTTGGCCACAATCTTAGGTCATATGTTTTTGTGTGTATGTTAGTGGATTTTTTTTTTTTTTTTTCATAACTCATTTTCATATAGTTAGTGCAAGGATTCTTCTAATAATTGAATTTGTTTTCATAATAATATTTTTTTCCATGTTTTTTCTTGGATGTGATGTGTGGCAAAAACCGAGGTTAAGATTTTTTTTTTTTTAGATAATAATTGCCTATATTAGTTCTTATGGTTATGATTTTACCACTTATTATTAAAATGGCAAGTGCAATGTAATTTGTGGCCGGGTTTAAAATGAACCTATCTAAACAAATATGTTTTCCAGTAGTAACATAAAAGAGACTTTGCTACTTTTGATATTGGCATAATTGTCAAAACTTTATCATTTCAATCCGTACTATGTGGATGACCATTGTAGATGTGTATGGCAAAAGATCATACCATATTGGTGGCCATAGTCAACCACATGCTAGTGTAATCTTTTGACGGTACCCATAGATGTTTGCCTCTTTTTCTTTATGACCCTTAGTTGAGCAATGAGCTCGAGCAACTTTTTTAGCTCAACATCAACAGTCTAAATAATTGAAGTTAGGTAGGTAGTGGATTGTGATAATTGTTAAATAGAATACCAACATCTAATAAATTTAGAATTGAGAGACATAATATGAGACGTGAGATGAGAAAAAATTACCTTTGTTGTTTTTCCATTGAATGTATCAGTCCATATTAATAGGTACAAGAGACTAATCTAAAAACACAAACTATATGTACAAATATACTTTCCTAAATTGAAGTGTTGACCTAAAATAGAAAATATATATACTGATATATTTTCCTAAATTGAATTACTGACCTAGTCAACTCTAATATGGGAAGTTACAACAATCTAAAAATAGAAAATATATGTACAGATATATTTTCCTAAATTGAAGTGTTAACCTAAAACAAAAAATATATATATAGATATATTTTCTTAAATTGAAGTATTGACCTAGGTAACTCTAATGCTCCCCCTCAAGTGGGAGCATAAAGGTTACAAATGCCCAACTTGCCACTGAGAAACATAAATTGTTGCTGGCCAAAGGCTTTGGTGAATATATCTGCTAGCTGCTGGGTTGTACGAACATGAGTCGTGTTAATGTTACCAGCAAGCAATTGTTCCCGAACGTAGTGACAATCAATCTTGATATGTCCGGTCCATTCATGGAAGACCGGGTTAAAGGCAATATGAAGAGCAACTTGTTTGTCACAATAACCTCGCATAGGATGATCATGGTGAACACCAAGAGAGCGAAGGAATAATTTGAGCCAAGTGAGCTCACAAGCAGTTACCACCATATCACAGTAATCAACCTCAGCAAAGGAGTGATAGACAGTTTGCTACTTCTTGGTACACCAAGAGATAGGAGAACCACCAAAAGACAAGAAATAACCAGTGACAGATCGCCGAGTAAGTGGACAACTAGCCCAATCAAAGTCACAAAAAGCATGAAGTTGAAGGGTACTATCAGCTAGAAGAAATAAACCTTAGCAAGGGGCAGTCTTAAGATACCTCAATACTCAAATAGCTGCATCCTAATGTTGAGTCTTCAGATTTTGCATAAACTGAGAAAGTACATGCACCGCAAAGCAAATATCAAGTCTCGTGATGGTGAGATACAGGAGACGACCGATAAGTCGACGATGAAGGTCGGGATCGTCCAAAAATGGCCCATCAACGAGAGCGAGGCCATGATTTTGTTCCATTGGAAAAGCAACCAATTTGGAAGCAGATAGACCAAACTCAAAAAGAATATCAAGAGTATTGATATGCTAAAATCCAATTCCAATTAACAATCCTAATTGAAGATTCAATTAAGTAATTGTGCAACCAAAATTGGCATGAACCCTAATTGACATGAAACAAGAATAAAATGAAGCTCCCAATTCTTTACTAGATATAACATAGTAGTTGAAATTAGGAATGACTTTCAATTGTTGATGTAACTTACAACAATTTAAGTCCACTCGCCACAATCCCTTGATAGAAATTGATAAGAGTCAAATGGAAGAGATGAGTGCTCCTTTTCCATGCAAAATAGTAGCTGTAAAATGATTGTTCAAAAAGTCCCTTTGTGTTGTCCTTTTACAAGTATTTATACTTGTTCTAAATATGGTCAATAACAAAAGAAAAAAATAGCTACATAGGGGTCGATTCTTGAAGCTCTCCTTCAATCAATTGAGCATAATGCAAGGCCAGTTTTTTGTTGATTCATTTAGCTTTGTGAACCACCTACAAACTAAGCACTAGTGTGCTTGCTTACCGTCCTATAATACCAACAAATGTACCTGATTAAATACAAAACAATTACATAAAGAAAATGAAGACACTATGTGAATATCTTTAGGTTCCAATTGTTCAAAAAATATTCTCAACGCTAAGTTTTGTAGTCCTCTAGCTCTCACTCTTGTTATGGGTCCAGTAGATGCATTGGTTTGATTCCTATCATCTCCTTAAGCATATAAAGATTTTCCCTCAAATCTGATAGGTCTTCATGAATATTATCTGGTATATAAGGCAATAGATCTACAATATTAAATGTAGCAGAGAAGTCGTATCCTTCTGGCAATTCTAACCTGTATGCAATGTTGTTGATGCGCTTTATAAATTTGAAAGGTCCATCTACTTTAGGTGAAAGCTTTTATGACTTCTTGTGAGGAAACCTATCTTTGCTAAGATTAATCTAAACTAGATCACCTAGATTATAGATTTTGGTTTTTCTGTTTTTATTGCCTTGAAGTTTCTGCTGTTCTTGAGTTTTCTGAAGGTGTTCAAACGCCCTTTGATGAAGTTTCTGAATCTCCTTGGCTCGTTCTACTCTACTCAAGCTTTCTTCCTTTGTTGTCGGATTAGCTATTAAATCCAATGGAAGAGTAGGATTATAGCCATACACGACTTCAAAGGGAGACTTACTGATTGAACTATGAGTTTACCTATTGTAAGTGAACTCAACAATAGGGAGACACAAGTCCCAATCAGCAAGATTCCTACCAACCGTTGCTCTTAGTAAGGCACCAAGAGTACGATTATTAACCTTCGTTTGACCATCTGTCTCAGGATGGCATGAGGTACTATACATGAGTTTACTACCAAGTCTTTTCTATAGTGTCTTCCAAAAAAAGCTAAGAAACTTAGTGTCTCTATCAGACACTATGTTGTGTGGAACA
Source organism: Laguncularia racemosa (assembly GCA_037954665.1). Lineage (NCBI taxonomy): Eukaryota > Viridiplantae > Streptophyta > Magnoliopsida > Myrtales > Combretaceae > Laguncularia > Laguncularia racemosa. Next base: position 2,535,741 of record JBBMOL010000092.1, on the reverse strand, counting down.
CCATGTAGTTTTACAATTTTCTACACAAAACGGTTAGTTATAAAAAGTGTGTAATCTATTTTGTGACAAGGCACAAAATGTGACATTTTGCTGAAGCGATTAACAATAACCATAATGGAATCCTTTCCTCTTTATGTCCTGGGTAGACCCAAAATGAAATCCATACTAATATCAGTCCAGGGTTGTGTAGGTAAAGGTAAAGGCATATATTCACCATAAACTCCTTTCTTTCCCTTTGCCCTTTTATAGACACTACACCTTTCCAATATCTTATGGACATGCTTCATCATACCCCTCCAGTAAAAAATGCTCCTTCAACAGCTCCAAAGTTCACTTTTCACCAAAATGACCAGATAATCCTCCAACATGAGCTTCCCTCACCAAAAACTCTCTAACAGACCCATAGGGTATACATAATTTTTTTGCCTTATATAGAAAGTCATCTATCATATAATACCCATCAACTATCTTTCCTCCAGAGCATCTCTCAATAATTAATTTCAAGAACTCATCATGCAAATAGTGTTCCTTCATCAATTCAAACCCAAGCAGTTTTGATTGTAGAGAGGTGATAAGTACAAACCTACGTGACAAGGCGTCAGCTATAACATTCGTGCTTTCCTTCTTGTACTTAATCACATAGGAAAAACTCTCTAAAAACTCCACTCATTTGGCTTGGCGTTTTAACAGATGTTGTTGACCTCTAAAGTGTTTCAGTGACTCATGATCTGTAAAAATAATGAATTCCTTAAGAAGAAGATAATATTGCCACGTCATCAATGCCCTCACCAAGGAATAGAACTCCTTATCATATATTAAGTAGTTTAAAGGTACACCACTCAATTTTTCACTAAAATAAGCAATGGGCTTCTAATCCTACATCAACATAGCACCAATCCTTACCCCTGAGGCATCACACTCCAATTCAAAAATTCTTTCAAAATCAAGTAAAACTAACACTAGAGTAGTAGTTAGTTTTGTTTTCACCTCCTTAAAGCTCTTTTGGGCTTGTTCTCCCCAAACAAAAGGAACATTCTTCTTTTTCAATTCAATTAATGAACTAATAATGCTACTAAAATTCTTGACAAAACGTCTATAAAATGAAGCCAGTATATGAAAACTCCTTACCTTAGCAACTAATTTTGGTGTTGGCCAGTCCCTAATAGCTCTCACCTTTTCTTCATCTACTCTAACACCAAAACCAATTATAATAAATCCAATAAATGTTACCTCAGTTTGATAGAAAGAAAACTTCTTGAGATTTGCATATAGTTGTTGCTCCCTCAATACTGAAAACATAGCCTATAAATGTTCCACATGATTTTCCAGGTTTCTACTGTAAATCAAAATGTCATCAAAATAAACAACAACAAATTTGCCAAAAAAATCCTTCATTACATGATTCATCTGCCTCATAAAAGTACTAAAGGCATTAGTCAGATCAAATGGCATGACCATCCACTCATATAACCCATGGCGTGTTTTAAAAGTGGTCTTCCACTCATTTCCTTCCCTCATTCAAATTTGGCAATACTCACTTTTAAGATCCACCTTAGAGAATACATGTGCACCATGTAGCTCATCTAACATATCATCAAGTCTAGGAATGAGATACCTGTATTTGATGGTGATTTTGTTGATGGCTTTACTATCAATGCACATCCTCCTTGTGCAATCCTTCTTAGGAACATGAAGGTTAAGAACAGCACAAGGACTGATACTCTCTCTGACAAGACCCCATTCTACCAATTCATCCACCTGACGCTTCAATTCTTTAGCCTCTCCAGGATTCATGCGATATGCAGGTCAATTTGGTAAAACTAATCCAGGCTGAAAATCAATGGCATGTTCAATGCCTTTTAGAGGTGGTAATTCCTTCGGTAATTCATCTGGAAATAGATCTTTGTACTCATCTAATACCTGAGTTACCACAGGGGGTAACTGTTTACGCCCATCCACCTCTAATGCATATCTCATCTGCAATAGATACACTGGCCTCTCATCTTCTATGGCCTCTTCTAGTTCATGCTGCCCCACCAATAATGTCTTCTTCTTCCCAACCTTATTTATTTGCCTTTGTGCCTCTTGTACTTTAGAAGGTGACATAGGGTTCAACACTATTCACTTACCCTCTTTCTAGAACATGTATGTGTTCCTAAAGCTATCATGTAATACTCTCCTATCATACAACCAAGGCTCGCCAAGTAATATATGGGATGCACACATAGGAAGAATGTCACAAATAATCTCGTCACGGTACTTATCTCCTATGCTAAAAGGAACCTTAGCCCTTTGAGTGATATATAGACTACCATGTTCATTCAACCAATACAGTTTATAGGACTTAAGATGCGAGGTTGTGACTATTTTCAATTTAGTCACTAATGAAGCAACCACAACATTAGTACAACTACCTCCATCAATAATAAGAGCACACAGATTACCTTAGACCCTGCAAGAGATGTGAAATAAATTTTCCCTTTTCTCATCCTAATTAGTAGGAAAGATAGTCATACACAATACATTAATGGACAAATATTGGTCATTCCCCTTATCTTCATGTACTTCAACATTTGCATCAACATAATAATAGTCTAATACATTTGATAGATCTGTGGCCTCATGAACTTCTTCCTCATTTTCCTCACTCTCAACCTCCATAGTAGTCATAACCCTTCTGTTTGGACATTGAGCAGCCATATATCAAAAACCCAAACATTTAAAGCATTTAACCTAGCAATTTCATCCTCCCAATGTCCCAACTACAGCTTATTTGTTATCATTCCTTGCAAATGTTTTTCCTTTCCCTGCTAATTCTTTTTCCCCTCTAGTGTCTAGCACTACTACATTCTTTTCCACATTTCTACTGTATCCCCCTCTATCAACCTGTTTACCCTCAAAACCATATAGTTTTGTAGAGGTTCCATACCTATTACTCGCTGCTCGATACGGATTAGATCGCCTTTGCCTCTCCACTTTCAAAGCTAACCGAATGGCCTCATCAAGGGTGTCATACCTCTATAGCTCCACAATACATGAAATTTCATATTTCAACTCAAACACAAATTGCGCTAAGGTCCATTCAAAAGGTTTGACTGGTCCACATCTAATCATCAGTGTCTCAAACTCCTAGACATATTCAACAACAATTTTGCCTCATTGCCTTAATGTCTAGAAACGCATGAATAACTCTTGCTTGTAGTGCTCTGTTATAAACCTCCTCCTCATAACTCATTTCATTTCCTGCCAAGTACATATCTCAGCATCACCATCTCTTTGTCTACTAACTACAAGGTTCTTCCACCGTAAAGCAGCATATCTTGTAAACTCTATTGCTGTGAGATGAATCCGAGTGTGATAATTAATTTTATAACACTCAAAAAGGCCCTCTACCTTATCTTCCCAGTCTAGACAATTCTCTATAGAACCCCTTCTTACAAATGAAGGCATTTGCAACTTTACATATTCCAGACCCCTAGGCGGCTTGAACTCAAGGTTAAGATAAGGTTCATCCTTAAAGTTATCATCCCTTTCCTCTTGAAAAGCTTGATAATCTCCTCCCATTCTCCTACCCCTATTTCCTCCAATTGCTCCTTCCTTACGTACATTATTAGGGGCTACCTGAGGCGAGGGTGCTTGTAGATTTGAAACTAGTGGTTGTAGCAATGTAATTTGATCAACCCGTGTTGCCAATGTAGCAACAATGGTGATAAGATCCTGCAATTGTTCTTCTAAAGTTCTTCTTCTACCTATAGCACAACGGCCTTGACCTCCTTCTTACAACCTGACTATTAGCCTCATCACCAATTCCCCCATTCACATTATTATTCGACATGGTTGTTGAATTAAACTTTGACAAATTCTCCCCTCCCCCCCCCCCCCCCCCCCCCCCCCCACCTTTTTTTTTTTTTTTTTTATAATCACACCTCCACAACACCAATTCCTTTAACTTAAATACACTCTTCACGACACACACACCAACACTTCAAGGTATAACTCACACACATCTATAGCTTAACACACCTTCATGGCAACACACACATACACCTACGGCACAACATACACCTCATGGTACAACACAAACTCAATCACGGCTTAACACACTTCAAGACACAACACACACCTAATCACGGTTCAAAACACCTCGCAACACCACATGCACTCATAGCGCTACACACCCCCCACAACACAATTTTCTCAATTACTCAAGTCAATATTACAATCAAAGCAAATTAATGAATAATTACTAGATAAGTTCACAATTATGGAATCATATTGAAGTAAATCTCCAACCTTCCATGCAAGTAATTCACGGCAAGAACCCTAGATATAATTTCCTTAACTTCAATCCGCTAAATCCAATGTAGCTACATCACAATTGAACACTATTCCTCAATTTCACTTCACACAACAACAATTGTTAAATGGCACAACAAGAGCCCTAAATTCCCAAATCAAAATCAAGATTCCCACGTGTAATACCCTTCCTCAAATTGTAGCTCTGATACCAAAATATGATATGCCAAAATCCAATTCCAATTAACAATCCTAATTGAAGATTCAATTAAGTAATTATGCAACCAAAATTGGCATGAACCCTAATTGACGTGAAACAAAAATAAAATTAAGCTCCCAATTCCTTACTAGATATAACATACTAGTTAAAATTAGGAATGACTTTCAATTTTTTATGTAACTCACAACAATTCAAGTCTACTCGCCACAGTCCCTTGATAGAAATTGATAAGAGCCAAATAGAAGAGAAGAGTGCTCCTTTTCCACGTAAAATAGCAGTTGTAAAATGATTGCTTAAAAAGTCCCTTTGTGTTGTCTTTTTACAAGTATTTATACTTGTTCTAAATATGGAAAATAACAAAAGAAAAAAATAGCTACATAGGGGTTGGTTCTTGAAGCTCTCCTTCGGTTAATGCAAGGCCGGTTTTTGTTGATTCATTTAAGTCCGTTAATCATTCACAAACCAAGCACTAGTGTGCTTGCTCGCCATCCTGTAATACCGTCAAATATACCTGATTAAATACAAAACAATTATATAAAGAAAATGAAAATACTATGTGAATGTCTTTGAGTTCCAATTGTTCAAAAAATATTCTTGACACTAAGTTCTGTAGTCCGCTAGCTCTCGCTCTTGTTATGGGTCTTGTAGATGCATTGGTTTGATTCCCATCAAGTATACTTGCACTGAGAGAGAAAGAGACCTCGAAGCCCACGTGTGACCTCAATACCCAAGAAATACTTCAAAGGACCAAGATCTTTGAGTTTGAAATCTTTGAGTTTGAAACAAGCATTCAAGTCTTGAAACGAGAGTAGGCCTCACTATTATTGCCAACAAGTATTAAATCATCAATATAGACCAAGATTGAGAAAAACAAATATCACCACGTCGATATGTAAATAAGGTATGATCCACATGATATTAGAGAAAACCATAGGACCTAAATGTTATTGCAAGTTTTGCGAACCAATTTTGAGGTGATTGGCGTAATCCATAAAGGGGTTTATGCAACTTTCATACTTGATTAGGCTTTGGTGTAGAGAAACCCAATGGTGGACGCATATAAACCTCCTCATGGAGGTCCCCATGGAGAAATGCATTATTGATGTCGATTTGGTGGAGCTACTAACCTTTAATAATTGCAATTGCCAAGAAAACTTGAACACTAACCATCTTGGCAACAAGTGCAAATGTCTCAATATAGTCAAGCCCTTTAACTTGAGTATCACCGTAGATAACAACTCGTGCTTTGTACCCCGAAATAGTGCCGTTGAGGTTGTATTTGATTTTATACACCCACTTTGAGCCAATAGCCTATTTACCGAGAGGTAAATGCGGCCAAGTAAGTATGCGACTTAAAGCCAGAGGAGACTGCGTTTAAAAACTTAGTATGCGCAATAGAAAAATTATCACAAGAAACATAATGGGCTAAAGGATACCTTGGACTGTAACAGCCGATTGGGGGTGGGGATGAGGCGAGGGTTGTAATGGCCCGAGCAGTATGACACGCATAATCCTTAAGAGTAGAGGAAGGCATTTTTTGTCGTTTCCCGCGACCAAGTTCAAGTGGTGAAACATCTAAAGCCAAGGGAGGAGAGGACGGACCATGACATTATCTAAACTAGAAGTAGAAGAGTTTGCTTGCTCGAGCAGAGGGGGAAATGCTAGTGTGGGAGTTGCGGGTTCTCCTCTTGTCGATGATCGTGGAACCAAATCCAGGGCTAAGTCGGACCAATCCCAAGTGATAGTTTTTGGAGATGAACTATGGGAAACCGAAACTGAGGAGACCAAAAAGGGAAAACTATGCTCCTCAAAGCGAACATCACGTGAGAAAATGACGTGATAAGTCTCAAGGTCTAAAACTCTCTAACCTTTTTTACCCAGGGGATACCCATGGAAAACACAATGCCGACTTGGAGGAGCAAACTTGTCCTTTGTTTTAATGTGAGCATAACATAAACAACCGAAAATCCATAAGTGGGAATAAGATGGTGGCTTTTGAAAGAGGAGCTCATGTGGAGTTTTGTAATTAAGGAGGGTAGTAGGGGTTTGATTTATCAAATGGGCAACAGTGAGGATGCATTCACCCTAAAACTCAATAGGTAAATGACCTTGGAATTGAAGTGCTCAAGCTACCTCAAGAAGATGGTGGTATTTTTGCTCAACTCGACTATTTTGTTCTGGGGTGTCAACTATGCAAGTCTGGTGCAAAATGCCATGCAATTGGTAAAATTAGGTCATAGGTCGGGAATCAAATTCATAATTGTTGTCACTTCGAATAATTTTAACATGCTTGTTAAACTAAGTGATGACCATAGTACAAAACTTTCATAAAAATTCCCCAATTTGCCCCTTATCATGCATAAGGTACACCCAAACAGCCCTACTAAAATCATCAACAATAGATAAAAAAAATACTTGGCACCAGAAATAGTACTTATCCGATAAGGACCCCAAATATCAACATGAATCAAGTCAAAAGTATCCATAGCATGACTAGCACTAGATGGAAAAACATAGTGAGCATGTTTTGCTCAACAACAAATATCACAAAGTTCTTTTTTGAGAGGAGAAAGAGCTGTAAGATTAGGGATATGGGAGAAGGGTTAACTAGATGGGTATCCCATACATCGATGCTAAAGATCATAAGAATTACTTGCTGAGATAGTTGCAACTAATGCTGATGGCATAAGTCGAAACTTAAACACCTCCCACTGCAATTTAACTAATCTAATCGGGTTCCTCGTAGTGCGGTCCTGTAAAATACACAAATTATGGGAGAAAACCATTAAACAGTCAACGTCAGTTGCAAGGTAAGAAACAGAAATTAGATTAACTTTTAAATGTAGCACATAGAGTACATGATAAGGAGTAATGTTTAGAGCCAAAATAATAGTGCCTTCTTTGAAAGCATTGGTGTGTAAGCCATCAGAAAGACCGACAGGAGAAGGAGTGATATCTCAAGTGCTAGAGAACCAATCTAAATTACCTGTCATGTGGGGGGGGGGGGGGGGGGGGGGGGGGTGTGAGAACACCACTATCAATCAACCAAATATGAGGAGAATCAGTAACATTACCTACAAGGGATCCAAGACCTAAAGGAGATGCCTCGACCATAGCCAGGAGGCGTTGAACCTGATCTGTGGTAAAGCCTAAAGGAGTTCTCGTCACAACATTAACAAGAGGTGGCCTAGCAACCACTGATGTAAACGGAGCCAACGCAGCATAAGCTGAAGACTAGCCAAGTATAGCAATGGGAGCAAGACCTGGGCTCTGTTCACGGCCCCTACCTTTTCTAGGAAGGCTAATAGTGAGACTTTGGTAGCAGTATTCCTAAGTATCTCCAACTCATGAGAAATAAGTACACCACGGTCGACTAGTTGGGGTACGATCAAAATCACTACTCGTTGGAGTAGTATTGTATGTGTAACGTGAAGCAGCAGATCACCCATTTTGGGCATGAAATCCCACAACAAATGGTTGAGCTAAACCTCGGTGTGATTCCCCCTACATTACCATAGCATATACCCAATCTATGTTAAGAAAAGGGTCTATATTCAAGATGTTGTTGCGCAAGGTTCAATACTCATCATCCAATCCCATAAGAAATTGGTAGGCTTGCAGATCATTAAACCAATTCATTTTTTCATTCCCCTTTGCACAATCACACGTTTCTAGGGGTGATAATGACAATAATTCTCCCCACATGCTAAGTAGTTTTGTATAATAAATCATGACAGATGTACTGTCTTGTTTTGTTGTAGATGTGTCTAACCATAATTTATAAATCCTAGGTCGATTCGGAATGGAATATCGTGTTTTCAAGGAATCCCAGATTAATTTAGCCTCATTGAGACATGATATGGTAGCATGAATTGAGGGTTCCAAAGAATTACAAAGCCACAAACAGATCATAGAATTCACAATGTCCCATGAACGAGAGTCATCAAATTTTGGGCCTAGTTTCTTTATAGTTTCATCAATAAATTCAAGTTTATTATATGATCAAAGTGAAAGTATAGCAGCTTGTTCCTAGGCAATATAATTGTCCCCATTTAGAAGTTCCTTAGTTAGTGAATTACCTGAACTTACTTGACTAGACAAGTAATATTCGGAATTCGAATCAAGATGCTTGGACTTGGCAGGTCTGTTAGTATCTTTTGCCATGGAAAGTTGGAAACAAGGAAGAATAACACGGGATTGTTGGAGGAAAAACGCTGCAAACTATGAGCAGGATGAGATGCATCGGTTGATTGCGGTGGAGTTCGAGTGTGGCTAGAATTGTAGATGCAACCAAGGAAGAGACTGTATCCAGGAAGCTTAGAAGTGTTGACCTAAAACAAAAAATATATATATAGATATATTTTTCTAAATTGAACTAATGACCTAAGCAACTCTAATATGGGAAGTTACAACAATCTAAAAACATAAAATATATGTACAAATATATTTTCCTAAATTGAAATGTTGACCTAAATTAAAATATATATATATATAGATATATTTTTCTAAATTGAGGTATTAACCTAGAGAACTCTAATAACATCAACTCGAAAAAATAGCACTTAATCATACGAAGTCAGAGATGGCATTACCAATATCTGTCTCAGGAAATTCTCATCTTAAAGCATGGATGCTAGCCTTGATTCAGCTATATATTTTAGAAAGGAGGACACTAGGAAAATTTAACTGCTCAAATAGATATCCGCATGCCATCATGGTCAAAATAAACCACATGTTTTGGACTTTGGAACTACGTCTTTATGTGGGTTACGTACATTTAAAATGATCTTTTAGAGTAGACAATTTATAAACTCCACTACTGTCTTCACCGTGAGTGCATCGACTTCTCTACTTTGTTCGATTAGCTCTTCAGCTTCTTTTGCTAGTCCTTTCAACAACTCCAGATGTTGCTTCCTACTCCAGCCTGAGCCTGACATAGGCTCCACAGCTCTCTTAAACATATCACGAGGTTGCTCTTTCGCTTGTCCTACTTGTTTCAACCAGTTAGTAATCTTCCCAAATCCTCCCACAACGCTTCCATTTATCCACTCCATATGTTCTTGTTGTTTATTAACAATTAGTTCCTTTTCATGTAGAGAATGATAGGTCTTAGCCATCTTGCAGAAACAATAGTAGGAGATCATCTTCGGTCTATACCAAACACCGTTGTATAAGGAAAAATGTGTTAGATTTGTCCTTCACAGAGCTTGAGGGCAAAACAAGCATATCATAGAAATTAGTAGACAAGAAATAATGGATAAAAAATAGTAAAATATTTGGCATTCCCATGTTTGTAAGCAAAAGTTGGATGATCGAATGCTCGAAGTTATTTTTTCTATGGAAAATTACATGAGAGAGAGAATGAACATTTGGGTTCAAGTTCTAAATGAGGATGAAATGTTTTAATAATACAAAGAGGATATAAATGTTGCTAAAAGTGGCGCAAATAAAGCATGTCTATTATATATTGTTGATGTAGCATGTTAAGTGCTTAGGTGGATGCTGATTAGGCATAAATCATATCAGCAGCAACTATGATATCTTCTATTTACACCACTTTTAATAGCATTTATTTCCTCTTTGTACTATTGCAAAACTTCATCTTTCATTTGAAATCAAACCCAAATGTTCACTCTATGTTGTAATGTCTCAAAACCTATGATGTTACAACTTGCAATGTTTCATTACTATGTAATGACACGTTAAGACTCTTAACATATCTAGAATCCACAAACACATGTAAATTCTGCCAAACCTACATAATATATATCAACTAATAACTCATTTGAGTGAAGTATTATAACCTCCTCTGAAACAACAAAGTATAATACATAATCAACCAAATAAAGCAACACAACCGGAATATATCTCTTGGTAGCATCCAAATACTAGAAAATAAAACAGAAACATTAGAGTCTTCTCTTTAAATACATAAACAACATCCACACCAAATACACACTGCCTACTAAACTCATCCTACTAAGCCATAATTCCCAGGGTATACCATGCTATCACCATGCTCCAAATACTCAATGCTTGACTCATCATAGGTTATGTAACAATTTGTATCTGCAACTAAAAAGAAGGTCCCACGAAAGATGAGCTAATGCCCAATATATGAATACCTAAAGGCATATATCATGTCAAGCAAGTACATAATTCACATGCATTAAATGCAATTAGGTTAATCTCTTATTTAAGCCATGCAATCAATATACGGGAGTACTCATGACCTCGTACACTTTATTTTTATAATTACATATATGTACATATATAATACATTCAAGATACTGTCATCACCGACCTCAATACTACTTTATTGGGAACTACTACCCTCAGTCTCAACATACATGAGTTGTCCTAATAATACTTAGATCATTTCAATATGCAACTCCACTAGTGATAGCATTATATAGAAATCATTGGGATACCTTCTAAGAACATCATAACTTGCCAAGCTGCACAACCTCAAAATATGACTTAAGGCTACCCTTCTTTAAAAGTGTGACAAGATCCATTTTCCCCCCTATTAAACCCATGACAAACACCTTTTAAGATTCAAGAAAACATTAAAGGGCCTAGAAATCACATTCCTACCTTATGTTCTTAGCATGTTCAATGGAGAAAGAGTAAAAACTATTAGTAGAGTGGTGAAGTCATGAGGACGGAAAAGAGGGAAGGAGAAGGGGGGAGAGAGAGAGAGGAGAGGAGAACTTGAGATATCTATGAGGGGTTTAAATTGTCTTCTAAAAATACTCTCTCACTTATTGAAAATGTCTACTTTGCCATTGTAGAAGATTTATTTTATATTTATAATTTTTTTAGGTTATTTGTATATTTAATTTTTCTTTTTTCAATCAATTTGTTTTTGTTTATCTACTGACGTTGCACATAGACATAGCATTTAGAGAGTTCACTACCAAGTTAAAATCAATCTTAGACACTAGAGGTAGCTTACACATTTTGTCTATTTAATTTTTTGCTTTGGTTGTTACAATGTCATGGATGAACTATGTTACATGCAAGGTCTTGAGTATTAAACACTAAACAATCCCTTTGACTTATAAAATCCCCAAATCTAGAATTTTTAATAATTAGATTTATTCAATGTTTAGAAACTATCTATTGTCAAAAGGTCTATAGGGTTATTCTAGTTGTAACTATTATTGGGGTGTGTGAATGCTAGTGCTCATTATACCCATCTGAAAAGATTGTCACATAATAATCTTCTGCACCATTCTGTGAGCAATGAAATAAGACAATTATATTACGCATTTGTCTATTATCATTTTTTATATTCTATAAGTTTCGTACTTAATTTCTATTGATTTGTCGTATTGCTTATTGTTTATTTGTTATATTTTTGACAAATTAAACATGCAAAAGTTGATGAAGATAATATAGATGACAAGTACCTGGTGGTATTAGATAAGTTGATATCGAATTGCCTCCCCTTGCATCTTGTGGACTAGCTAAAGTTAAACCCCTCAAAAAGTTGAATTCCCTTGTCAGGCAGCGCCATGCTAACAGCATGGTTAAGGGGTAGTTGCTGAAGTGTGGAATTGCTACTATTGTTTCCCATAGTAGTATGTCTTTGATCAGCCTACATACATGAGACTTTTGAATCAATAACTAGTATTTAGAACCATAAGGTAACATAATGGCCAAAAAAGAACAAGAAAAGAAAAAGACAAAACTAAAGAACAAACTATCCTATTTATACCTGCTTGCGCGTGTTTTATCAAGCGGAGACTTTCATTGATGCCCATAAAGTGTACCACTTTAATTAAAAAGATGAGATGGGCGTGTTTGAACTCATAGACTTTTACTCCGCTACTATGTTGAGTTTAATTTCATAAACAACTGATCTAAACTTGTTAAATTTGGTGTCATTTGATATTTATTTTCTAGAAACTATATTCAATTTAACCAACATAAAGCAGATTATTATTTGAATAAATAGGTTAGAAGTACTCCATGAAGATCAAAATTTCATCAAGTGAATCATGTTAAGTCCTTGTGTTTGTGTAATCGCTACTAGTAAATTGTTTATATATATGTTATAAATTATAGAAGTTCGAATGAGGGACTTGATGTAAAAACATAATTAAAGAACAATCATTTAAAAAGCATGAGTTAATGAAATTTTGACATAAATATAAGTGACTTGAAAGAGTTGCTTAAAACATGCAGCTGTTCTAGTATACATATATATCTAATTGCTATTGTAAATAATCCAGAATAAATAGGATCAATCACTATGCCATTTCATGTTAGTAGTATACTTTATTTCGCACAAGCCAAGCATGAAAAGACAACATACCGTGATCCTTTCTGAAAAACGAATGCAAATCACTAACTTGACGTGTTCAAAGGCTTGGTCAAGACAATGTGCTGAAGTAATCGGTTGCAACGTTGAGCAAATGCCACTTCATGGCCAAAAACCGAAAGAAAAGTTCCCCAAAAAAGGGTGTAGCTCAATGTAGGGCAGCTTCAAATCTTATGAGAATAGTTAAGAAGAGGTTGTGAATCGTAGACGAGTGCAAATCTGTTACTTTCAATTGGTTGCGGATAGAGACATAACACAACTCTTGCGAAGCTTGGGAAAGCCGAGCATGAAAAGAGAGCACACCATGATCCTTTCTGAAAAATGGATGCAAAATCATTGCTTTGACGTGTTCAAAGGCTTAGTCAAGACAATGTGCTGAAGGAATTAGCTGCAACTTTGAGCAAACACTACTTCATAGCCAAAAACCGAAAGAAAAATGCCCGCGTAAAAGGGTGGCTCGATGTGGATAACCATTCATGCATTGCCTAGATGAGTGTAGATTTACTACTTTTCATTGGCCATGGATAGAGACATAACACGGCTCTTGCGAAGCTTGGGAAAGCCAGGCATGTAAAGACAGCATACCATGATCCTTTCTGAAAAACAAATGCAAATCACTACTTGAACGTGTTCAAAGGCTTCGTTAAAGACAATGTGCTAAAGGAATCAACTGCAACATTGAGCAAATGCCTACTTCATGTCTAAAAGCCAAAAGAAAAGTGCCCCAATAAAAAATAAGAGAGAGAATGAACAAAATTTTACCTTTTCTAATTGAACTTCGCAACTTCCCTGCCGCAACTGAAGTTGTTCGAGAAAGAGTCCTGGAGCTGTGAGAAAGCAAAGGATAAGGAAGAGTGTCGCAGTAATTATATAAGCAAGGAACTATAGGTACTAGACATGTATCTTAGATTTTTGTTTGGATCATGAACAATGTTAACAACAAATAAATGCCAATTAAAAAAATGAAAAATTCTCTTTTAAGGAATTATCCACTTTATCAACAATAGAAAGCATTGCTAAGGCATCATGGTTAAAAAAAAAAAAGAAAAAGTAAACATAAGTTCTCACTTGTAGAGAAAACATGTTGCAATTACAAGGAACAAAGCAACTACTCACCAAAATACCCCCAAGATAGCAACATATATAACGAGTAACTACAAATGTTCATAAATTAGAAATGCAAATAAACATAATCCTATTTGCATAAATGCTTACATAAAATCATGCTTAACATAGTAATAATTGTGACTGTCAAATGAACATAAAAGAATCAAATGGGGAAATAATAATTTTAAGTTACCATATAGATTAAAGAAAGTTTATATAACCTAAAAGAGAAAATTGAAAAATTAATAAGACACTCAAATCTAAAGGTTGTCATATGATAGGATCAACATAAAGTCATTTACAACTAAAGCTTATTCCAATTAACCATTTAGAAATGGACTAATAGGTAGACGACCTATCAAGCTTCTAACTAGAAGCTATGAGTAACATATTTCAAGTATTCCATAGGTTTAAACAAGTTATTTAAGTTTAGTTGTATCGAGAAATCTAATTATTCCAACACATAGGTTTAAACCTTATGAGAGTTTCCAAAGTTTTGCCACGCTCTTTTTTAGGATTAATTACTAAACAGGGTAGAGAAAAAAATGGGTGAAAAATGGCATCCCTCCCTTCTGCTAAAATAAACTGTAAGCTTTTATAAGTGAATGTTACTGTTTGGATGGTGCATAAGTTACAATCATCATTGTTTTCTCTTACCTTAATAGCAATTATTTCTACTTTCATTATCCTCCGCTCAAAGTACATCAGTCTCACAAACCATTAATTTGCTTCAACCACCGTTTGTTAGAAAAAGAATTCTGACTTGATCTAACTCTGTTCTTGCACATAATAGAATTGCAGATACAAATAATAGATACCTGCTATCGATTGAGTGCACCGATCTAATCCACCTGCCTCTGCCCCTTGACCAATTTGGTCACATGCATTATTTACAGCTGAATCAGGGGCGTAGAGCAACATTTGACGAACCGCCATTGCAGTGCCAGGGATTTGAGCCTGACTATTTCCCGATCCATTAAAGTCCAACAAATAACTGCTCCCAGTTAACACTGCCAATTGAGCCAACAAGAACAAAAATGAAATATAGATAAAATTTAGGGCAAAAAAGAAATTGAAAATAAAATTCAAGGAAGAAGAATCGGCATGACGATTGTTTAGTGTAACTAGCTCTAGTATTAAAAAACGCCTAGGAGCTTATCCAATTGAAATAAAATAATCCACCTGCATCTACACCTTCCCAGCCAGCTGGAGGTTGAGATAGCAAGCTCATATGAGTACTTGCCATGCTAACTATATTAGAGGGTTGTTCTGGTTGTGCTGCATTACCAACATTTCCTCTTCCAACAGCACTAACAATATCGGATAGAAGACCTGTGCTCCCTGAAAATAATGCACGTAAAATCTATGGTAAACAAAACAGATTAGAATTAATACCTTTTCCCACTGCAGAGGAGGAGTAATGATCATATAGTCCCTCTGTAGAGTAGAATATAACACACACAAAAAAAGGAAAAAGCTATGGAGCATCCAGTCGTAAAGCGAATACAGTACGAAGCCTATCAAGAGAGAGGAGCCAGTCATATTTTGCAACTACATGGAGGGTCTTAAATTCAATTTCTGGATAGATTAGGACAGGGGAGCAGTTTATTCTTCAACAATTATCACCATAAGTCCTCGTGCCGTGGCACTTGTTGAATGAATTCCTGTTGTCTGTTATAGTTCAACATTAGGTTAAGATTTGACAAATGAAAAAAATCAAATTAACAATACTTCAGCTTCAAGGAAAATGGAAGTTGCCACAGTATTCTGTTTCTGGATATGAGTAAAAAAAAAAAAGGAATTGCAATAGTTATGGATAGTTAAATATCATGATGTTTTACTATGTTGAACCGCATATGCATGATTTCATGTATAAGTAATGCATACCTGTCGGATTGGCCGAACAAGATCCACCCATCTCAGCAGCTCCTGGAATTGGATAAACTGCACTGGGCCCACTGGTTAGTCCAGGAAGAGCAGTTTGGGAAAATATGCCCGTAGGGGTCGTACTTGAGGGTCGTGCCGATGCTGAATTGCTAGTGTTTCCGTCTTCTCCAACAGGAGTAACACCGGAGCTTCCACTGCCAAATTGCAAAGCATTAGGGCGCGAATTTCCTGTGCCTGACTCAAACTTCCTTTTCCTGTTTTTTACTGCCTCTTCTTTTTTCTTATTAGCTGCTTCTGCCATACGTTTCTGTACATCAGCAGGAACACAAAGGCAAATCGCAACATTGGATCGAGTAACACCACCCAGATGTGCCTCCACTCTTGCAACGTTTCCAGTATGAATTTCCCCACAGTACTTACATTTCCACTTTCTTTTATGCGTTCCTTCATTTCCATCTTTTTCATATGTTTCCACGTGCTCCCATGCTTCATTGTTGCTTCTAACATCAACCTTTCTGTACCCAAGCTAAAACCCCCAAAAAAGAAAAAAAAAATGGAGATGAGAGACTCTGGCTCGTAAAACCAACCTTCTAAAGATAGAGAACAAAAGGAAAAGCATAAATACTAAGAGAAAATGTTAACGGATGCGGTTGTGGGAACTTGCTCAAAATCCAACATATGCTGTTTATCTTGGAAAGGAGACACTAAAAATATTCGTGCACCTAACAATGCCTCTTCAACTTTTTCACCGATTTTCAGGTTAAAGCGGTTCGTTGGGGTCGACTCCTCAAATTTGCAACGTGAAACTTTTGTACCCTTTCAACACGGAACCGTACAGCCTAGTCAACTATAGATCTGAATCTGAAGAATATATTATTCAGATATATCTACTTATTGCAATAAAACAGGTGTCTACGGCGCAGTTTTCCTAGCTAAGTTGATCACATTAACAAAACGAGAACTTACCAAGTTAGAATCCGAATGAGAGTCAAGGCACATGTCCATCCTTTTGCAGCGTCGAAAATTCTTGATGGAAACTAGCTGCACGTTCACATAAGTAAACAATCCTTCAGTACTGTCGCTAAAGATTAATACTAGGATTTGCGAAACCTCCATTACAATTCATATACCCGATTTTCCGGGACAGAAAATTTTCGGTGAAAGAATTAGAGAATTCGCAATTCAAAATGGGAAGAGAAAGAGAAGACTAAGAATCGATGGTGAAGCATGAAGTACAATAAGAGAAACGTGGACAAAAAGCGTACCTTCTTCAACCAAAAACCGGGAGATCTAAGCGGGTGTTTGTCGAAGTCGAGGAGGATGTAGTGAACTCGACAGAAACCGTTAATGAGGAGGGGGCGTAGTCAAAAAGCAGCAAGTGCTTGATAGGAGCCGATCAAGAGGAAGGAGCAAAAATTTATACATAAGAAAAAATAAAATAAAATGTTAGAAATGAGGGGTCCATTGCCGGGGGTACAGGGGACGTGGGACGTGGGACGTAGGACAGGGGACGGTGGAAGGTGGAAAGCCGGAAGTGTTATCATTAAAATTAGTCGTTGTATATCCATGATACGGGTATAAAAAAGATGCCACAATTAAATCTAGAATATGAAGTAATCACTAAATTAAACTATATATATATATTTAATAATAGGAAAAGAAAAAATAAATACGATAAATGTATTTGCTAAAAAGGACTAGAAAGGTGATTCATAATTTTCTCCTAAAGACAACGGTTTGAAGAAAAAATTGAAGAGAAATAGGGCTAGTGTATTAATGAAAGTATGATTTTATTTTTTTTATTTTTTTTTTCCAACTATAATGAGTTAGTATGATGGGATGTGGTATTTTAGATTGCAATTTACCGAACTCACCCTAAAGGAAAGAGTGAATATCTAACAAATATTAGTAATGGATGATAATTGTAAGATAGGTAATTAATTGAATTAACCCTTGCATAGAGTATCTAAGCTTAATCTATAAAACATCAATAAAATGTGTAATTTAATTTGAAAATATAATAGAAATTTAACTATAGTGTCCTAATTTATAATTCACTATTTTAAGACTATATTTAAAATGTCTAATTTAAATCAATAAAGGTTATGAGTCTTTGTTGAAATCTTATGAGTCTTTGTTGAAATCCATTTATATATATATATATTACACCTATAGAGCAATATTGTTTGAAAATCTAAATATCATGATTTGGACGTAAATTTTTTAATAGTATTGAAACTTTTAAAAGGTAAAAATTTTACATAATATTCAAAACTTACAAGTTTTATAGGATATAGACTATAAAGTGATTCTTATAAAAAGTTACGGAATAGGTTTCAATGTCAAGCTTTTGCAACCTATATCTATAGCATTGAGCATGAATAGAAGTCCTTACTCCATCCATCCAACACCCGTTTATCTTTATGATAAGTTTGATATGCGAAATTGAACTTGAAATGAAGTCACAATTTTGAGTTATATTCAATTTTTTAATGTTTAAAAGTATTTTTAGAAGTTTAAATAACGATTCCTTAAAAGAGTTTGTTCTTTTTCGATAGTAAAGCATAGATTATCTGCATATCATTTTCAAGATAGTTTGATATTATCAAAAGCCACACCATAAGACACATTATAATCGTAACAGCATGTGTGTACAACATATTATGATATAAGCCAACCAATCAAAGCTACCAACATACTCAAAGTGTCTATTGACTAAACTACTCTAAAACATTTTAATCAAATATAGCTACATAGTAGTTGATACAAAAAGTAATATATATATATATATATATATATATATATATATATATATATATTTTATTGCTCATGATGCTAATAATCCTTTATGTTAGAGAATTACTAACTTTATCTATCTAGAAAAATTTTAGTTTTAGTATATTTGAAATATTATAAACACATTGTGTATAGATGGAAGTGACATAAAAGACGAAAAATGATTATCAGCCAAATACTGTAACAGAAAAATAAGGGCCGAGTTACTTGCTTGCTGTTGACTGAGACATGTGTCTTTAAGTAACTTTCAATTTTGTTTTTGGTTAGCTCTTTGAATTCGTAACTTTTTTTTCGCAATTGATGTTTCGTGATATCGATCATAACTCATAAAAGATTATAGATTTCCTAAGTTATATAGCTTGAAATATATATTTTGTATTAAATCAAATTGTAAATGAGTGTAAATCGTAAAGTATGTTTTATGATATATATTGGAAATTCAACATTAGAAAATAAAGAAGAATATTTTATTCATGTTCTAACTATTGTCTTTATGTCTAATGTTGAAAAAAAGTTGCCGTCTTAATCTAAATTTTCCACCATGTCATAGATGCGTGTCCTAAAAGTTAATGCATGAATTCCAAGTTATATGTATAGGTTGAAGGTTCCGATAAGAGTAGTCATGTAAGTATTACGTAAATATCACACTACATGTAACTTCAAAGAAGTGGTGTAAAGATAGTACGTAAGAGAATAACTGAGGAGAGAGTGGTAGGAAGAAAGAACATGTAATCTCAAGAGTCTCGAATGCACAAGTGACAAACAATGGAACTAAGGGGACCTCAAGCATCAACCTTACAAGTCTTGAGTAATGGAAATTGTTCTTCATCTGAACTCTTATTTGATCTTTGAGTATAGAAAATTATCAATGGGACACTATTTCTCTAATCTCTAGAATCCGGAAAAATCCTTCAATAAAGAGGAATGGTTAAGTATTTGTAGATTCTTAAGCCCGATGACAGCCATCATATCATCTTAGTGATCAATGGATGGAATGGAGTCTACTCATTCTAGGGTTATCCTAATGAACTTGCTATAAGTCCAAGGCCAATAACCTTCCTTATCCTCATGAGTGCATAAGCCTACCTGAGAAAGATTAAATATAGACGAGCCAGCCCAACAATCTTTGTTCCGAGCCCATCAAGCTAATTCTCCTTAAATCATCAAAATAATTGGATCGGACTCACTAAGCTATGTTATCTAACGCAATGAGTCAAGCTAAATAATTAATGGGCTTAGTCCAACATATTTATGTAATATTTTCAGCCTTCTACATTTTTGCCCCATAATCAAAGTATTTTGAATGAAGTTAAAGGGTTTGGGCATCAGATAAACCTTTCTAATGGCTAAGAAATTGTTTGGTACATGTGCGCTTATAAAATAACTACACTACTATCGTATACACATTTGCATGATTCATATTATAAGAGCCTAACACCAATGCTGCATATAATTTAGATTTTTTTTCTCACAGTGCATAAGTTTTCGGCACCATTTAATTGTGTGTATCATCTTTAGCCAAGCCAATTGAAAATAGATATTGCTTGAGATAGAAATACAGTGTCACTTGGGAGGAACAAAGTGTAGAATTGCTTGAGATCCTGATATTTCTCACAATATGGTTATTAAGGTTAGATTTTCAATAGGTTTCTCCATGCTTTTCATATGTTGTTGAATGTCTCAAATATGTAAATAATGATCTTGTTTATGTCTTCCATGGAAACAACAAAGAAAGAACATCTTGGCTCCAAAAAAAAAAAAAAAGATTTTATAAACCCAGTAAATCATGAAAACACACACATTTGACCCTAAAAAATGGAGCAAACAATATAGTTCCTAGCCATAGTAGACTCAAATTAGTCTTTTTTATATATATTATGAGCCTCGTAATTCCATATAAGCAAAAAATTCTCTTATGGATGATAGCTCAAAAGAGGTTTCAAATTCAAGACTCAGCAAATACAACTATAGGACTTCATATTTGATATTTCCCATCGTCCTATGCCAAAGAAGTTGAGATCGTAGAGTGAGCATCAATCTTTCCTTCAATTGTTAGCTTAAAGGACTTCTTCTCTCCAATAGAAGTAAACGCTAAGACATTAGGTTTGACTTCAATTTTAAGCCCATGTACAAAACTCAAAACAGAGTGACATGAAGATGTAGCTGATCCAATATTTTTCACAACTCTTGTGAATGTTTGCTTGATAATATCAATGGAGGGAACTAATAATGCAAATAAAGGGTAGTTCAAATCCCATATTGTACCATTAGTTTGTGAACAATTAATGGTAGGATTATTTGTGATTAGCGTTAACACACTAAGGTTGTAACCTTGCCCATAAAGAAAGCCTATGTAATCAATCTCATCGGCATCATATATCAACCTAAGAGTTAAAGCTTTGTTCAATCAATATGGCCAACCCCAAATGCAAAATTATCATTGTTGTTCAAGCTGAAATTCATTAGTTAAGCTACATTTTGAGGGTAAGATCTAAAAGAAGATGCCCTCATCAAATGTGGCATCTTCATTTAAGCTAAATCCTTTGACAATCTTGATAGGAACCCCACAATGGAACATTCTTGATTGGTCCAATTATATTTTGGTATTATAAGAGCAAGGATCTTCTTCTATATAAGAGTGGGAATACAATAACATTCACATTTAATTCCTTTGTAGACATCATGGTTGCCTTACATCTAGACTTTTATTTAGATTTTAACTCTTCAACCATCTAGTTTACACTTGTTTGGTGAAATGCACATTTGATCTTTTGAGAAATCCACCACCAATATTGAGTCCTTGGGATATGTAGCTGGATGAGACTATCTCTAAAGATACTTTTGAGAAAAAATCAAACGTCAAGAACTTTATGCGATAGCTCGCATTGATAGTATGCTTTGCTTTATTGGATGCAAGCCTCATCCCAGCTTGAGAGATGCCATCAATGCAAATTCAATCTTGCCCTTTAGGAATGAAAGAAAGGAACTCCCTCTCTCTATTACCTAGTTTGCAATCCTCAAGCAGCCACCCTATGGGTGGAAATCTTAGGTGGAATATATCATCTCAAAATTAGAGTATGCAACTCTTTTGAAGAAGGTTGGTGTTTTTCATGCCATCATTACTTCCATCCACTTGTGGTTCCCACATATGAGCAGGCCGAAAGTGTGGCAGGCGATCATCTATCGATGGAGTACTCAGACTCACACATTCATCACTTCTTGAGGGGAAATCACCCCAATACTTGAGGATGTGGTTATTCTCCTTAACTTAAGTAGTTTTAGTCGGACCAACATCACCTCTTATAAGTTTCCTTACTGTATACCTTGAAGGTTACTCGCAACAACAAGAGGAAGTTATGCTTCTCTTCCTAGCTTGCATACTTTTTTGAGAAACAAAGAAAAGATAAGCCTCAATTTTTTGGCCTAGGTTGTAGACAAAAGTAAGTACTCTTAACCATTCTCAAGTATACCTTTTCTGGTTGTGTACTTATGCCCCCTTCTTTTTTGTCATTTCTTCAAGTATGAATTTATAGCTTTTGTAGCATATTGGTTACCCTTGTTTGTGTTTCTTAGAGGACTAAAAGAAGGTGTGAGCCCCTAACTGTTTTCTTTAGTCATACGAATTACCCAGGATGAGTGCTTCACAATAGGTCCCTCTTACCTAGGCACTTTGTATCGGCATTTGGATCTATATAACAAGGCTTTTATTTGTTCAAAAGGCCACTATATGAGCGTGTCACATGTAGACTTAGTAACCTCCAACTCGTCTTTTGTGAGCAATTCTAAAAACACTTTACCCCTCCTCTCAATAGTATTAGATCCAACCTTGCTCTTCCTAGAGCATGGGCTTGGGTCAAAGGAACTATTGAGCAAGCACTCTTATAGCTTATTGACATTGAGAGCAAATTCACATTTTACCCTTAGGTGAAACAACTTAGTGATTATGAAGACATGAGCGAATTATATCTTTCAAGCTTAAAGGATGAGGTAACTTTAGTAGATAAATGTAAGAGTCTCCACAACTCGGAGGCGGAATTTATTTTATGGTGTACTCTAGGGAGTCTCCCCTTCCTCCTTGACAATAAAGACTTCTCTGAGTGCTATTTAGAGCAATCAATTGTGTTCTCCTCATAGGGTCTCACACCAGCTTAACTTTGACTAAGGGGTACCTCTTATGATTAACACTACTGAAAATTTCTATTCATGCTATTGATCACTCTCACTAGGTGACTTTAGAAACATTCACCTAAAAGTGTGTCAACTATACTTTCCTTCTGCACGTTGCTCCGAGGTTACTTCTTCTAGCTAGCTAACATATTGGTCGAATTGCTTGCAAGACTTTCGAGCATATTCTTTTGCTTCAATAGGTGATACACTTTATGCACCTACTGTGTACCGTTGGGAGTTTTGCCTTAAATTGCCGCTTAAGCCCAAGCCTAAGCCTACTAGCGATGCCTAAGGAGCTATTGAACAGGTGGATTAGCAATCAGCATCTCCTACTAATGCAGGATTAGGGAGATTCTCTAAGCATAAACGTTTGCTTCCTCTATTGACAGACCGTAGATAAGCTAAGTGTGCCCTTATTTAGGAGGTAGCATCCTTGTATGTTTCTTGTTATTGTGTATGTGTAAATATTCCTTTTCACAACCACACCCCCCCCCCCCCCCCCCCCCCCGATCCATCATGTGTCTACTAGTTGAGATGGGCTTTGAAGTTCACTCCAACACTTTTAATGATGATTCGATGACCATTCTAATTTAAATCGATGATGATTTAGACTTAGTGAATTATGAGTAGTCACCAGTTAAAGATGACAGAGGCGATGATGATGACATTAAAGAGTTGCATGACTTTATTAAAGTTAGAGTAGTTACTACAAGTACTGATGAGCCGGTCATAAAGACAGGCAAAGGTAACGATAACACCGATGATGGTGACTATGCTAATGCACTACTTTACTTGAACACATATGAAGATGAGTTGTATGTAACACCTGCTAGTATTCTTCCTCCCCTGGTTGCTAAGATGTCTCCTTGAGACAAGGAAGAAACTCCAAAGATCAATGTTGCATTAGAGGAGACTACATCCTTTTGAGGGTTTACTTTGCCTTCCTGGTTACTGGAATCATTGGAGACCCATGATGCTATGGACAAAGATTTTTTAGTTGAGTCCCCTATATTAGAGATTGAGTTGGCTTACAACATGGTGAAGATGTTTGGGGAAGCCATGCTATTACTGAACAGACCTTAGAATTCTTCATCAAAGGCAGAACTTAAGCAGTTGATTAAGTGCGTTGAGGGAGTTAGCCTTCTAAGAATCAAGATTAACAACTTAGAGCCCATTACTGCTAAAGCTAAGAGACTATTGAGCTATTATGTTGTCAAGAGACAACATGATGAGCTAATGGGTAAAGTGTGGGAGTTACAAAAAGTGGTTAAAGCAACTGATCTTAAGATAACAGACACTTTTAGGAGATATAGACCTTAAGTGCTCAATAGGCTTAGATTATCTTCCTTAGTTTAGTATGATTATACTCTTTTTTTTTTTTCATTCCAAAGTATTTTATTGCAATCAATAAAGTTATTTCTCTTTATTTTTCCTCTATGCGTGATTATTGCTTATTCACTTGTACTTGCCATGAGTGATGCTAATCACAATCACATAGAATTTATTTAAGCTATCATGTCGTGCATCGAAGCAAAGCTCTCACTTGCTAACAACAATATGTTAAATGCCTGAAACGATCAATCACACTTAAGTAGCGAAAGTGGTCTTTATTGCATATATCAACACATTAGCATTAATGGTTAAGAGGGCATTTCCTAATACATAACTATTTATTCTTTATTTGTAAATTGCTATATACATTTTGATGGGCTAAGTATTTCATTGCGCATTTGGAAGCACTTTTTCTAACCATGTGACAGCAACATAAAAGGTGGTAGTTAATCATGTTTGTGCGCTAAAGAGATAACTCTCTAACTTTGCAACAATAAGATAAGTAAATAGTAGAAAAACCATTGAAAAGGCTTTAACAATGCAAGCCATGTATATTATTCATAACATGAAACTTTTTAATGTATTGAAAATTGATAGTGCAATAACTTTATTGGTTGTTGGGTTCAAAAGTTTACATTAGCCACTATCATGGACTTCATGAATTATGAAGGGGTCTTCCCACTTCAACGTAAACTTTAGTGCTAAAATACCTCGCTGCACATGCTTTGTCATGCGAAGTATAATGTCGCCTTGTTGAAAAGATTGCTTCCTGACCAAATGATCATAAGTTGCACTTAGCCGCTGTCAATAATTGGCAAGGTGACACTTGGCGAAGTCTCATCTCTCTTTTAGAGCTTCAAGATCAAGCATGTGTAGAGTATTCAATTCTAACTCAACATCGATGGCTAGTCTTGTAGATGGAACTAAGACTTCTATGGGCATCATTGCCCCGCAATCTTATATGAAAGAGAAGGGAGTAGCTTGAGTGGAGCTTCACTTAGATGTCTTGTATGCCCATAGTGATAATGGTAGCTTGTCATGCCATTCTTTATGATTTTCATGCACCATACAATTAAGTACTTTTAGAAGAATCTTATTCGTTACTCCTGCTTAGAAGTTTCCCTTTAGGTAGTAAGGCATAGACTTCACATGATCAATGTTATAAGATACCAATAGTTATCATACGTGTGAGTTAATGAAACGTATGCCATTGTCTAAAAGAATGTACTTTGGGATTCCAAAGTAGTAGATGACATATTATTTCATGATGTTTACCACTACTAGTCTTGTAGCTTTCTTTAACATAATTGCCTCTACCCACTTGGTGAAGCATTTTCTACCTACCAAGATCTAAATGAATTCCCTAGATGGTGAATGTATTGGACCAATCAAGTTAAATGCCTATGTATGAAAAGGCCACGAAATAGTTAAGCTATGCAAAGCAACGATGGGGGCATAGATTACATTACCATGTTGCTAGCATGCGACACACCTCTTGGCAAAGTTGAATGCATCATTTTCCATTGTAAGCTAGTAGTACCTTAAGCCCAATAGGTGGTAGTACAACTTCTTTCCTCCTTAATGTTTCCTATCATCTTCGAAGTGGGCTTTGACTAGAACAGTCTCCATTTCGAGCAATGCCACGCACCTAAAGGGTTGTCACATGAATGGTACCTTATATAGCTAGTCCTTATGCATAATGTACTTTCTCGCCTTGTGCTTTACTAGGCAAGCATCAGCGCTATTTGTAGGCAAGACTCCATTTTTCAAATATTCTATGTAAGGGCATCTTCAATTACCGACACTCACAAAGTTGCATTCTCTTTTACCAAGAAACTTGAAGCATTTTAGACAACCCATTTGCATTTGAGAAGCATCTTTGGTCATAGTCAGCCAGTAATACCCTGCGTGCTATATGCAATGGTACATGGATAGGCCTTCCTCTCCACACTAGATTCTGTGGTATTTGTCCAACTTTAAGCGTGCTTGCCTTGCACAAATACAGTGTGATAAGACACCTTATGAACCCTTGAAGTGTAGGATACCATTAATGTAAATGAAATTTTTTAAGGTTACCACAAAAGTTGCATTATGATGCCTTGGTTAGGCCATGATGGGAGTGTGCCAGTCATTTGGTGCTTCTTTTTCTTCATCTAGTAGTTGCAAAGCTATGCATGAAACAAACTTTCTGATGACTTGAATATTTAAACCATTTTCTTTGGCCTAAATAGGAACTTTGGATGCCAAAGTTTCTAATGTATCTACATAATGGTTAGTCAATCGTTTGGTGTGCTCGTGTCTCACTAAATTAAACTTGCTGACCAAAGATTGCACGGCAGCCTTGTAAGGCACTAATACTAGTTCTTTGAGAGCAAATTCACTAATGGCTTACTTGATAATCAAGTTTGAATTACCTTGAATGCACAAGTGAGACGCCCCAACAATTTGCACAGAAATGAGTCCAAGTAGGAGAGCCTTATACTCGACTTCATTATTGGTACAATAGAAGTTTAGCTTAAATGCTAGTGGTATCTCTAGGCCCTCAAGGGACATCAATACTACTTTCACTTCTTGCTCGATACTAGTAGAGGAACCATTAAACCATACCTACCACTCTTTACCCAATTCTACCCTCATTGAGTCCTCATGAAACTCTATTGGGATTCTATCGTGGCGTGAAACCCATATGTTATAGGAAAACAGGCCAAGAGGTTTGCTAGAGTCTAAGACTTCATAGCCTTAGGTGGTATAATTGTAATGTCAAACTCTAACAGGATGAGCAACCATTTTGCAATCCGTCCTGACAAGGCTAGCCATGATAGTAAATATTTTATCAAGTCGAGGTGAGTGATATGGTTGACTTCAAGCCCCAAGAAGTAGTAGTGCAACTTCTGTGTAGTAAATATCAGTGTAAGACAATGTTTCTTGTAAGTTGACTAATTGACTTCACTCCCTTAAAAGGATTGGCTTAGGTAGTATATAGGCCACTCCCTACCCTCGAGTTCTTATGCAAGTAAAGCCCATTTAGACTTATCAATAGATGTCAAGTAGAGAATCATTAGTAATCCTTTAACAAGCATTGCCATCATCTGTAGAGAAATGAGTATATCCTTTACCTTTTAAATGGCCTCTTCTTGTAATCACCCCCACTCGAATAGTGCTCCTTTCCCCATGTGTTGCTATAGGGAATAAGAGATCTCTACTAGTGCAAAGACAAATTGCCTAATATAAGAGACTTTCCCCATGAATGTTTTTAATTCCTGCAAGTTAGTAGGTAAGGGCATAGATTGTATAGTTTGCACCTTTGCTTAATCTACATCAATCCCTTTTCTTGTGAATTACAAATCTAAGGAATTTTTCATATGCTACACTAAAAACACACTTCAGCAAGTACATGCGCAACATATACGATCGACACCACTTAAATACCTTCTGCAAATGTATCAAGTGATCCAACACCTACCTTGACTTAATAACCATGTCATACACATAGTCTTCCATGAAGTCATTCATCATATCGTGGAAGATTGCAGTCATTGCTCTTTGATAAGTAGCTCTTACATTCTTAAGCCTGAAAGGCATAACAATATAGTAGAAATTCCCTACCAGTGTCTTAAAGGAAGTACACTCAGCATCTCTAACAACCATCTTGATTTGATTGTAGCCACTAAAACCATCCATAAATGAGAATAACTCATATCCAGCTGTGGCATCCACTAACATGTTAATATTTTGCAATGGGAAGTCGTCCTTTGGGTAAGCCTTATTAAAATCACAAAAATCTATAAAGACTCGATGCTCAATTGGCTTGATAAAGCCAACTTAGAGCAACTTCTCAACTTCTCGGTGGAAAACTCGTTATCCCTGTTTTACTGGCTTAACTTTGGCTGCAATGTTCAATCTGTGTACCACTAGATTAGGGTCCATCCCGACCTTTCATCATAGGTCCATGCAAACACATCTTTATACTCCCTTAATAATTCCGTAAGGTGGATCTTAAGCTCTTGCAAGAGATTCTTACTAATGAAGAAAGGTCTCGGAGACTCTCTTAACCCTGTTGGATCTAATTTTTCATTTTCATTGACTTGTGGCTTAAGTTGATCCAACATCTCTTAAGGGGCGGGTTAGGTTTCTTGTATTGGTATGAGATCTAAAGAAAACAAGCAAGCTTCTTTGAATCTATCTTCTTCAGATCCTATAAACCATCATAAGTAGTACACTCTCTACCTATCTTCTCTGATGAAACTCTTTATTCCCTCACTCCATTTTTGCTTTTCTTGCCTCCACGGGAGCCTTGCATTCTCTTCTTCTTCTTAGGCTTCTCTTGAGTCTCCTTTCAAGTGGGTAGTGGTGTGCCAGAGGGTTTTGCAATAGCAATCTCTCCTTTAGCGTATTCATTGAAGAATGCGGCCTCAATGAAGTACAACTCATTATGCTTGAAGGGATTATTAGTAGTGGGAATTAATATGTCTTTTCCTTTCTAATGGCCTAATGCACTAGTGCCATGTTGAGGGTATGATATTGTGATCATGTAGCCACTTCCCTCTAACTAGTAGATGGTAGGATACCGGTGCATTGATCACATGGAACCATGCAGAGCCCTATATAAGGTCAACTTTAAAGTCCACATTGACATACCTTACTATGTTTATAAATGTATCGGTGAAACTATTTACAATAATAAATTATCTCACTAGGCGTTGTTTATCTATCCCTACAACCTTGAATGTAGATATCAGCATTATACTTATAGAGAAGCCATTATCTATGAATGTCCTCTTAATAAGATGTCCATTGAGCATGCTTTCCACATAAAGAGAACGGTTGTGGTTGGGACTCTTAGCGCACATGTCTGTGTCTGTAAAGAGTATCACATTATGATGCGCATTAGCTATTCTTTACACACCCCATACTATCTCTCAGCGATTTTGGTAAGTGTAGTTGCTGCTATAAGTCATGTATCCTCATTAAACCCCAATAAGTTGAAATTTTTTCTTAAATTAGTCATCTTCACTAGGGCAGCAACCTCTAGTGGGCATGCACCCTCATCATTCCTAATTGGAGCCTCTAGATTGTTACATGTCTTAGTGTGTGACATATCTCCTTCTTCAATGCTAAGATCGTGATTGAGAGCATTTGTAGTTGTCGAGTCTAATTTTTTATTTTTTTTTTCATTTTCATTCTTAATCCGATTTATACTAGACCCTATGCTCATCTAACATAAATCCTCGACTTGAACTAGAAACTCCATTTTATTTTAGAGTCGCCACCCAACTGAAGTTAGGAAATATTATTGAATTAGGACTAATTGAATAGATTAATCCTAACTTGGACAACTAGTCAACGAGATCTCCTCTTTTCATTTTTGTGAAAGAGGAAAGGGAACATCAGAGTTGTTGGACTTAGAGGCTAACTTATTAAAACCTTAAAGTTACCACCTTATTCTTCTGAAATCTAAACCCTATCCTAATGTCTTTTATTGTTATTTACTTTGTTTTATTTTTTTATATTTTTGTTTATTGGTTAAAAACAACTTATTCTAATATGGAAAATGATTTTTTATTCCTTTTAGAGTTGCCCCAAACGGGTGCTTACATACCTGCTATTCAGGGTCAAACAAGCCGTAGTTCACTTTTTATAAAAACTTTAGTGGGTTAGTTAATTTTAATTAGGAAAATACTTCAAATTTACATTTTTATCATTTTTGGAAAAATCTAAGCCTAAGCTTTATTATTTTATTTTTTGAAAAAATTAATTTAAGAAAAAACCAATTTTGGATTTATTTAAGAGAAGGATTTTTTCTAAGTGATAAAAATTATTTTTATATCTCTATTGTTAATCTACCTCTAATTATCATCATTATTTATTATTATTATTTTATTTTTTATTTCTATTTTATTTTTTTTTAACATTTTTATTTTATAATTTTTTATTATTTTATCTACTCTAAACTAAACATAAAAAATCTAAATTCTATCATTTTTCCTAATATTATTTTTTTATCATTTCTCTTCTTTTTTTATTTTTGAATTGTAAATAAATAAATAAACAAATAAAATAAATAAATAATAAAAAAATAGAAAATCCGACTTACCTAGGTCTGGATGCGGTGCATGGGTCGGGTCGAACTGGGTCAGGTCACGAGTTGGGTCACGGTGGCTGAAAATCCTCGTCGGTGGCCTTCCAGCGATCTTTTTTGTCGAATGAGGGGTGTTTCTAAAGCTTCCGAGGATGAGAAACCTAAGGCCGGTGGTGTTTGTGGTTGAAAACTTCCCCAGGTGACGTTTCGAGGCGGTGGCGATCGGCGATCGTGCTCGGGAACTCCGACAAAGCTTCAATCCCTCTTATTTTCTCACTTTTGATTCGTACTTTGACTTCCCCACATTGTGCTCTATTTATAGACACCATAAATTGAGCTAGATAAGCTCGGATTTCCTCTGATTGGGGCAAATCGGATTTCGGTTGAAAAACCCATCTCCGATTTGTGTAAATCCTTCGATTTCTTACGATTTGATTCCAATAGAATGATGTTTATCCTATTTTAGTTAAAGATTTGGTGGATTTCGTGTAAAAATCGCATCAAAACAGCTGAAATTCGAATTTTTCCTCGCATACGACGATCTCAGACAAAGGTTGAAGATGAACACGCGCCCAACGCGTATACTCCCTCCATCCAATCACAAGCTGACACATGTCCTGGGGAGGGAAAAAATCGGGCAAAACGCGAAATGCGTCCCCCGCGATTCAAACCTGTGATGAGCCCCCTTCCCCGCGCACCTTAGCCCATGGCTCGGACCAGTTAGGCTAGCTCACTTCTTAGTTTTTTTATTTTCGCAATTTGTATATATGCAATGCAATTTTTATTATTTTTGTATTATTTTGAAATTCCAAAAATTTGTAAAAATTATTTAACTCCTTTTCTTATTATTCCTATCATTATTTTCCAAAATTGATATATTTTCCCTATTTATTTATTTTTGAATATTTTTCCTATTTTTGCTAAATTAAAAGAAAAATTATAAAAAATGAAAAAATTGAAAATTAACCATTATTAATTATTAGGGTAAAAAATGGAGTGTTTACAGTAGTACCTGTCGAGTCTAATTTTTTGTATTCCCATTCCTAATCCGATCTAGACTAGACCCTATACTCATCTAATGTAGATTCTCGACTTGAGTTAGGAATTTCGTTTGATTTTTAGAGTCGCCACCCAACTGTTGTTGGGAAATATTGAATTAAGACTAAATGAGCGGATTAGTCTTAATTTGGACCACTAGTCGTCGTTATTTCCTCTTCTCGTTTTTGAAAAAAGGAAAAGGAAAAAAGGAAAACTAGAGTTTCTAAGTCCGGGGGCTAACCTATTAAAACCTTACGGTTACCACCTAATCTCCTAAAATTGTTCCTATTTAGAAATGTGTTTTATTGTGTTTCTATTACTTTTATTATGTTTTTGAATTATTTCAAGAAAATGATTTTTTTTATTTCATTTTATGGGTTGACCCGAATGGGTGCCTACGTACCTGCTAGTCAGGATCAAACAAGCCGTAGTTCACTTTTTTGAAAACTTTAAGTGTGTTTGTGAATTTTAATTTTGAAATCTCTTTCGCTTTATGTTTTTATCATTTTTTGGATTTTTTCTAAAAAAATCTAAGCCTAAGCTTTAATTTGACTTTGAAAATGATTTTTAGGAAAAACATCAATTTTGGATTTATTTGAAGAAAATGATTTTTTCTAAGTGATAAAACTCATTTTTATAATTTTTGAATTTTTATTAATTTTTATGATTTTTACGATTTTTCTTTTTTTTTCTGTAATTTCTATGATTTTCTATCATTTTTATGATTTTTATTATTCTTCTACAATTTTTTTATAATTTTTCTAAGTTTTCATGATTTTTATAGTTTTTATGATTTTTATGATTTTTATAATTTTTGTGAATTTTTGTTAAAAATTTTATCCTAAACTATTATCTATCCTATTTTGAAATCTAAAGTTCTATTATTATTTTTCTAATATTTATATTTTTTTTCTACATTTTTATTATTTTTTTATTTTATTATTATTATTATTTTTCTACATTATTAAATCCTAAAAAAATCTAATTTCTAACATTTTCCTATTTATAGAAAATAAAACATAAACAAATAAATAAATAAATAACCAACAAATTAATAAATAAAATCGGAATAAAAATAAATAAATAAATTGGAAAAATCCGGAAAATCCGACTTACTTGGATCCAGGTCGATGTGCGGGTCGGGTCGGTCAGGTCGAATCGGGTCGGGTCAGATCAATCGGACACGGCGGCGGGGAGTGCTCGTTCACGGCGTTCTGGCGGCCTTTTGCAACAGGTGAGGTGTCGGATCCTAGCTTCTCGAGGGTACTGAATCCAATGGTGGCGGTGGTTTGCTCCCAGAACGTCTCCTAGTGGCGGCTTGGCTCCGATCGGCGGTTCGTGGTTTTGGGTTTCCTCCGATGCTCTCCGATTTGCTCTCTTTTCTCACTTTCTCTCAATTGTGATTCGTGATCTGGCTTCCTCCACTCCTACTCTATTTATAGGCGCTTGAAACCGAGCTGGATAAGCTCGGATTTCCTCTGATCGAAGCTAATCAGATTTTCAATTAAAAAAAACAACTCCGATTTGTGTAAATCCATCGATTTGTTGCGATTTGATTCCAATTGGATGATGTTTATCTCAATTCTGTTGAAGATCTATTGGATTTGTGCAAAAAATCGAATCAAAACAGCCGAAATTCGAATTTTTCCTTCGCCGGCGATCTCGAACCCGAGGTAGGAGATGATCACGCTCCCGGCGCGTGCGTTTCCTCCAGCCAATCGGATGCTGCCACATGTCCTAGATAAGTAAAAAAACTCAAAACGCGGAAACTGCTTCCCCCGCGATTCGAACCTACGACTAAGCCCTCCTGCGCGCGCCTTAGCCCGTGGTCCGGACCAGCTGGGCTAGCCCATTTTCCTGATTTTTCTAATTTCGCAAATTACATATATGCAATGCGATTTTTTTATTTTTTTATATTTTTTGAAATTTCAAAAATTTGTAAAAATTATTTACTATTTATTATTGCCATTTCTGAAATCATTTTTCAAAATTGATGTGTTTTCCTATTTATTTTTATTTTTTTGAATATTTTTATTATTTATGCTAAATTAAAGAAAAATTGAAAAAAATTGGAAAAAAATAAGAATTGATTATTAGTGATTATTATTTATTCCTAGGGCAAAAATGGGGTGTTTACAGTATCCTACTGATTATTGTGTACCGGAAGCAGATTATTACAAACATTTTTATTTTCTATAACAAGTTCCCCATTATAGACCTTATCATTGAAAATCTTCTTTAAAGTTTAATACTCCTTTGTAGGGGTAGGGTAACCTACGAACCTATGATACCTGCAAAACTTGGGATCATTCTTCTTACTTTGCATTGATAAACAATCCACCATTGGGAGCTTGACATTCCCATCTCGCAGCCATTGGTCAAGTAAAGCATGTACCCTTCCCATTAGGCATGGGAAAGAAAAAGCTTATGCAGAGCCTTGTGATCTATCATTTCCTAGCTTCTTGTTGTCTCTAGAAGTCTTAACCTTGGCTGAGCTAGCAAATGTTGCTCATTTCCCAAACCTTCCATTTTTTCCTCGTTACCTCACAATAGAGTTGTTAGTTCTTCTCACGATCTCGATGAGTGCAAAGAAGGAATTTAGGTTAAGATTTCCCAAGTGAATTGCATATTCAGTAAACATCCCTTGGATATAGATATTCACTAACTCTCTCTCATCACATACATCTTGGATATCCAAGGTACGCTCTCTAAAGCGCTCTATATAATTAATCAAGTCTTCTTTCAGGTACTGTCGTGTTATTCTCATATCTATTATCGTAACTCACTCCTAGGCGGAGAAGAATTTCTCCAAGAATAGTTCGTGCATAGACTCCCATGAATCGACTAACCCTATAGGGAGATTAACATTAGAGGTGGAAATGTAGGCTGAACGTACTAGCCCACCCCAACCCACATCAACCCATGGGTTGAAGTGGGTCAGCCCGCATTAGCCTACACTTTATGTAAGCCAAAAAAGTCGGTCAAATCTACCCCACTAGCCAATGCGGGTTATGCGGGCTAGCCTGCCAAACCATAAAAAATGTAAAAAAAAAATTATTATATATTACAATATATATATCATACAATAATTAGATAAAACAAACTAATGAGTAGAAATTTGAAAGAAAAAATCTTAAATCTCATATGATAAAGAACAAAACAACCTCAAACCCAAACCTAAAACCTTAAACGCCACAGCTAACAACATATCCTCATTAAATTTTTTTTTTTAAATGCAACTTCTTAACTCTTAAGCACTTACCTCGAGGTTTAGTGTAGGAAACTGAACCAAAGTGGCAAGTGGGAAGTTGGGAGCATCAAATCAAAGACATTGAGTAAGTGACAACACGATGATGATGACGACGATGACTATTGGACTAGACGACAACAACCAGGAGTAAGTGGCTAAATGCATGAAGAAGAGTAAGACTTAAGACTGAAGATGAAGAAGGAAGAACTGATGATGATGAGAGTAGAGTAAAGAGTGGCAAGTGTAGATTGTCGAGTAGAGGAGAGGAGTTTGGACAGGTTTGGTGCCTGGTGGTTGAGTCTCATCATGTGTAAGTGTGAAACTATGTTTGTGAATGATGTTTGTTCTAGCTAGGTCTCGTCACTCTTATCTTGTCTTATCATTGTTGTCCTCTCCTTACTCAACTAGCTGGATGTGCAAATTTTTTTTTTAAATTTCACAGGCCACGTGGGCCAACTCGCCTTACATCAGGTTGGCTTGCCTTAGCCCGAGGGTCGCACAAGGTAAGTTAAAAAGCTCGCACTTTATGCAAGCCAAAAGTTTTTTTGCCCAACTCGCAAAAAATTGCTAGTTAAGCAGGCTAAACCACCAAGCTTGCCCTACATTTCCAACTCTAATTGACATACTAAGTATATTTCTTTTCAGTCAGTGACTTAGATAATTATTTAAACTTCAAATCATCATCCAGCATGTCTTGATAAGCTTAAATAAATGTTCTTTAGTACTCCCTTTCTTGGCATTGAACAAGATGAACTCAAAACTAACATAATCCTTAGGATGGGGTTTTTCAGCAATGTGCTAATGATAAGAGAGCCTTAACTTTAGCACTCCCACAGTTGATTTTTCTTATATTTCTTTTAAGTATATGTCAAAGTCTTCCTTCGTTATAAAGGAGTTCCTTGGAGTAGATACTATAAAAGCAAGTGTAGTGCAAGGATAGGCTGACAACTAAATATCGAAGCCTCAAGCTGTGAATTGCCCTAACTAGTATTTTGCAACAGTTGAGGCAGGTTCTGCTCCATTAGTTCAGTGTTAAGATCTTATTCTTGAGAAGTATTTCCTAATGGCCCTCTCTTCCTAGCGAGTACCATTACTCTTTTATCACTTAGCTTTCTTTCCTAGTAGAGTCACCAAAATGTAGATGGTAGGTTTCAATAGGAGTAATCATGTGAATATCACGTAAGTACTACGCTACATATGACTTCAAATAAGTGATGTGGAGATGACACGTGATGAGATGATTAGACAATGGAGATCGTTCTTCACCTGAACTCTTATTTAATCTTTGAGAGCAAAGAATTCTCAATGGAACATTATTTCTCTTATCTCTAGAATCCGAAAAAATCCTTCAATTTAGAGGAATGGCCGAGTATTTATGGACTCTTGGGTCTAATGACATTCAATAAATCACCTTAACGATCAACAAATGAGATGGAGTCTACTCATTCTAGGATTATCCTAATAACCTTACTATAAGTCCAAGGCTAATAACCTTCCTTATAAGTGCATGAGCTTGCTTGAAAAAAGTTGGATGCAAACAAGTCGGTCTAACAATCCTTGTTTTGAGCTCACCAAACCAATTCTTCCTAAGTCATCCCAATAATTAGATTAGACTCACTAGACCCTATTAGCTAACCCAATTAGTCAAGTCAAATGATTAATGAGCTTAACCCAAATTATTTATGTAATATTTTCAACCTTTTACAATATGTATGTATAAAATGTATCACGTTGATCTTTAATGCATCAATGCAAGGTGGGACTATTAATGTAACAAAATATGTTACCAAGTCTCTTATAATTTAGTGATATAAAGGCTACTCCTTCAATAGGATGGATAGGTTCAAACCTCCTTCCTTCATTGTATTCTCTAAATAAAATAAAATAAAATAAAAATAAAAAGATACCTACCTATTCAAACATGACTTGATATCATTATAAAAGTATTTGTGTACGCAAAATTTGACATGAAATCCATCCTTTTAGGACCTATTTTATAAATGTATTTAAAGCTAGATGTAGCACCTAAATACATTTAATAAAAAAATCCCATAAACATATGCAAATCTAACCCACAAGATTTTCTACTATTTATAGTTTAATTTTATACTGTACTATCAAGCCATTCTAGTCCTTTCTTTGGCTTCCATCTCGGCACCTCTCTCTCTCCCCCATACATTACTGCTACTTCATCATCGGTCTTGTTAGTTGACATTGTTCTTTTTTGTTATTATTATTATTATCGTTATTGTTTACTTTGACTTTAGCTTTAGTAAGAGTAATCAAGCATCACTTCTTTGCACAAATCCATTTACAAAAAATATATTTTTCAAATCCCATACTTCAATGGTAAAATCACTTAATATTGTTAATAAAACATAATTAAATATATAAATAAGTTTTTTTTTTAATTTTATCACGACATGTAGTGCATTAACTACATAGAACAATCATGTTAAAAACTTTGGTTTAAGTTAGTCACACTCAAAGTTAGAGTTGAAAATTAGATTCTTGAGATGTTATGTCTTTTCCAGATTCGTCCATACAGTTAGCATAAAAATAGAATATTTGCAAAAACTATAAGTTTAAATATAGTTTCCATTATAAGCATTTAGTAAATAAAAGAGAATACTGAAAACCATTTTTTTTTAATAAAAATTTGATAACTACGATATACTTGTTTAAAAAATTTTCTATAATTGATCACACGTTTTACAAAAATATAGTGTATAAAAATGTATAAAAGAGTTTAATTTGTTTATATATATATATATATATATAGATGGAGTGAGAGTTAATAAGTATCCACAGAGACATCTTTTAATATTTTCAAAAGATTTGGGCGGACATATGTTTCCTATATAGCATAATACTTTTAAAAAATAATACGAGGATGCAAAGACAAAACATTCATCATTAGCGGTGGTATTCTTGGGGTAAAACAAAACAAATGAAAGCACACATCTACTAGCATATGATTCACCCATCATCTCAACAACATCAGAACTCTATTTAAACACATAAGACTGCAGACAAATCGAGTTGAGTCGAATTTTTAAAGTTTCAAGTTTGGTTATTAAAAAAATTATCAAGTTTGATTTGAACCAAGTTGTTGCCAAACCTGAAAATTATATATTCAAGTTCAAGCTCATTAAAGAATTCAAAACTCAAGCTCGACATATTTATATAAATAAGCCTATGCTTGAACTCATTTATCTAAATAAGTCAAGCTTGAACTCGTTTAGATATAAATGAACTTAAACGAGTTTGATTTTGAACTCAAGCTCATTTAAATAAACATGCCTAAATGAGTCTAAGCCTGAGCTCAACCTTGTTTAAATAAATAAGTAAAAAATGAGTTTGAGTTGAATTAAAGCTCAAAATTAATTAATTTTTTTTAAATTTACCTTTTTATCTTTTTTTAATTAAAATGAATTTAAAATTTTATTATTTCATGCACAAATTCATAAAATAACAATAAGTGGTTAGGATATGATTTTTAATTTTTTTTTATTAATTTCAAATATAAATTTATAATATAATATATTAATTCACAAACTTGTTGCTAAACCTATTCGCAGCCTATTTTATTAATAATATAAATAAGATTCTATTCATGATGGTGTTTATAAGCTTATTAACTAGTTTTTTTATAAGTCAACTTGATAACAATATAAATAAGTATGCTTGCAAACCCATTCATGTGTCTATTCGCAAGTCAAATCATTAACAACATAAATGAATCTATTTCCAAGCCTACATCCAAACCTAAACAAAAGGTCAAATTAGGCTCATTTAAATAAACGATCATTATTTAAAATTCAAATTTGAATCATTTACTAATCAAATTTGAACCAAATCAAGCTCGAACAGTTTGCAAATAATTCGACTCATTTACAACCTTATAAACACATGAGTCTTCCTCAACGTTCGTGGGATGTTTTTCCTTTCTGCACACTTCCTTTGGTGTTAAGAAGAAAGAAGTCCTAGGAACGCCCAAACGGACCAGTTTCGGCTCCATGGCTTGTGGAACTTACAAGAAATATTCTTCGCCGCCTACGCAATGAAATATGGAAACTGAGTGACAAACCAACCTTATACTTTGTTTTGGAAA
Organism: Laguncularia racemosa; assembly: GCA_037954665.1. Lineage (NCBI taxonomy): Eukaryota > Viridiplantae > Streptophyta > Magnoliopsida > Myrtales > Combretaceae > Laguncularia > Laguncularia racemosa. The sequence goes on along the minus strand of JBBMOL010000092.1, from coordinate 2,497,126 downwards.
AATATAGGGAAAGTTGGTTGGGAGGAAGAAAAGAAGAGAAAAGGAAAAGAAAGGAAATTATGGAAAAATGAAAGATGACAAAAGCAGGAAAATATCCTTCCTTTTCAAGTTATTTTGATGTAAATAAATATCCAAGATAGAAAAGGTTAAATTTAAAATTTTTTATTTAAATTGTCCCATATAATATATATATATATATATATATATTAATCTATCCCTTTTTATTTATATTATTTTATATAGTCATACATGTCGCATTTTTCTTTGATACTTCTTTTTTGTCTTGATTTAGGAAGAAAGTATTATGTCATATTAATGGTGAAACCACTTAATATTATTAATAAAAACTAAATTAAATATATAAATAAGTTTTTATTTAATTCTATAGTCATATCATAAAAATTCATTTAATTTAGTTTCACTAAAAGTTAGAATTAAAAATTAGTTTCTTAAGATGTTATATGTCTTCATGGATTTGTCCATATAGTTAACTTAAAAAAAGAATATTATCTTGTTTATAGTTTTCATTATAAACATTCAATAAATAGAAGAGAATATCAGAAATATTTTTTTAATGAAATATAATATATTTGTTTAAATATTTTCCTACAATTAATTACATATTTTATAAAAATATAAAGTGCATAAAAAAATGTAAACGGATTTTTTTTCTGTTGTAGAATTAATAAGTGTCCGTAGGGACAATTTTTTAATATTTTCAGAAATTTTGAGCGGCATAATCCCTTTAAAAAATAATAAGAAGGAGAAAAGACAAAACACTCAACATTAGTGTCGGTAACAAAAGAAAGCGCCGTCTGATATAAGTCTTCGTCAATGTTCGCGTGACCTTTTTCCATTGTCTAAGCGCAACGGTCCGGACACCGAAAGACTGGGTAAAATAGACATGTGACTGCCTATACTTATGCCTAGATAGAAAGATCCTATAAAGCTTTTGCCCTTTCTTGGGGTTGGCTTTGGATCTTTACTGGTGTCTTTCGTGTTAGAAGAAAGGCGTCCCAGGGGTGCCAAACGGGACTGTGTCGGCCGCACGGCTTTGGAACCTGCAAGAAATATCCTTGGCGTGCTCGTGTACACTGAAATCTTCGGAAATCGAGTGCCAAACCGATCTTATCCTTTGTTTTGGAAAAATATAGAGAAAGGGGATTGGGACTTGGGAGAAAGAAAATTAGAAAAGAAGGGAAATTATGGAAAAATGAGAGAGGATAAACCAGGAAAATACTTTTTCCTTTTCAAGTTATTTTGATGTAAATAATGTCGAAAATACAAAAGTTAAATTTAAAGTTGTTTGTTTTTTTAACTGTTCCCCCCTCACATCACTCCATCTTCTCCCATTTCGCTTTGCTTCACCCTTTACTAAGCATGGCCTTAGCTTTCTTAACGAATATGGGGACATTTTCAAAAACTAATGTAATAAAAGGGTGTTTTCAAAAGAAGTTTAGCAAATAGGGGAGTAAAGATGTATGTATTACATATACTTTCATTCTTTAAAAAAATTTAAAGTAAATACCCATACAATATATACATTTTCAGTTCAAAATTAGATTGAAATGAAGGTGTAAATACTATATGTATCTATTTTTAGAAAATTTTAAACTAAATATGCATGCACCATATAGCATTTAGTTTAAACTTTTTTTAAATGAAGGCATATATACTAAAAACACACCATTATATTCTTTTATCCATATAATTATTTAAAAAAAAAACCCTTTTTAATAATATTTTTTTTAAAATGTGCCATGTTCGTTACAAAACCCACTGCCTTAAGTTACAAGCAGAAAATTCATAATATCTAGATCATTAATTGAATATTTCACATTTTTATAGTATGATCTAAACTTTAGTTCAATTTAAATTATGAGAAATATAAGAATTTATAAACTTAGCGATTTTTATTTTACTATTTTTTTTTTACTATAAAATAGGTATCATGTAATAATTTTAACTTTTAAAGCTTTTTATTTTTAGATATATGTGATAAGTGTCCCCATCATTGCCTCTCGTACAAATATGGTAAATACATGCTCTAGGAGTGGGATTGAGTGGATGTCTGTTAGAACTCGTTTGGAATTATTATACGGAATAAAATTTTATAGGATCTTATCTATCTTTGTTGTTTAGAGAGTGCTTGAATAAAACATAATGATGATAAAGAAAACGGAGAAAATTATATATGTGGAAATCTAGATAAGTTTAAATAACAGAATTAAAATTTTAAATTATATTAGAAGTTAAATAGATGATTCCATGTCATGCTGTCACAACATCATTAACTGGAGCTAACATGCCACATTAAAATGATAGTTCGACGCTAGTGTGACTTACGTAAAATGAAATATTGCAACTAAAAACTAAAAAAAATAAAACATAAGAAAAGGCAATAAATTCGATTTGCAACTTAATCAACCATCCCTACTTGTTAGTCTACTAAGGATTCTAGAAAAGTGGTTTTTTTTTTTTTGTATTTTTAAGTATTAAATCCTAAGCTTTGTTATTTGTTTTTACATGTTAATTATTGGTTATGATTAAGAAGTTGCTATACACATAAGCTAAGTAAATTGAATATTGCCTTTGTGTATATGGGTATGCTTGTAGGTAGAAACTTAATAAACTTAATTTATATTTGAGTTTAATTGCTTTGTTGTTTGCAATTTACAGCGAAGCCATTCAAGTATTCGTCATAGGTCAAATACCTAGAATAAAGCGGCTTTTAATTATAAGTGTACAAGAAGGTTAAAGATGACCTATTCACATACCTCTACTTGTAGGCGTATTTATTATTAATTCAAGACATAAAACGAAACCATCAATTGTGATATGGGACTTCATAGGGTACAAAAAGAGTAGATTAGATTACTATGGGAGAGAATCCCATATGAGATTATTAGTATTGGTTAAGAATATTGATACTGGTGTTGACCTTGGAGCACTAAGGAAGTTCCCATCTTTGTTTACTATCCCTACCTAAACAAAATAATGTTTACTATTATCATGGCTTAAGTTATAGCATCTAGATTAGTAAGGGGTTAGGCCGATTCTTAGACCCAACTTTTTTTTATATTTATTTTGAGATTAATTTTTACATTTTAAATGATTTAAAAAATTCTTTAAATGTATTTAGATAACAAATCTTTAATTGATGATTTGATTTATGAGATAATTTAAGTTTTAAAATAATTTAAAGGTATTTATATCAAGAATTTTAATATGCAAAACTTTAGAACATTTCGTATTCATTTTATATATAAAAACATATAGCAAAGCAGTTATATATTAATAATCTTGTGATATAATTGAACTCTATCATATGTTATACTTATGATTGTAGTTGCATATACGAATCGTAGATCTCTTAGATCTCATCCCATTCTCAATACCTAAATTCTACTCCACGGAGTTTACCTTTTATTTTTCTGTTCATGCTAGATGTAAGAAAAGAAGATGTGCTAACTATTCTTCTTCTTCTTTTTTTTTTTTTGGGCGATAAGAAACAAGATGTGCTAGCTGTTCAGACTTCAAACATGCATATTTTTGGCTGAAGTGGCTATCTAATTTGGTTGGAGGAAATGTTGACTTTCATGCCTGAAAGGAAAAAGGACACTGGCCCAGACACTCTAATATCTAGGGGATCAAACACATATCCGATTTTATTGAGACAAAAGAAATTTCACAAAAATAATTCAAATGGCCAAAACTAAAGATTTAGTTAAATTAATAAAAATTGTCTAATTTAATTGGTCTATAACTTCACTTCCATATCTCGAATTAAATGAAATTATCTAATCACAAAATTGTCTAACAATACTTGATTTATTTATCTAACTCAATATCCTAAATTAAACACAAATATGACCAAATAATATGAAAAAATAAATGGGAATCAAAATCAAACCTAAGAAAACCAATTTCGAGCTAGTTCTCTCGATTTTGTGATCTAAATTATCTTTATTAAAAAAATTAAAATTTAAACTTAGAAAAAAATTTTGAGCTAAGAACCTTGTAACCTTCAATCCACTTTTTTTATGAAGTTGTAAAGAATTTATATTTATCTATATAAAAATACACACCCCTAAATAATAGTTTAAATTTTCATTATATTTCAATTTTATGTTTTAATTTTTTTACTTTCACTTTTTTTATAATAAAAAATATTTTAAAATTTTGTCAATAAAGCATAATGGAATCGTGGAATGGACGATTCTATGATTTGGAGAGAGGCAGAATCAAACCCTAAACCGTGGAATGTCAGTTCCATGCACTGCTGGCACGGTCGGATTTCAGTTCGGAAACAGCCACGGCTGTTCTGAGACGGTCCATGATATTTCATTGAACCGTCGTAGCCTGCTCTACACCTGGTTGGGCCTATGTTAATTAATACATAACAAAGCCTAAAAGAAATAAATAACCTCTATAGAAAAACCAAATGCCTATATTCGATCCATGTTATTATGCAAGACTGAGTACGGAGTGTCTGTAACAAGGGCCTGTGGGTTCCATTCCAATCCAATGTGGTCGGGCTTTTTGCTAGAAGAAAGGAAGTTCTGAGACTTGGGTCGGTGTATGTGTATCGGGCCGCTGTCTAATAGGCCTATCCTTGGTGCTTTCATTTGAACGAAATGGAGTCTATATTGCTTGGTTGTTGGTCAAACTGGTCCTGAATCTTTTTACATTTAACCTCATCTAGCCATATTTTTATATTTAACCTCATTTAGATAGTGATATGACTTCCATTAATCGACTCAAACTACTCCAAAATTTCAGTGGCTAAACCATTTTGACTCATTTTAAAATAGTTAAATCGTGAAAGTGATTGTATATAACAAACAAATTGTATTAATTTACAGATTATGGAATGAGAATAAGTGGATTATGGATGTATTGGATATTTAGACAAATGAGATTAAGTTACTTATGATCATTGAATTAGGAAATTGATTATGGTATAATAAACGAATCTTCTAATTGTATAATAATGTGTATGAATTAAACATAATAAGAACATCACGAGATGAGTATGATTTAACTTTTAGTTGATGTTCGTTGAGTAAAATATTTGCTCGATTGTAAATTAGTATTTACAATATGGAATTAGAAGTGTTTCTGAGTTTTTGGCATCTAATGCGGAACATATCGAAATTGATTTTGTGTTATGGAATAACATTTTTGATATATCATACTTAGAATTGCATGTGAATGATATCGCGTTGTGTGGTGGGGGCTGGCGTATGATGCCCATTGGCATATATATTCTCCTTATAAAGATAAATGGCCATTGAATTAGGGTGAAATCAAGGGAGGCAATAGATGTGGAGTCCATAAACCCATAAAGGAGATTTAATTTCTCGAAAGACTTTGGATTAAGGCATTGAATAGTTAAATTATAATTTTAAGTTAACGTAATTTGCTAATAATTAAGTTTATAGGCTAGTTGGAAATCGTTTCTTCATGTGCTTGGTATTGTTTGTCTTACCCTTACCTTCCCTTCGCATTTTGGACCGTCCTGGGCAAAGATTGGAAACGAGGCAAGGATCGGTACTAAGTTAAAACTTGAATCTATATGTGTGAGATGGTTTTCATCTTTGATTTGTTTACTTTTAGTAAAGTTCTATAAACTCTTAAAAAAATTAAATAACAAATCTCTATCTTATATACAGTTTGGCATTACAAGCGATAATTAAGTTTGAATCATCTTACTATGGCATTAATAATCTAGGCGAATACATAATTCTTATAATAACCGGTTTTCATCAACCATTCGGGAATAGCTATTAAATTTTCCTCTTATTTGATACAAAATTGCTATTATAATATTTATTTCAATTTTAAAATACCAAATAACTATTCCCAATGAATTGCAATTATCAAAATCGTTGAATAGCCATTATATTAATGATCAATTTATTATCTTTGTAAACTACACCACTCTAATTTCATTGTCTATACTAGGATGTAATTGATGTTTTGATTTCATTCCAATATAATTCCTTACATTATTTTACTTAACTCAATAATGTAATAAGCATGTAATAGTGATTACACTTCTATCCCACTCTTATTAAATTGCAATTCAATCCCTTCTCTATTCCATGCGGTGAAGTGATCTATTTCATTCCTAATGAATTGTAATTCGGTTCTTTCTTTATTCCATACAATGAAGTAAATAGACAATAACGACTTATTTACTTTCTGAAATGGAATAAATAGAAAATAAAAAAAGTTATTCTTTGGGAACGATTATTATTAAGAATAGGCTAAAAATTTCTATTCCACTATTCACTTGCTATAATTTTTTATTATGGGGAATACTTATTCCTATATTTATTCCATTTCATTAATTGCAATATCAAGTTAGGAATATAAATAAAATTATCAATTTACTTATATTTAGTTATTAATTATAGTATTAATGAGGATAAATTGGTTGTAATATAGAGGGAATAAAAGATTCTACATTTTCTTAAATAATATCTATTTCCAATTAAATGGAAATATAAAAGTTCAAGAATTTAAAATTTTCTTATCATTTTTTCAAGTAAATAAGGTAATAAACAATTAAGAGTGAATAAAGATTCTATTTGTTCTCTATAACTATTATATTTCCTCTCTATTATCTCCAAATAGATGAACTATAAATATTTGGTTGGTGAGAATAGGAATGAAATTATAATTTTTAAGAAACAAAATAAAAAAATAATAGTTGTTATTTTGCTCGATTGAGGTAAAAATGATATTAGAAATATATCTAAAAATATCAATATACTCTTACAACAATTATAGCTTGAATATTGATTAAGGTTACGTGGACTGATCGCAAAACTATCCAAGAAAAGACTAAAAAATGCCTATTTTTTAGTTCTAAGTAAAAAATTGCAATTTATTTGACAACAATAGAAAATCTATAAAATAGCTATTCCACTGAATAAATATGTGCAGGCACTAATCAATTAGGGTGTTTTCCAATGAAGTTTAGCCATAGGCATCCTATTGATGAGATATGTGGTTGTGAGAATGCATTCACCTCAAAATTCTTTAGGTAGGCCCGCATGCAATCTCATAGCTCGAGATGTTTCTAGTAAATGCCTATGCTCACATTCAACAATTCCATTTTGTTGAAGAGTAAAGGGTAAAGTTTTCTAATGAATGATGCCAAGTTCATGAAAGAAAATCTAATAGTATTTATATGTAAATTCCCCACCATTATCTGTGAGAACAAATTTATGAAAAACATGAAAATGATTTCTAAAATGGGCAATGAAATGTTTAAGATGAAATAGAACTTGATATTTGTGGTTTAATAGGTAGGTCCAAGTCCTCTAGGAAAATCATCTACAATATTAACAAATGAGTTGCTCTCATGTGTGAGGCAACATGATATGTTCCCCATAAGTCTAGGTGTAACAATTCAAAAATTGATCTAGAGATAAACTCACTATGTGAAAAAGGCAATCAATCACTCTTAACTAATTGACATGTATCATAAAAAAAAAAAAATACAAATCAAACTATTTACAACTTTGTATATGTTCCAATTTTGAGGGAGATGTATGTCCTAATCTTGCATGAAACAGATACAAGTTAGGAGATAAAGTTTTTGGTAGGTAGGAAGCTACAAATTTAGTACATTCAGAAGGGACTAAAGATTTAGTACATTTAGAAGAACAAGATTGTCACATTACATTCTCCAAGGAATTACAACACCCAATAACAAAATGCAGTACATATAGACCATTGCTTTCTCAAGAAATAGCAACACAATTATTAGTTGTTGGATCCTGAAACAAACATAAATCTTTATCAAATTTGGCTACAAGATTTAAGTTTGCTAAGAGTTTTAGAATTGAAAGTCGGTTATGTTAAAAATCTAGTAAAAGAAAAACATCATGAAGTGTTAAGAGATTGGTAATTCTAACAAAGCCTATGATATTCACAAATTTCTTGGATCTATCCAAAAGGCTAACTAAAATAGGAAGAGATAGATGATGTTTATCATATAATAGAGATTTGAAAGGTGTCATGTGGTCACTAGCACCTATGTCCATAATCTAAGAACCGTTCTTTTTATTCAAAACATCAAAGTATTTCATGAGTTTAGTCATACCAGCAAAGTAGACAAAGGAATGGTTTAAAGTCTTCTTGTTCTTGAACTTTCTTATTCTTCATTATCCACAACATTTCCTGATAGACATTATGAACTACCTGTTGGTCAAGAATAGAGGCATTATCATTAGTTATATGATCAAAAGGGGTGTTATATCTAATATTCTTGGCCTGTTTTTTCGGTTGTAACATTAGCAGCAGATTTCACATTTCCTTTTCTAGTCCTTCTTCCTTTGTACCACTCCAAGTATCCTATTAATTGGAAACATGTCTCTATTGAGTTTCCGTTTGAATTACAATTTTTGCAATGCAATTTCTCTTTCCTATTATCATTCTTGTCAATGAAATTGTTTCTGCTTACTGTAAACACTAACATATACCCTTCATTCCCCATTGATGAAGATACTTGTCTCTATTTTTCAACTTGTAACAATAGATAAAATGCCCATCGTACTGCTAGTAAAAGATCTGATGAAAGAATCTAATTCCTCACCGATTCATAAACCTCAAATAGACCTATAAGAAACTACATTATCTTTATTGGAGATTCATATCCAAAAAGTATTTCCTTCAAATCACAAGTACAACATTCAAGCCTTCCACAAGAACACATAGGATCTGAATTTAACCACTATAATTCTTCCCAATACCGCTTCAACTTATTGTAATATGTTGTCATAGACTAATTCCCTTATCTTACATTCGAAATTTCGTGTTGTAACTGAAAGATCAAAGGCCCATTCGTTTGGCCATACTATTCACAAACTTATTTCTACAATTCATATGAAGATTGAGCATACACAAAACTCTAAGATAATTTGCTATTCATTGAATTAAGTAACTAGCATCTAACCATATAATCAGATCTAGTCCATCAAACAAGATCACCTGAATTAGTCTCTGGTTTAGAAATTATCCCATCTATAAATCCTAGCTTAAGCTTAGCTCCTAGGGCTACACATATGGATCTACTCCTAGTTAGAAAATTGCTTCCATTGAAAACTATATTTCCTATTATTATCCCTGGATTATTTGATCCTAAGATGAATAGAGGATCAACCGTTGTAGGATCAACCATAGTTTGATTTTGATTCATGACAAACTCTAATGCAACTTCAATTAATATCTAAATTAAGTAAACTCAAATAAAAGGAGGTTACCACTACTCTGATATCATGTGAGAGTCCTCCATTATTCTTGATTAATCTGTAGATGTTAGTATTTGTTCAAGATTAATCTTGCTTGTAGTCTTGCACAAGCAAAATAGAGACACGCAAGAAGAAGTAGTTTTCTTGTAAAGTGTTTTTCATTAATTCAACAAAATGTGTTAACCTTCTATGTATACTACTACAATAAACTACTAAAACTAACTAACTTCAACTAACTAAATTGTTATAACTTCTACTCTTTGACTAATATATAATATCTGATAAATATGTATATAGCTTCACATAATGTAAGCAAATATATAATTCTTATAATAACTAGTTTTCATTAACTATACATGAATAGCTATTAAATTTTCCTCTCATTCAAAACAAAGTTGCTATTATATTGTTCATTTCAATTTTAAAATACCAAATAACTACTCTGAATTGCTATTAGCAAAATTATTTAATAGCAATTATATCAATGATCCATTTATTATGTTTACCATAAATTAACTATTTTTGTAAATTACACCACTCTAATCCCATTGTCTATACTAGGGTATAATTGATATTTTGATTTCATTCCAATATAATTCCTTACATTATTTTATGTAACTCAATAATGTAATAAGCATGTAATGGTGATTACATGGACTGAATGCAAAACTATCCAAGAAAAGACTAGAAAATGACTATTTTTTTATCCTAAGTAAAAATTACAATTTATTTGATAACAATAGAAATTCTATTAAGTAGCTATTCCACCGAACAAATATGTGCATGCACTAATCAATTAGGTCCCCAACAACTTGAGTATAACATCATCCTCAAGTTTATTATCTTTGTTTTCAAGTCTGCAGGGTTTTTCAATTTATTATTATGCTATTATTTTATAATGGTAAAATGAAATTGCATATTTGCAAAAGTAGTTTTTGCAGAAATATCCCAATATTCAATTCGTAAAGTTTTATTTTATTTTATTTTCACTGCATTAATATAACTAAACCGGACATAACAACTCGTAATTATGCTCCTCTTTTCCTATGATAATTGATGATTTGAAAAGGAAAATATATATATATAACATAATGAAAATAAAAGATCAGAGCGAATATAAACGGCACATGGCATCCACAAGAAATTTACATAAATCACATGCTTGTAAGTACAACTCTTTGGTTTATATACACTAGGGTCCTGCTGAGCCATCATGGAGCTGAACAACAAGATCTCCACAAAATTCCCTGTTGCGTTCTTCGCTAAGATCATCAAGCCAAGGCACCTAAGTGATTGCTTAGTGATAAAGGAAGTAGGAGTACAGTGAGGGTGAGGGGCAATTATCCCGAAGCTATATCGTCCCTTTCCTGGAGCATATATGGCGGTTTGAGTATTGCTTCTTCCCTAAAAAACATGCACCGATCAATTTGGTCCCCAGCAACTTAGGTACAACATCATCCTCAAAGACTCTTCAGCAGATTTATTCTTCGAATATTTGCTGCAACTTCTTGGGACCTTCTTGGATGCATCAAAAGCAGCTGGAAGAAGATTATAGTTCATCACTTGTGTTCTTGTTGATGAACTAACTCCTGAACCCCATATCTGTTTAATGGCTCCGGAATTAGACTTCACCATTTCTTTTACTCCTAAAGCAGCTCCTAGGGTAACTATAATGCAAGCTTTGGCTGTTCGATTGTTCATTTCTGCCTGAGAATTATAGAAGAAAAAGTGTTACAGTCTGGAAATTTTGGAAAGGAAATGGATAAGATGGTGTGTATATCTGTGGAGAATAAAGAGTGATACACATTTTATAGACAAAAGGTGTGTCAAAACCATTGGCCCATACCACCTAACTTAAGAGAGAGACTGGTTTCTTAATTTATGACTCTTAAGATCTAGTGTTTTTTTAAAATGCATTTGATATTAATGTTTCATCTCCTAAAATAACTGAACAACATTAGAGGCCTTTATTCCAATTAACGGTGTTGGCTGGATGAATCTCATCTCCTGAAATTACTCACGAGAGAACTCCTCAATTTTTCCTTATTTTGTCGATTAAGTTTTAAATCTTGCCAAGTGTACACTTACGTTCTTAAATTTTTATGAGTTTTATTAATTCATTACTAAATATTTCCACAAATATACTTAATTCCTATAATTTTTTAGTTAAAAAAAAGTACAACTATTAAATTTTTAATTTTTTTATAGAACTTCTTTAAGACTCAATTGATTTTTCGTTAAAATGTTTAAAACCTAAGTGTATCCATAAAAACGTTTTAGACTTAATTGGTAAAATCCAAAAAATTTGGGATGTAAATACATTTTTAAAATGGTTTGGGAATCAAGACTCAGTTGATTTGATATAAAATGACTTGGATAACATCAAAATTACTATTTGAAATTTCAGCACTTTTTCAATTTCACACATAAAATTTGAGGTTGTCAAGTATCATATTTAATTCATTTTTTGTTTTATCAATTTTGCTACTAAGCAATGATTATTTGTTATGTCATTTCATGAAGATAATGAATTTAACAAGTAAAAGTTAAATTAGATATAATATTTATTTTAATATATTAAAACTTCAATTGTAAAATTTGATACAAAAACATTTCACAATATTTTGTTTAAGGTGTAAAATTAAATCACAAAACTCGAATGGTAATTATAGAATTATGGCTAAAAAAAATAGGCAACTTGTAATAAACTTTCCGTTAACATAAAACAAATCAATAATAGCATTTAGCTTGGAGGAGCAGTTGCTATAATAATCATTTTCAAAACCATGAATGCAATGTACATGGGCAATGTTGAGTACAAGGTTGTCTTGTTTTTCCAGCTTTTGATGGTGCATTTATTCATGGGTCGTTGTCACATCACCCAACGATGACTTTTTCTTATCTCAGGCGATAATATGGTCCCCATACTCACTACTTGTTGAATTCTTTGGTTTTGTTGAACTCTTTGCTCATGGGTCGTACTACTAAGACGCTTTTGGAGAGAGAGAGATCAGGATAAGAGTGAGTAATGATTGGTGTATGAATGATGAGAATTGTGTGTAAAAGTGAAATTATGCCCATTGGTCACTTTCTTATTAGTCCAATCAATTTTATTAAATAAATAATATAATAAAATCTTTAAAAAATAGATGAAATTAAAAAAATCTGAAAAATAATTAAAAAATAGAAAAATAAGCAAAAAATGAAAAAAAAATGCATTATTAAATTTACTTAATTATATATATGTGCATATATATAAATATAATTTTTTTATGTGTGTGTATATATATATATATATATATATATATATTTAGTTTAGTTAAAAATAATTGAAAAAAAAGAAAACCCACTTTAAAAAAAAAGCGACCCCCCCCCCAAAAAAAAAGCCTAGGGTAGTCAAATGATTTTTTTTTTATTATTTAGTTATTTATTTATATTTATTACATTATTTATGTTAAAAAAATTATATAAACTAATCGGAACATGTCACGTGTTATTGTTTAACGAAAAAGTTAATGAGTGTAAACAGAAGGACTCGATTACACTTTTTTATAAACATTGAGAATTGAAATAGGAAAAAAAATTAAGATTCAAACAGAAAAGGATTCAAATATTAAAAACTAAATATGTAATTATCTATAAAAAAAAAAAAACCTAAAATCCGTATTGTGTTTATTCTTTTCCTTTTTAAGTACAATTTGACCGCTTCATGATTGATTCCTTGGTTATAAGTAGGTTATCTTCCGTTCCAATCCATGGTATACAATGAAAATGAGCTGCGCCGTCGAGTGGAAAAGCAATGCAGAAGGCTTGGATAAGCTGAGCCGAGGATAAAAGAGTGGAATAGAATATCAGTCAAAACTCAATTAACAAGAGAGTCAAGGAAAATTGCAATGTAAATTACAACTATATATTATTTTATATTTGCTTTTATATGCATTTAATTTCATTATCATTAAAATTGAGCATTTAAATCTCTAATTTTTTTTAAAGTTCTTTTTCCCCCTAATCTCCAAATTATCATTTTATCTTTTGAAAAATAAAAACAAGGTGTTTTTAGTATTTTTAATCATTTTATTTTGAAAAATAATAAAAAGGGATTTTTAGTATGTTTAATCGTTTTATGTAATGGTGAAATAATAGGTCTAAAAACACATTTTTAAAATATTTGAGAGTCTAAACATTTAATTTAAAAAATATGGTACCAGTGAATATTATTATTATTATTATTAAGGAGTTATATACTTGTAATATAAGATATTATGCATATTTTTCTTTAACATTAGATTATGTTTTAATTCGAAAGCCAACTGAAATTTTATAGTTAAGAAAATTTCTTAGACAGACGATCTCGTGTGATCCAAAATGATAAAGAAAATCAATTGCAATTTATTAGTTTAATACAAAAGAAATGCACAACCACATCAATTCCTTAATAAGGAAAAATTTTATAGTATAATTATTCAAAAGTAATTATATGATATAGTCATAATATATTAATTCGAGTTATAATGTATATTGTATAAGGCTCATTAATAGTATAAATGAATTACCAGTGACTCCCTTTATATTATCAATAGCTTTTATAAAAATTGATAATAAACTTTATATATTGTGATTCAAAGTAATATATTATATAATTATTTTAAAGCGATGGAATCCTTCTCTAAGCTGTAACCAACTTGATAGTTGTTAAAAAAATCATCAACGCCACCGTTATTGGTAGAAGAAATTTCCCATTAATTCCAAGTTGAGTCGACAAACGTAATTTCGAATTAAAAGGACACTCCAATTTGGCCGAGGTTTTTGGCAAAACCCATGGTCCGGTTATATTGGCTCGTGGAATTGAGTGATGATATCATACTCGACCCCATTTGAGTGCTAATCGGCATATGCAACATAAGAAAAGGAGACATAATAATAATAATAATAGAGGGAGACGACGACGAAAGACACGGACAGAGGAGACCAAATCCAATGGTTTTCGAAAATGCGTGGTGCGAGAAACAGTGTCTTTCGCTAAACATCAGGAATAGAGGGATGGTGGGTGTCGGATCCTCAAGGCTGTTAAATCCTATACTATTGGGGATAAATATTATAAGTTAAAGTATATATATACATATCGATAGAATTAAACAATATAAAGTGAATATAATTTTTTTGTATAATATTTGATTTGTAAATTACAAAACATAAATTTTTATAATATTATCGGATTATTTTTCATATTAATATGAAATTTTGCCGAAAGAGTTTTGGAATTATCACAATAGGAAAAAAAATAATAATATAGGGTTATATTTTGGATTTTGATGTTACGTTTATTTTATTTAGTAAAATAAATTTTAGTAGAATTAAATAACATATTAAAGTCTCTTTTATCCAATAATTAAACAAATCAAACAAAATATTAAGAATTTTATCTAATATAATACCATAAATTGATGACAATTAAAAATTACCATAGTGAGATATAGGTTTCATCTAATATACACCCTAAAATTTGTGTTGTGATGGGTGATGTATGGCTTTTGTGTAATATGGTACCCGTAACAATTTGTTAAGAATTATAATTAAATGTCACAAATATATAAAAAAAAAATCCAAACAAGTTGATTTTACTTGTGGCCTACTATTTTAAATCAACAGTCAATCATACAATTGAACTTATATTATTGGTCTAATTTAAGTTGATAAATCATATATATTATATTTTCTTAATCTTTTTTGTGCTTTATGTATTGGATTTCATTATATATGCTTGTTATAATTCACATTTAAAATCGATAATGACTTTCAATTTAATCATATGATTTTGGATCTATATGCTTTTATCATTTTAACGAAGAATATTATAAGAAAAGGTTTACGGATTTCATAAGTTTACTTGTAAACTTTACAAAGTTTAGGTTTACAACGCGGGTTCAATTTCAAAAATTTTGAAACCTAAGCTAACATAATAGGATACAAGAAAGGGCTTTCAATCTTATCCATTACGACGCACTCTTCTTAAATGATGGTTAGGTCGTGGTTCCATCCATCGTACGTTTTGAAAAGCAAACATTTGTGGAGATGTTTTTGTCCTCTACAGAACGGGACAACAGGGACGGTCTCTCTTACTTTGGTAATGCCTATCAACAGGCTGTAGTACAGTGTACTGTATAGGATGTTAATGATTTGGTTCGATTCGGTTTAAGAGTCAAATTAAATCGAATCGTATTTAAAATAATTCGATTTAAATTTTTAATTAATTAAATCATTTTTAACAGTTTAGGATTCTGAGCTAAATCGTTTAAAATATGATTTAATTTGGCTTGTCTTTGTTTAATTCGAACCGCTTTTAAAAAATCTTATTTTAGTTGATAATATTAATAATTATTGAAGTTTTTAATCAGATACTAATGTTTAAATTGAAAAATATTATTCAAAAATGTAAGACATAATATTTTATCATAATAATATTATATTTTAAGTAATAGTAAAGATATACCTATCTACTTAAAAAATAAAAGATAAAGATGAATGAAAAAGAGTAGATTGTGAATATTAAAAGTATAATTTAGACAAACGTATTAATAAAATTTAAAATTAAAATATATTAATAAGGTTTATGTAGTTTAGTTTAGTTTAACCTCTCAAACTAAACCACGAACAATTTAAAATATCTCTAAACTAAGCTATAAACCGAATCGAAATATAAAAGAATTAAATTTAATTCAGTTTATTAAATGACTATGTTTTCGCTCTGTACGTGTGTACTACTGGGGATGGAGAGATTAAGCCCTTTGGATTTGGGGGAAATGTTAGAGGATAGTGGTGGGCCGGAAAAAAGGCCGAGGCTGCCAGGCCCGCTTGGCATATAAGCCGGCCTGCGTTCCTATTGCCGGACAAATTTACGTTGCAAGTGCAAATTTAATTCATCTATGATAATCTCAAAAAAAAAAAAAATGAATAAAGGGAAGAAAAACATATGGGCGTATGAAGAAATGATATAATTATAAAGATTTATCTGTTAAAAGAAACTTTCTTGTACTCGTTATTGAAAAAAAAAAAAACTAAAATATATAAGTGGAAAGAATCGAGGAACTTCTTAATTTGAATATTCTAAAGTTGCTTTGGCTAATCCCTAAATTTGCCCACTTAAAATGCTGCATGTGTAATTGATGATTTAAGAGATTTCAAGAATTAATTTGTAAATTAGGAATAATTTAGATAAAGTAAATTTAAAAAATACATTTCCAAGAATTCCAAGTACATTTAAGATACAAATACTACTCAATACAAAATATAAATAACACTAAGTGGCATGAAGTATGATATACAAGCAAAAAAGTACAAAACACGCTCATATTTAGATACTTCAAGACCTAAGTAAATCCACTTACATTTTTGTAGAAATTGGAAAATTTTACAATATAGTTACTATGGTATAGTCATTTTTTACTATTAATAGCTCATATTTTACAATAATAGGAGTAATTTACTATTAAAGAAAAAATATTTGTTAACATATTCCTAAAGGCTATCAAAGCCTCTTTTGCTTGTTAATAAACCTTTTTTTTTTTTATAATTGGAGATAATTTTTACTATAGTCGGTTTTGAGTGATTGTATCATGAAATTCTTGTAAGCAAAGAATATACTCTTCATATAATGTTTATAAAATTAGAGATCAATTGGAGTTTGATTAGAGGATAAGTACTCTACATGGTATTATTACTTTTGTTGAATCTTTTTTCCAATTAAGAACATCATTAGCAAAATTCTTTAATCTCTTAAAATTGGAAGGTATAAAGCCTATTGGAACAAGTGTTAAAACATGAGTTTAATTATAGAAAGCCAAATTTTAGGATCTTAATTACATAATATGATGGGAATTGATATACCAAGCTTATCACTCAAGTCCATACTCAGTGATTACAAAACTTAGCACGAAGGATTTTGATTAAGCATCCACATGAAGATGAGCTACTGTTCTCCCAAGATTAAAGGGCCTCCCACTTTTCAACTTGTCCCGGCCTCTCATTCTCTATACTCTTTCTACCTAAAGCCCAAGGCACAAAGACATTGTTCGACCCAAGTAGAATAGAAAAAAGTCATCATTAGTCCATCGATCTCAGACAGCTTAAACCAAC
The DNA here is from genome assembly GCA_037954665.1 of Laguncularia racemosa. NCBI lineage: Eukaryota > Viridiplantae > Streptophyta > Magnoliopsida > Myrtales > Combretaceae > Laguncularia > Laguncularia racemosa. The sequence continues at coordinate 2,479,727 of JBBMOL010000092.1, read as the reverse complement.
TTGCCTACCCGGTATCGCTCACTTACTAACCTTAAAGTTGACATGACCATCACCTGACCTATTCAGCTCGGGCTCGTCCCTTGATGGTTTGAATGAAAACCTTATCTATCCAACATAACGTTGTCCTTTTTTGCCAAGAACGCGGTTAGTGCCCATTCAACGTATCTTTTTTATACTTGATATCCACATGCATTCCTAGGAATATTCTTTTCTTCGTTTGATATTTTTACCCCCTTTTATTATTCTAGAAAGGGTATTTTTGTACGTTTGCTTATTTGGGTTTTTCTCTTTTTTAGTATGGTATCCCTAGAAACTTACTATAAAAAGTCCCATTTCGTGTATGTTGCATGATCAAATATTTAAATACATAATTACTTCTTTCATTTGTGAGTTGTTACTTTCATATATTGCTCTTGTCAATCCCTTTAGTAAAGATTGCAGTGAGTACTCTAATCATAGCTCCTAAGTAACATCAAGTTTGGATTGGGACGTGTTTTGACTTGTGTGGTATGTAATATCCACTCAAGTTGTTCACTCTTAACTAAAACCCCTCATTTCCATGAAGATTTTCTTTTATATCTAGAAAGACCCATTTCATAGTTAGCTACCTAGTTGATATCCTATTGAATACTTAACTCCTAAGCATGTCATCTTCTATTGGTATCAAAGCATAGGTTTCGGCAAAGGAAGTGTGGTGCACTCATGGCAATGTTGTTCTTGCTACTGAGTTGTTGAAGTCAAATTGTAGTCACTGTCGTGATGTTTGAGAATGTCAAATCCTAGTATTCAATGTGGTATTGGTGACTTTAAAAGCAATACACATAAACATGGAGGGCATGCAAATCCAAACACAAGGACCATCGACGAGCAAGTCCAAGAGTTAACTACTGTAATTGATAACTTAGCCATCATAGTGCAACATTTGGTAGATAACCAACTCGCTCAAGCTGAAGCAAGAATTTGATGAGCTCAAAATGATGAAGATTAGGTAGCTCTACCTTGAAATGAGCAAAGTGGTGGTGAACTAAGTAGAAACTAAAGTATAAGAAGGTTGGTAGAAGTGGATGACGAGTTTAACAAAGGAGTTGGGGATAATTTTGAAAAAAAAGTATGTTGTATGAGGTGCGAGAGCTCCTAAGGGATTAGATCATGCGAAGATTCAGATCCCTTCTTTCACAAGAAGTGGCAATGTAGATGATTACTTAGATTAGAAAGATAAGGTCGACAAATTGATTCCTTTGAAGTGGCTTTCTCTTGTCCTTGAATTTGACTACTTAAGATGCTGTCACATGTAATTAATAGTTGATATTATAAGATATTTTACAAATCACAACAATCTTAACCATTAATTTATACACTTAGAGAATCCACTTTCAGATATTCCAAGTACATTTAAGGTGCATAAACTGCTCGATAAAAAATGCAAGTAAATAGATAGATTACAAGTATGCACACAAAGTGGCACAAAGCATGATATACAAGCATAAAAGTACAAAATGTGCTAACGTTAAGCTACTTAGAGACCTAAGCAGACCAACTTACAAATATGTGAAAAAGGAAAAATTTTATGATATAGTCACCTAAAAGTGACTATACAATATAATTACATTTACTATTTACAACCCTTATTTTACTGTGATTGCAGGTGATTTACTGTTAAAAAAAAATATTCTCAAAGGCTAGAGATATCTTCTTTTATTGTTAATAGGTTTTATTTTATTGGGAAAAATTATAGTAGAACAGTTCAATATTTAGATTTAAGTTTAATAGAGAGATTAAACTTTAAAGTGGTTAAAAAATAAAAAGCACAAAAAGTAAATAAAAATAAAAAAAATTAAAAAATGCAGAAAATTAAAAAAATATATAAAAACAAAAAAACAAAAACAAAAAACATTTGTCTCGGATCTCTCAGGTTCATCATGGCTTCCACCATCAGCTGTGGTTTTAAGTATGCTTCTTTTATTATTTCAATTGAGGAAAAAATTCAACCTTTGGATCTCATAATCATCTTAAGCTGTTCTAGGATCTGGGTTCTTTTTTCATGCATTCAATTTTTTAAAGATTTTAGCTTTGATCTCCTGCTTCTTTGTTGCACTTGGACATATTTCTTTACAGGTATTTCTTGATTTTTAGTTTAAAAAATTATAATTGTTAAGATGAACAAAGACTAAATGTCGATTTTTATAACCGATTTAATTGATTTTGGTTTATTCTTAATGTTTTATTATAAAGTATTGACACGTCTCATTGATTTGTACCTTAATAGCTTTTTACATGCTTCAAAGTAGTAATTTTTAGCATGAATTCTGCGGGAAAGAAGTAAAAAAGGCATCTTTTTTTTTTTTACTTTATTTATTTTTCTAAAGTTTTAAATTTTAAATTTTATTTATTTATGTGAATATCAATGCGACATCATTGTCAAATGTCTAATAACTACCACGTCAGCTTAAATTAACAAAGTTATAATGGCTAAATGACTAAATTTCTTAGTTGAACTAGTTAATATACCATTAATATCTTATTTTAACTACTTAAAATTTTAATTTTTTATTTAAATTTGATTTTAAATATTGATTCCTTAATCAGAAGTGATTTTATTATAATTAGGAAATATAATTATTTTTGAATTATTACACTATAAAATTCCCCATAAAAAAAGAGTATAGTCTCAATATAATGTTTACAAATTAAAGCTCAACTGGAGTAGGATTAGAGGATAACTACTCTGCATGGTATTGTTGTTTTTCTTGAATTTTTTTTTTCCAATTAGGTACATCATTAGCAAAATTCTTCAATCTCTTACAATTGAAAAGTATAGAGCCTGGGAACTGGTATAAAAACAAGAGTTTAATTACACAAAGCCAGAATTTAGGAACTTATATAAGCGATATGGAAAGATTATATGAACCATGACAAGTTATTTTTTGTAAATATGGCCAAATCGGTCTAAATTTATGGCCTTCCATTTGTAATTAAAACCAAAGGAGCATAGTACAAAGAAACACCACCTAAAAATACTAAATTCCAACGTTACATTTGGTACGGGAGAATAGTTTGGAATGAAATGAAAGGAATTGGAATAGAATAGCAATGAATTGTCAAGTTCATTTCTATATTTGTAAATATTCACAAAATAGAATGATATATAATGGTATTTATAAAAATTGTCCTTATGTAATAAATATATATTAATTTGTAGATATAATAAATATACATTAATAAATTATAAAGTTTACTTAAGTAATTATACGAAAATGAATAGAATTGTGATTACACTCCTTCAAAGGCTAAATCATGATAATTGCAATTCCCCTTGAAACTAGAATTGTCGATTCTAAAAAATTGCAATTCCCTTTAAAGCCAAAATCATCGGTTTTAAGAAATCACGATTCCATTATCTAAAAACCCTTTTAAACATGAGAATAAAAATGATCCTTAGAATCGCAATTCTATTTCAAGATCATTCCCACATATCAAATGTGACAGAAATAAGTTGTTTTTAGAACCCTGTAGTAATTTTTCTATTAAAAGAAACCTCTTTATACTCATTATTAAAAAAAATGAAATATATATGCAAAAAGAGAACCGAGTTAATTCTATATTTGAATTCTCTAAAATTGCTTTTTCTTAGTTTCTAAATTTGTCTATTTAAGATATTGTCATGTATAATTAATTATTTATATTATAATTTTTTTTAAATTAATAAAATCTCAACTAGTGATTTGTAAACCAAGAAAAATTTAGATAAAGTAAATTTAAAGGATATATTTCTAGAAATTCTAAGTACATTTAAGATACATGTATTACTCGATACAAAATACAAATAGCGCCGAGTGGCAAGAAGCATGATAAACAAGCATGAAAATACAAAATGCGCTAATTGTTCAACTACTCCAAGATTGAAGTAAACCCACTTACACATTCGTGGAAAAACAGAAATTCTATAGTATACAGTGTAGTCACATTTTACTGTTAATAATTGCTATTTTATTAAAATAGAAGTGATTTATTGTTAGTATATATATATATAACTTTCTAAATAAACCTTATTTTTCTATAATCAAAAGGAATGTGATTTTACTAAATAAATCTTTATTTTCTAAATAAAGTGATTTTACTATAATTGATTTTGAGTGACCGTAAAATTCCCATAGAAAAGGAATGTACCCTCGATATAATGTATATAAAATTAGAGATCACTTGGAGTTCGAGTAGAGGGTAAGTACTCTACATGCTATTATTACTTTTACCGAATCCTTCTTTAAATTTTTAATCTCTAACAATTGAAAGGTATAAAGCCCGTTGGAACAGGTATTAAAACACGAGTTTAATTACAGATTGCAAAATTTAGGAACTTAATTACGCGATATGAAAAGATTATATGAACCGTGCAAGTTATTTCATCTAAATACCGCCGAATCAGTATAAATTTATGGCCTTCGTTGGTAATTAAAACAAAAGGAGCATATTACAAAGAAGCACCACCTAAGAACGCTAGACTCTCGAGCAACATGAAGAGTAAATACACAAATCTCAAACCTCAATGTTTCAGAAACAAGCTGTTTCAAATCTGGAACCCCAAGAGTGATTTGTCATATGATACAGTGGAATCCATAACAAGGATGGTTTTTAACTATATGTCATCTCTACCTTTTCTTAGTCAATAACAGACTGCAGAATTTCTGAGAGTGCAATCCGTATGCAGAACCCCCATCTCTTCATACAAGCGACCTCCACGGTGCCAAGATGGTCCTGAAAGAAAACCGCTCAACACATTACCAGGTCCATGACTTCAACTCGAGTCTACTGCTTCAACTTTCTGCCGAGCCAAGTACTTCTCCCTTCTCTCTTTCTGAAACAACAGAATGTTGAAAGAAGCGAACATTGTAAGATAGAAGATAGGGATCATATATTATCTAATCTGATGTAACAAACTTACCCATTCGTCTATTACAAGACCATCCCCAACAACACGAGGCCCTGTCTCTGGTGGAGGTTTTTTACGGGCTTCAAGGGCAGCCTCGGCTTCTGCCAATTGACGAGTCAGTTTTTCTAATTCCTGCATGAAGGAAATAATCAAAGGTTATGTTATTTATCTGAACTCCAACTTATCAATGAAACAATGATCAACATTAACATGCCATCAATAGCATAATTACCGGGCTAGGACGTTCTGCGTCTAAAAACATGACGCGCAAGATGCTCTCAACCGCTACTTGATCCTTCTGTTCATCAAACTGTAAACGTAGTTGTATAATGAAGTAACATCACACTTTCTTTTTCTTTTTTTTTTTTTTTTCTGGTAACACCAAAGTACTCGACAAAGTGACAGTTGAAAGAAAAGACATCTAACCAACAAAACTAGTATGCTTATCTAACCATAATTAATGCCTAGCCTTACGAAAAGTCATTTTACTTGAACAGCAACCCTTAAGAAGTCCAGAAAGATCAATGAAAACTTCAAAATTTTAGATAGCATGAGGAGCAAGACTTTACAAAATTGCTCCAAATAAAATCGATGCAGGCATACCTTTTTTCAAGGGAAAAAATCCCTCTAGATGTAGCATACTAACCTAATTCTGAATCCACATTAGTAAGTAATTGAGCTCCTTGCTTACTGAAGAAAGCGGTCCATGAAACATGTCATAATCACACGAACAATCAGCCAATGCAAAAGCTTCTTTAATGCACAACAACTGGGCATGCAAAGATCGGAGATCTAGTTAATTATGATGCCCTGAAGCTGAGGGAGCTATGTACCACTTATGAGCCATGGTCCACATATAAATGCAACAGCTACACATAGGTAATCAGTGCCGATTCAATGTCACAGATTTAAGGACGTAATTGATCCTGAATATATCCCACAACCCAATGGTCCCAGCCTTCCCCCACTTTTCCACTCGTCTCGGGAGTAAGAAAAAAGCCATGGGACACAATTGAAATTAGCAAGTTATTTGTGAAATGAAAATTCAAGATGATATGAGAAAGATTCTATCTTGGATCAGTTCATACAGGAACTTTTCTGAACCATAATCACGGCATGAATTAGAAGAGTGAAGCAGCCAAGCAATCTTTTTCTTGGCTAAAGTTTGGCCGACCTCAAGCAGTCTGTACAAAATTATTGGAAACGATTGAATGTGCTTAGAAATTTTTCCTATTATTGGATAAGTTAACTCTTGCACGCAAATCATTCTAAATTGCAAGATTGTCTGTAAATCTTAAGTAGCAAAAAGCAAACTGCTGGTTTCTTTTCTGATCCTCAATTCCCACTCCCACCGAAGGAGAATCTGTTTTCTAACCTAACAAGCTAATTTTAGCCTTAGCAAGAGAATGTATCTCACTTTTAGACCCAAAGCTTATGACGAAATGCTGAAACATCAAAATGATGGCTCAATATTACGACTTCAGACATCTTTTTGCGTGAATCACCAAATGATTCCAAAAGGAATTTTGGATAAAAAGTGGCGAACTTTACCAGCTCAGGTACGTAGTCTGTTCCACCTTTCACTTTCAAACTCATAATCTTGAACTTATCTTTGCTCTTCTGATCTAGCTGTTTCTCATTGTTCTCAGGTTGCTCAACAAACTTGAAAACTGCAGATTCCATTAAAATTCAGGAAAAAAAAAAAAAGAAGTGTGAATTTAACAAGAGTTAAAGTCTAAAATTGCATCACCAAAATAGAAATACACGAATGTGAACTACATGATTACCAGTTGCAATAAGACTTTCACCAGGAGCAATAATACCACCAGGAGGACGCATGTAACAGCTCTTGGGTGCAGTAGTTTGAAACTAAACAAAAGGAGGACAACAATTCATCAAGCGTTAAAATGGCCCAGTACACAAAACTAAGAATCAGGAACGGCTGAAATGCTGCGGCAATTCAGTAATGAATCGGACGAATTTCAATAATTACCTTAAAAGCAACGTGAGACTTGCTTGTGTTTTTCAATCTAACTGCACTTCTCACTTGTTTACCAGTTACAACTGCCAAACGAAGTACAAGCGAAGTAAGTAAAATAACTTTAAAAACCAAAAAAAAAAAAAAAAAAGCTAAGAAAGAAACAAATGCATGTGCATCCGTAGTACAAAAGGCATAACTTCAACGCCTCGTACAAACAAACACATCATGGTATCGAATCGCCTAGACAATGGAGTCCATATGCATTGCACACAAAACAACATTTGATCCCATCATTTCCAAGAATTACACTTTCTTACAATTGGTTCCAATTAACTGGAAGCTTAAAAATGTGTGAGCCTCGTTAATGGTTGTTGGGCGGCATATCTTAAAGCCTTAAAATGATCTTTCCACGCCATTCAATATTGATGACACAATTTAGAAAAAATAAATAAATGTATGAAAAAAAAAATTGACAAATCTTCATGCACCCGGTAACATTTTTCCAAGATAGATAGATAAAAAATTGAATATCTTTACCTATCTCGTGAAATGTATAATCTATACATTAAAATTTATAAATTTACTTATACAGAATGATAACAGGGTTAAATGAAAAGGGATTTTCAAACTTTCTACATCTTGATTTTCGTGAAACGTATAACAAAAGTCTTAAGGAAGTTATTCAATTGAAACATATTACAGAAACATAACTCGAAATTGAAAATCCACATTAATTTCGTTTGAATGACTGCGACTATGAAATAAATTAAGTATTTATAATATTAAATCAATTTCATATGACATAATACGAACTTGGCACGAAACAAGCTCAATTACGGCTCTGCGATTCCAAATAATTAATACTTTATTCTTTACTTATCCAATTAACCAGAACGGTCAGAAAATTAATTAAAAAAGGGAACATTATTAATTTAAAAAAAAGGGCTTAACTAACAAATAAACAACGATTTCAAAAGCACACAAACATGCCGGCAATAATTAACAACTAACTCAAAACTAATTATTCCATATTCCACTAACTAGTCAACCACTTTCGAAAAGTCAATCACACACGAAAATGACGCACAAACATAATCACATAATTATAATAATATGGCGACTACTCGAGTTTCCAATCACATGTAATTGGAAGAACATAATTGTGGAAACCATTTGGGAGCAGGAAACTTGTCATATTCGTATGTACATGTATAACACATACATACCAATAGAGACCATACATGAATCCGTATACATACATGGAAAATACAATTTATTGGGAGGATCGAGGCGGAGTCGACGCCGAGACGGAAAGAGAGACTTAACAACCGAAGACGCGGTATTACCGGGACCAGACCTTCCGGTTGTAGATCCGTCCACGTGGCGGTTACCATCGGATTGGTGGTGGTGTCGATCATGGTATAAGCTACTGTTGTGGAGGTTCTGGGTAGAGGAATTGGAAGATGAAGTGTTCTTATGGTTGTTGTAGGTGGAGGTGCTGTTGGATTGCCAGAACGGACAGAGTCCGAAGAGTTTCTTATCTTTGTGAGGTTTTGTCTTGCCACGGATCGCCATGTACGGTGTCGTTTCAGGACATCAGCTGGAGTTCGAATTGGATTGCTATCAAGGTTTTAGAGAGAGAGAGAGAGAGAGAGATGAGAGAGGATGTTTGGACTTTGGAAGAGTTTTGTTCTAGAAGGATATTGGGGGGAAAGAGAGAGAGAGAGAGAGAGAGAGAGAGAGAGAGAGAAGGAGGGAGGGAGAAGATAACGAAAGGAAAGGGGTGACTGAGCTTTCGCTTTTTTTTTTTTAAGGTATAGTGTGGGAGTGGGGGTGTTTTTAACATGTGGCGTAGCCTGTCATCTGTCGGACAAAAAAGACCGGTGTCGGATTTCAAATTGCGGGTTTAAGTGGATTTAATATTGGTTTTGGGATTTATCGTTTCGTTTCATAGCTGTTGTACGTCGTCGTTTTTCCTAGTAGGAACTATCGGAATAAATTGAGTCGTGTGGGGTAATCCATCGAATTAAACTCGATCGGATAGATATTTTACATCAGGTCTTTTTGGGATGTGGTTCGGCATCCATTTTAATATCTTGTAGGATGCTTATCAAGTTTTTTTTTTTTTTTAAAAAAAAAGGAACCGGACACCCAAACTCCATCATCATGAAATTGTATTATTTTTTAGTTCTAAATTAAAAGTATATATTATTAAAAATATATAGAAGATAGTTTATAGGATTTGAATCATTTATTCTTATATGGAATGTGAGTTTTAACGTGCTTTAATTATATCAAAGTAATATAAGATAATATAAGTTAGGTTTCTAATACATATTAGGATACTGTATAAAATTTAGATGAATTTTAAAATAATTAATATTTCCGAGATTATATTACAATTCCATACCAATTTAATCTCTGCTTGCTAATTGCCTAGACATCCGATGCAATCTGGTAGACGTAGTAAAAAAAAAAAACAAAAGAAAAACCTGAATCTGTGTTGCGAAATAACTTGGCTATTAAATTTGCCAATTGCCATGTGAACTTCGTAGAGCAAAAGGATGAGGTTCCACCGTCGTCCCATTAAGTTTATGATACTCTTTAAGACACCATTCACTTACAAAGTAGATAGATGGTTTAAATGCTCAGTATCTCTTCCTAATGTGGAATAGTATAACTAAGTCACCAATTACTTGAGATGATTATTCAAGTTTACTATAAAGTTGAAATAAAATAACTGGATAGAATACAGTATGTTTGTAACCTAACATGGACTTCCAAATGTTAATTTGTGGGTCATCAACATTAAGCTTATTTATCGCCTATTGGTTTATATTCCTTGCAAGACATTTACTTATGCTTCATGGCCCCAATTTTTCAATTTCTGACTAGCAATAAAAATTACAGTTTAGGTGCCATAATTGTGCAAATTCTTGCATGGCCTTAATTACAGGAAGGATAGTAGTGGATTACCATGTCTTTCGAGCTCAAAGCATAACAACTTATGACCATGAAATTTTTCTATCTACAATGCTTAGATATCTTGAAACAATAGGATGTAGAAATTTTATCTTAAAAAAAAAAGTAAAAGGCTAAATTTGTCACATTAAAATATTGAGTTAAACCCACTATTTATTACACTTTATTGCTTAGGTTAAATGACGGGGCCTATGGATTCCAATCCAATCTTTGAATGACTTAGGGATATTTGACTTAATGAGGTCAAAACAAAGATTATCAAATCAGTTTTTATACCCTCAACCTTTCTCAAGTATACACATACACTTAATAAAGATGATTACTACTTTTGGTCAAATCCATCAATCATCAACATGATTTGAGAGGTAACATCAAATTCAAAAGTTTATAAATGTCCAATCATACCTCTATATATAACATGTTTAAAACTTTAGATGTAAAAAAAAAAAAAAAGACAATGTAAAACTACCACTAATGTATTTAAGCATTAATACTACCCTTTCATCTTCCATTTACTTCTCTTCAAATCATGCCTTTAGGTATCATTGTCACCTTATTCATTTGAAGCTATATGTAGGGCAAGATTCACTTAGCGTTGATGCAAGAACATCAACAAGAGTTCTACTTCTACAAAACACAAAATAAGTGGTAATGTATTTAGAGCTATTATAATTATCTTTCTTATGTTAATTAATCAAAATCTAATAAATCAAAGGATGGTTATGAATAGCCAAAATTTCATATAATTTTTTTTAAGAAAAAAAAAACTTAAATTTGGGTATGAGTTGCCACAAGAAAATAATTATCACGATATCGAATGTAAAATGATGATTAGTACTATATTTTGGGACAAAACTTGATGTATTAAATTTTTTAAGAGGTATTTTGTTTTTCCTTTTTTTTCTGTAAATATCAACTTGTTTTAGAAAAACTGGTTAGTAAATTTCATATTTTACAATATAATTTTTAAATATCAAAACCAACAGTTGACATGGAAGGGCATCATGGGTTAATAGAGGCAGAGGGTGACAGCATTGGCAGTTTTCTCAAAAAACACATTTCCCTCTAAAGCAAGAATACAATGGAAACATCATGTACATATTATTTGTATAAAAAATGGTTAAAATTATATATTTTTTTATGATTATATCATAGATTTTCTTTATTAAATATATATATATATATATTACATATCACAGATGCGTATTTTCCACACAAATTAAATCAAATGTGTATTTGATTGTTTCACAATTTTTAATCCTACGAAAAGTCTTTCTGTGGGCCGAAATAACATCTAAATCGATAGCTAGGCAGGGGAAGAAGACAATTCTATGTAGGTTTGACTCGTATCAGATGGATAATCTTTATGACTATCGCTTTTGATATTCAATTAACGTCCTACCATAAAGCTTTGTTCCCATGTAGGTAAGACTCTATGTGCAGATCATATCTAAATTAATTAATATATTTCATAATTATTCATATCATAGAAACAATTTAAAAGTAGCCACACGATTGCATAATGATATTATCTGGCTTGAATTATATTTTGCAAGGTGGTTATGCTACTTACTACTGCCATTGAAAGAAATGGTTTTGGAGCATTTCTTAATGGTCAGCTTTTGAATTTTTCAACATATCATTTGTCAAAGCATAAATTGACTACACAAGAATATTGTGCTAAACCTAATACTGATTTTACACTTGCCTTCTTAGATTAATAATAGGGCTATAGTTCAATCTATATCTCATGATAATTTAGAAGATTTGACTTAATAGTTTCAAAATAAAAATTATTAAAATGATCTATTTAGTTTTAACTTATCTCAAACAGGTTTATATACTCAATAAGCTAGTAGATTTAAACATATAATAAAGTTATCAAAATAACTCTTAATTGAGTAAACTTCAATCATTAAAGCAATCAAATAGACATTACGAGCTAAGAGTTTATAGGTATTAGATAATTCATTCTCGTTTGATATTTTTGAAAGAGATTAAGAAAATAATATTTTATCATAAAAACTTTGCTATCAAAGATAAAAGTACTATTCAAATGATGAAAAAAAAAGTGTTTAATTATTTAAAAACTATAAAATTAAAATCTTACAATCCTTCATTTATTACTTATGCATTTGAGATTCTAATACCTTGCTTTCTTCCTCCCGATCACTCTACCGATTCATTACTTCTCATGCCTACTTCAATTCACTATTCTAAGGTGCAAAACACACATGAAACACAAATAACCACGTCGGTGAAATTTTTCGTCTACAACATGCTTATTTTTTGCCTTTTTCTTTTTGGTTTAATCAAAATTTTAAGAGTAGGGAAGGTTACCCATTAGTGGATCTAAGGAGCCAACTCCTTTATGGACTTGTAAATTGTGCATCAATGAAGGATCGGAGCCAACCAGACTCGAATCCAAGTATTGCGTATAAAGCATCCACTTGGGCAATCCCTATATTAGAAATATTATTACTTTATTGTAAGCAGGATGCTTCTTAGTCAAAGAGGAAAAAAGGGCTTGTATGATGCGGAGGATGCAAACAAAATGGCGAAGCTTTTGGGGAGTATGGGTCGGTACTTAAAATTGTTTTTTTTCCAAGTTTTCGTTGCACGAGGAGGTTGCCACCCTGTTTTAAGAAAAGGAAAGGAATTAAAAACGATGGAAAATAGAGAGAAAGAAAACAAAGGGAAAAAAATTATAAATTCTGGTACTTGGATAAAAAAATTTGAAAAAAATGAAAATTAAATAATTTTATTTTGATAAAAATATCATGAAAAGTCCCTATAATTTAAAGTGTATTTTTATCTATCGGATATTTTTGTTTGAATTCCTTATCAATTTTCTTTATTTTCGAGAAAACTTTTTGTATGGACCCTAATAATTTTTTTTGCATTTTCCATCCTTTTCCAAGAAGAGAAAAGCATGTTAAAAACCTTACTTTTCTCACTTTAAACATAAGTTATAGATTTTCTTGCTCTATACCTTAATGCATATTTTGACTCTCGTAATTTATGCTCCATGATTGATTTGAACCGCTTTACATAATATTTTAAACATAACATTTCCCTATTCATTGGGAAAAGAAAATAATTACCAACAGAACATATTCTCATGAATCAATTACTTTAAACTCTATTAAGTAGTTGGGGGGAAGGAATTAAATTTCAAGAATGGAGAACCTTGGAATTACATATTCCTTGCGCATATTTTGAACTGTCTGTCATTGAAACAGCGATGAAAATTTAAATTTTATATCATTGTATTATATAAAGTTAAACCATCATGACTTACTAAAAAAAAATTAAAAATATAATTTATATTCATAAGTCTTAAGCTTTTAAATTTTTGAGGTTATATCAATTAAGTTCTGTATATTTTAAAAGATATATGTGACTTTTAAATTTTTTAATAATTCTTAATATTTTAGTAATCTTTTTAATCAAATCGACATTTCTAAAAAGCATATAGGATCGAAATAAAAATGTTTCGGATTCAATTGTCGGGAGGGGGAAGGCTGGCTTAATGTGTGATTGTCGAGGTGATTATGATGAAGGGATACACGTGTGCATGCCTGACAAGTCAAGTCTGCTTTAGGATTAGGAGCACGGACCACCAATCAACACGGTAAAATGTTATGTCTTACGCTATAGTCAGTGTCAGGGAGCCATCTGGGATTTGTTTATATTATTTATATGGTACATAATATAAAATTTAAATAAAAACAACTTTAAGGATAAAGGAAAAAAAGACAACAAAGTTAACATTCTAGGATCCTTCCGATGTTTTAAACAATTCCAAACTAATATATGAAAAGCTTAATAGTAGTCCTTAATATTAGGAGGAGTATTAGGCACTTCTCCTTTTATATCTCGTTTTCCTTTAAGATTGAAGAAAGAATATTAGAAATACTTATCTCATACTAATTTCTATAGTTACATCATTGGAATAGTCTAGCTTATCATTTCATTATTGAAATATTGCAATTATCGTGTTAATTTTTAATAGCAAATGATAGTGAAAGAAAAAGATGGTAGACGATGGCCGGTGTCGTTGATTATTAACTATCATAAAAAAAATAGATGAAAAATGAGAAAATAGCTTCCATTTTAAAAGGAAAATAAATTCGTATTATCCATTAACATTCTTCTATGGTTAAGTTAATTATCGAGGGTTAGTTACTATAGGATTGTAAATAAGTTAAGTCAAGGCAAAACACCACACAGTATTGAACTCGACCTAAGCTTGACTTAAAGCAACACTATAAAAATTCAAACTTGATTCAATTAAATTAATTCAAACTTGATTTGTCTAAAAATAAAAAAATTTCTTCTAATTAAAATAATATTAAATCTAAACTCCACTTGGATTCAACTTAACCTCAATTATGCTCGTCAATTGATCGATATAAAAATTATAATATTTAAGTTTGACTCAATTCATTTATACTCTTAGTTGCTAATGTTATCATAACTATCGTAAATAATAAAATCTACTAATATCTTCAATCTCTTAAAATTATTATAATATGATTTAATAGTTCCAAAAATAAGAATAAAAAAAAAGAAAGAAATTTCAAATATTTTTTCAAAAATTAGACTCATCCCTAAAAGTAATATCAATGAAGAGCATTTACATGTTTTGGTGAAGTTAGTTGGTGTGTTGGTTGGGGATTTAAGAAATTTCAATTTAGCTGAATTGTGGTAGCAAGCAGATTTTGGCCCATACATGAATCGCTCTCATTATGGCTTTGACCTAATAAATGACAAACTGTTGCATAAAGAAATATGAGGAAGAATTAATGACTTGAAAGTGCAATTCTAACAACATTCATAAATGCAATGAAATCTAAGCAAAACTACACTCAATTCTACTTAAAAAATAAAAAATCAAAATTGATGAAAGAGAGAAATCGAAATTGATCCAATCAAGCTAAAAGATCGATGTTGATATTATTAGGTTAAAAAAAGTTTTGATTTTTCTCTTCTTCTTTTTTTTTTTTTTTGTCTATGTTCTTTTTTTTCTAATGGATGAGACGATAAAATCTATACACTAACGAAATAAAATTTTCATTTATCCGTTTTTCTTCCTTATATGATATTATCTCTCTTTTTTTACCCTTTGGGTAGCTAGACAAGAGTTGGGGCAAAGCTACTATTCATAGCTAGTCAAAACAAAAAACAAAGGGTCGTACTTTTTTGGGAATTCACGAGGTAAGTAATTTTCCTTTGTGTCACTTTTTATGAGTTTCAAACCTGAATATTTAATATGTCAATTTAATATTTAACCATTAAGGCAGGCTTTTATAAATTCTTATATGATATCCTTAGAAACTTAAAATGGAGTTTTAGAGGAAAGTAAAAAAAAAAAAAAAAGAAAAGGAAAATTAAGAGCAAAGCATTGGGTGGAGAAAAAAACTATTTAAATTAAAAAAATAATTTAAATATATATTATCAGCTACTGCTAATATTGTAATTAAGTTTTTTACTCCTACTTTTATAAGAAAAGAGGTAAAAGAAGTGTTTATATTTTTTGATTTGGATAATTTGGTATTTAAAGTTTTATTCTTTTATAATCGAATGCCTATAAATTCCAAAACTTTAGTTAATAAATTATAAAAGAATAATACTTTAAGTATTAAATTGCTCAAATTTAAATAAGTATTCATGCATTTTTGGGGGTATACTCTTAAATATAATATTTTTTTAAATTACAACATATAATACCTACAAAAATTATTCCAAAAATAGATTTCGAAGATATAGACCCAATATATACTTTTAGTTTTATCAAATTTTGCAAAACCAAAGGGGCAAACCTTGCTCACATCCTCAAGCATTCAGTACAAATTTGTGCAAAATATTTTTCTGACATTATCCTCACTGTCCAATAATGCAAATGAATACTATAAACATATATTGCAAACCTATAAAAATTATTATAAAGTAATACTGTAAACTTATAAAAAAATTATAAATTGATACTGCAAATTTACACAATATCATAACATATGATCTCAAGTGCACAAGAAAAAAAAAATTGCATCGACGATTTGTAATATAAATACAAATTTTCAATCTATGTTCATTATCAGACATTTCACTTTTTTCTTCTAGTCTTCTTTTTTCTCACAATTTAAAACTTTATGTTTTCTTAATTTCTATTTTACATAAATTTAACTAATACATCTACGTATGTAGAATTATTTACATGATATTTTCCAACTTCTTCAATAAAGCCATATTTCAATATGTTTTTGCTGAGAAAAAAATATTTTTTTCCTGTTATATTACTTTTTATCAATGCATACAAATTAAATGTAATTATTTGTACTATACTATTTTTATTAAAATACCAATGATTATTCATTAATTATTAATTAATAATTAATTAGTCACTAATATATCATTAATTAACATTAAAAAATAAATTAGTAAAAAATTGGTATTTTTCATAAATGAAATGTCTTCATTTGTAGTTGTGAAAATTGCTATAAAAGTAATCGTTAATTACTAACTAATTAGTCGTTAATAATCATTAATTGATAATTAGAAACATAATTAAGAAAAAATTTGTATTGATTATAAATGTAATATCTTATTGTGTTATTATAGAATTAGTTATAAAATTAAGTTGTTGTTATATAACCATTAATTAACAGTAATTAGTCGTTAATATGCCATTAATTAATTGTTATAAATTTAATTAGTGAAAAATTTTGTATTGATTGTAAATGTAATATATTTATGTTTTTTTTTGTAAAAATAGTTGTAAAATTAAGTTGTTATAAATTAACTATTAATTAACAAGTATTTAGTCATTAATATGTCATTAATTAACTGTTAAAAAACTAATTAGTGAAAAATTTTATGTTGATTGTAAATGTAATATGTTTGTGTGTTTTTGTAAAAGCAGATATAAAATTAAGTTGTTGTTAATTAACAATAATTAATCATTAATATATCATTAATTAATTAGCAAAAAATTTTGTATTGATTATAAATATAATATGTTAGTGTGTTTTTGCAAAAGTAGTTATAAAATTAAGCTATTGTTAATTAACCGTGAATTAACTATAACTAGTTATTAATATGTTATTAATTAATCATTAGAAAACTAATTAATAAAAATTTTCATATTAATTACAACTGTAATATATTTATGTGTTATTGTAAAAGTAGTTGTAAATTTAAGTTACTGTTAATTAACTATCAATTAGATAGTAAATAGTCGCTAATAAGTTATTAATTAATATTTTGATATCAATGGTAACATTTTTATTTTTTTTTTGCATAATAGATGTAGCTTGAACCATTTGATCTTTTAGTTTTGACGTAGCAAGAAGACATCGATCACAAACCATCTAGGATTAAGAGGTAAACGACCTTTAACTTGTTGATTACTTTTATGTTTCATTATCAATAGTATAACATTTCACTTCTTACCATTTTAGGAGCAATCATGGCTCGCCATTCAACACCACGAGTTTTCACTCTATTGCGACGAGCACACCATCACTATTGATCCTTAAATTGAGCTATTCCTACATTTTGTGGGATTCAAAGATGCAAGTCGCCTGCCATTCATTCCATTTGATTGGCACATGATAACTGACTTGGTCAAGTGATGAAGGCCAAAGATGTATACATTCAACATGCTAATAGGGAAGTTTACTATCACCTTGCAGGATGTAGAGGTCTAATTAGGTCTCCCCGTAGATGATCAGGCAATTATAGAGAGTAGTTGTTTGGATTGGGGTGCAACATGTGAGAGATTATTGAGGGTAAGGCTGGGGTCTAGTGGTTAGGGGGCTATATTAGTATGACGTGGCTTCGTGATATGTTTTGGATCCTTCCAACCCACACTGATGCAAAGCAGATTCATCGCCATATGCGTGCGTATATATTGCAGTTACTATGGGGATTTATCTTTGCTAGTAAATCCACCGCCCTCGTCTATGCGATGTTTTTGCCTCTACTAGAACATTTAGACATTGTTAGGATGTATAGCTTAAGGTTTATGTGGGAGTCGTACTCCAAGAATCTAATTAACATCTTACCACATTTTTGCATAAGTGATATGCACATTTGGACTGCTCGAATGCCACTCATATGTTTCCACATAGTTGAGTGACATTATCCCGATTGAGTTGTAAGGCAGTTTGGGGGGTTTCAATATATCTCATAACCAGTGAACATACAGCTTGAGTTCCATCAAATTGACCTGCGTGGGAGGGTTGATGTAAATTGGCCAGTGTAGCCTGCAGCGTATATATCCACGTGGGAATAGCATTTGGATCAAGTGATGTACATGGAGAGCCCTAGTGGTGTGCATAAGAAATACATGCAGTGGTATGAATTGATTAGCTGAAAACATATCAGACGCACAAAAGCTATTCTTGATTTTTTGGTAAATACAACATGAACACTAGCTAGATGAATTATTACATGACTGTTCCTTATTTAATTTATGTTTTGTTGTAATATGCAAGGTAATATGTTAAAACAAATCTGCTTATCATCAAATCTTGACATGGTTGTTAGAATAGCTGCCTACGATCTTCACTTCATGCATTTCCATAAAGGATATCATTATACTTGTGGGTACAATAATAGTATGCTGTAAAGGTTGAGGCTAAAACATAGCCAATTGAAGTGTTCTAATCGCAGCTAATTCCTACATGCCATAAGATTGCGGGACATCGACGACCTCGAAACCAAGGTGAGGCACAAGAGAATCCAACATAGAGCCAACAATTCTTACTGGATTTTAATGTAATGTACAATAACTCAAGCTCAATTTTTAGCACATACGTAACACCACATCGTCATTTTGTCAGTGGTTCTGTCCTTACATCGCTTGTGTTGTAAAAAAAAAAATGCTTTAGTAAACAACTAATGTATTAAAGTGAATCATCACATGGTCTTGCAAAGTGGAGTCTAGTGCCTCCCCAAACGTTCAACAATACACTCCAATAGCATCCTACATAAGAGTCACAAGCTACTCCTACTCGACACCCAAAGCCGTCAAGAGAGTATATGAATGCATTTGCCCCACTAGCTAGACAATTTACATGGGGAAAGAATAGGATGTGATAGCAATTTATTTTTTCTTATTTTACATCTATCAAATTATACTGAAGGTACGGATCTTATTCGTGCATTCAAGTAAATTGCTTGAAGGCATAATACAAACGTATTAAGGATGCAGAACTTGTTTACGCTTTCAGTTTTGCAAATTTTCGCAATATCAAATTCGCGTTTTTGAAACATATTTTTGGAATAATATTTATGAATATTATATTTCGCAAATTAAAAAAAGATTATATTTAAGGGTATATCCCTATATTTTCAAATTTATTTATTTATCTTCTTTTTTTTGTTCTTATATGATTTTCTTTTTTTTGTTCAATAAGGTCTGTACTTTTTTGGGAATTCACAAGGCAAGTAATTTTCCTTTGTGCCACTTTTTTATTATTTATTTATTTATTGAATTTTATTTATTCATTTGTTATTTATAATTACAAATAAATAATATTAGGGAAATATTAGAATTCAGATTAGTTTTTTTTTTTAGGTTTAGTTTGGGATAGAATAAATAATAGAAAATTATAAAAATCACAAAAAAAATAAAAAATAATAATAATAAATATATTATGAAAAATGATAGAATTTAGATTTTTAGTTTAGGGTAGATAAAATAATAAAAATAAAAAAATAAAAAATAAAAACAAATAATAAGAATATCATATGTAGGCTAATAATAGGGAAATAAAATTTTTATCACTTAGAAAATTGCTTTTTTTAAATAAATCCAAAATTGGTTTTTCCTTAAATTATTATTTTTCAGAAAAATAAAAGAATAAAGCTTAGGTTTAGATTTTCCCCAAAAAAATACTAAAATGATAAAAACGTAAACCAAAAGTAATTTTCATAATTAACATCTTACCACATTTTTGCATAAGTGATATGCACATTTGGATTGCTCGAATGCTACTCATATGTTTCCACATAGTTGAGTGACATTATCCCGATTGAGTTGTAAGGCAGTTTGGGGGGTTTCAATATATCTCACAAGCAGCGAACATATAGCCTGAGTTCCATCAAATCGACCTGCATGGGAGGGTTGATGTAAATTGGCTAGTGTAGCCTGCAATGTATATATCCATGTGGGAATAGCATGTGGATCAGGTGATGTATGTGGAGGGCCCTAGTGGTGTGCATGAGAAATACATGCAGTGGTATAAATTGATTAGCTGACAACATATCAGACGCACAAGAGCTATTCTTGAATTTTTGGTAAATACAACATGAACACTAGTTGGATGAATTATTACACGACTGTTCCTTATTTAATTTATGTTTTGTTGTAATATGCAAGGTGATATGTTAAAACAAATCTGCCTATCATCAGATCTTAACATGGTTGTTAGAATAGCTGCCTACAGTCTTCACTTCATGCATTGCCATAAAGGATATCATTATACATGTGGGTACAATAATAGTATGCTGTAAAGGTTGAGGCTAAGACACAACCAATTGAAGTGTTTTGATCGCAGCTAATTCCTACATGCCATAAGATTGCGGGACATCGACGACCTCGAAATTGAGGTGAGGCACAAGAGAATCTAACATAGAACCAACAATTCTTAATGGATTTTGATGTAATGTAAAATAGCTCAAGCTCAATTTTTAGCACATACGTAACACCACATTGTCATTTTATCAGTGGTTCTGTCGTTACATCACTTGTGTTGTAAAAAAAATGCTTTAGTAAACAACTAATGTATTAAAGTGAATCATCACATGGTCTTGCAGAGTGGAGTCTAGTGCCTCCCTAAACATTCAACAATACACTCCAATAGCATCCAACATAAGAGTCACAAGCTACTCCTACTCAACACCCAAAGCCGTCAAGAGAGTATATGAATGCATTTACCTCGCTAGCTAGACAATTCACATGGGGAAAAAATAGGATGTGATAGCAATTTATTTTTTCTTATTAATTTCATATGTTATTAATTTACATATATCAAATTATACTGAAGGTACAAATCTTATTCATGCATTCAAGTAAATTGCTTGAAGGCATAATACAAACGTATTAAGGATGCAAAACTTGTTTACACCTTCAGTTTTGCAAATTTTCGCAATATCAAATTCGTGTTTTTTAAACATATTTTTGGAATAATATTTATGAATATTATATTTCGAAAATTAAAAAAAAATTATATTTAAGGGTATATCCCTATATTTTCAAATTTATTTATTTATCTTTTTTTTGTTTTGTTCTTATATGATTTTTTTTTTTTGGTTCAATAAGGTTTGTACTTTTTTGGGAATTCACAAGGCAAGTAATTTTCCTTTGTGCCACTTTTTATAAGTTTCAAACCTGAGTATTTAATATGTCAATTTAATATATTAACCATTAAAGCATATCCTTATAGATTTCTATATAATGTTCTTGAAAACTTAAAATCAAGTTTAGAGGAAAGCGAGGAAAGCAAAAAAGAAGAGAGAAGGAGAATTAAGAGCAAAGCATTGGGTGAGAAAAAAATTAAAAAAGAAAGTATTTAAATTGAAAAAATAATTCAAATATATATTATCAGCTACCGCTAATATTACAATTAAGTTTTTTTACCCCTACTTTTAGGGGAAAAGAAGTACAAAAAGTATTTATATTTTTTTATTTGGCTAATTTAATATATAATGTTTTATTTTTTTATAATTTAATATCTATAAAATTTAAAAATTTAATTACTAAATTATAAAAAAATAAAATTTTAGATATTAAATTATCTAAATCTAAAAATACTGACACTATATTCACCTTTATCCTACTTTTACTTCATCAATCGACCTTTGTGTGGAAGACTTTTTCCCTTTTTGAAAAATTGTTTGTAGCAATAACTTTATTTTTGTTAGGAATTAATATATTAAAATATTGCTTAGACAATTAGATGGTTAATAGTCGAGTCATTTTATATTAAATAGAAAGTTATAATAATTAGTGGGAGTGTTAACAAATATATCAATGGCACCTATTGAAAACGTATGTTCATTCATAAAATCAAGAATAGATATCACTCTCTCTTTACTCTTTAGAGATTTGATTTATTAATTCGTTTCAATTCATCGTGTTTCATGCTTGTATCTAAATGGGTTTAAGTGTTAAAAATCTCAACTCATAACCTAACTTATTTATTAATCGTATATGAAAATCTAAACTTGCAATTCGAGCCGTTTAATAAACATGTTTTATATCCAAGTTTAATTTATTTATTAATTAAAAATTTATAAATAAATTTATGCAATAATTCTAAATGTATAAGAAAAAAATCATAAAATTAGTGTTTACAAAAAAAAAAATCATGATCTTAACATTTAAATATAAAATTACAACTAGGGCTTGCAACTATTGACATGACACAATGACATGACATGATTAGAAATACAATCATATAGAGAGAAAATATGAAATATGATACGATGCATAATATGAAGATATAATTATGATACAAATAAATATGACTATATTATAACTTAATTATTTATTATTCGATTTCATATATTTTTAGCGTTGACATGAATTAAACACAATTTAAAGATGTGAACACGATCTATTAATATAAATTATCAACTCTAACTACAACGTAATAAGAGTTTAATAAAATAAAGTCTCATCAAATATAATAAATGTACATATAGATTATGGCTTTGATACAAAATAGACACAATTTAAAGATATGGGTTTGACTTGTTAACACGAATTGCTAGCTTTAATTGCAACCCAATAAGGGTTTAATAAAATAAATTCTTATTAAATATAACAAATATAAACATAGATTAGCTACGTAGCATGATAATATTAAGTTGAACCATGGGATATCACTATTTGTGGTTGTCAAGTCTAATTTTTGATTTTTTATTTTTCATTCCTAATCTGATTTATATTAGACCATATGCTCATCTAATATGGATTCTCGACTTGAATTAGGAATTTTATTTTATTTTGAAGTCGCCACCCAACTGAAGTTAGGAAAGATTATTGAATTAAGACTAATTGAGCAGATTAATCCTAATTTAGACAACTAGTCAACGGGATTTCCTCTTTTCATTTTTGTGAAAGAGGAAAGGGAACACCAGAGTTGCTAAACTCGGAGGCTAACCTATTAAAACCTTAAAGTTACTACCCTATTCTCTTGAAATCTAAACCCTACCCTAATGTCTTTTATTGTTATTTATTTTTTGTTATCTTTTTGTTGTTTTTTTGAATAACTTATTCTAATATGAAAAAAAATGATTTCTTATTCTTTTTAGAGTTGCCCCAAATGGGTGCCTACGTACCTACTATTTAGGATGAAACAAGCCATAGTTCGCTTTTTATGAAAAACTTTAGTGGGTTTGTTAATTTTAATTATGAAAATTACTTCTGGTTTACGTTTTTATCATTTTAGTATTTTTTGGGAAAAATCTAAGCCTAAGCTTGATTATTTTATTTTTCTGAAAAATAACAATTTAAGGAAAAACCAATTTTGGATTTATTTAAGAAAAGCAATTTTCTAAGTGATAAAAATTTTATTTCCCTATTATTAGCCTACCTCTAATATTCTTATTATTTGTTTTTATTTTTATTTTTATTTTTTATTAATTAATTAATAATTTTTTATTTTTATTATTTTATCTACCCTAAACTAAAAGTCTAAATTCTATCATTTTTCATAATATATTTATTATTATTTTTTATTTTTTTATTTTTTTTATTTTTTTGTGATTTTTATAATTTTCTATTATTTATTCTATCCTACACTAAACCTAAAAAAAAAAAACTAATCTAAATTCTAATATCTTCCTAATATTTTTTATTTGTAATTATAAATAAAAAATGAATAAATAAAATTCAATAAATAAATAAATAATAAAAAAATCGAGAAATCCGACTTGGGTCTGGATGGATGCGCAGGTCGAGTCGGGTCGGGTTGAATTAGGTCGAATTGGGTGGTGGTTGGAGATCGTCATAAACGCCATTCCGGCATTCGTTTCTATCGATCAGAGGGTGTTTCTAACGTTTCTGAGGACAAGGGACTCGACGGTGGTGGTGGATTTCTCTAAAAGCCTCTCCAAGTGGTGGTTTGAAGAGGTGGTCGGCAGTCGGCAGTCGTGGGTCGCGTGAACTCCGACGGCTCCATCTCTCTTATTTTCTCTCCTTTCCCTCTTCTGATTCATGCTTTGGCTTCCTCCCCTCATGCTCTATTTATAGACACGAGAAATCGAGCTGGATAAGCTCGAATTTCCTCCGATTGAGATGAATCGAATTTGCAGTTAAAACCCTCTTTCGATTTGCCCTTGATTCATGTAAATCTTGGATTTTGTTGTGATTTGATTCTAATTGGATGATGTTTATCTCATTTTAGCTAAAGATTTGTGTAAAAAAATCGAATCAAAACGGCTGGATTCCATTTCTCTCGCTACCAGCGACAATTTCGAACGAAGGAAGAGGATGATCACATGCCTGGCACTTGCGTTCGTGTCATCTAATCAATTGCTGACACGTGTCCCGGGAGAGAAAAAAATTGCAAAATGCAGAATCTGCTTCCCCCGTGTTTCGAACCCACGACCTGACCCCCTTCCCCGTGCACACGGCCATGGCTTAGACCAGTTGGGTTAGCCCACTTACTCGTTTTTTTTTTTTACTCAATTTTTATTATTTTTGTATTATTTTAAAATTCCAAAAAATTATAAAAATTATTCAACTCCTTTTCTTATTATTTCTACAATTATTTTCCAAAATTGATATATTTTCCCTATTTATTTTATTTTTTTGAATATTTTTCCTATTTTTGCTAAAATAGAAGAAAAATTATAAAAAATGAAAAAAATTGAAAATTGACCATTATTAATTATTATGGGAAAAAATGGGGTGTTTACAGTGGTATACCATAATCTATATATAAGTATACCATATATGATGTATGCGCTGATATATATATATATACACACACACACACTTTTTTTAATTCTATTATCTATATAAACATGCTACACACACATATGTTATATATTTGTTATACATGTTATATAGAAATATATATAGTAATATACATGTTATATAATATATATGTATACATATATAAAATAAATATATATCTTATATATTTATTATGTATATTATATATAAATAATATATATTTATATATATTATTTTTAATTTTAGCATTAAACGAGTTTGTTATTTACAACATCTGTTTATAAATGAGTTCATAAACAAAATTTGTGAGTTAAATCCAAATTCGAACATAAATTTTATCCCAAATTCTATCATACTTAAATGAGTTTAATCCATTTGTTTTTCATATCCCATTTATACTCTTGTCATATACTCATATCGCGTTCAGATTCACAGTGGAATTGCCAACCCTATTAGAGATTATCCTGTTTCAAATGGAGATTCATAATTTTGGCATGTCAAACATCGAATTTTTCAAAACCGAGTCACGTGAGTCTAACACTCTTGTTGAGATTTGGAAGTGGAAATGAGAATCAAGAAGACCATTAAGATTTATTCTGGTATTTTAGGTGAGAGAAACGGAAGAAATGTTATCTAGAATGGAAGATGTAAGGTTGAAAATAGAGGAATCATTAAGTAAACAATAATAAAAAAAAAAAATCTTAAGAGAATACAAAACAACTTAAAATTTTCGATAAATTTCGAGAGGCGATAATCGCCAACTGACGTTTAATCTTTAGAAGATATGAAATATATGGAGGAAATGAATGGTTAATCCATATTTACTACCCAAAAATTCAAGAAGCCATAGCAATGAAAGATATAACTGGCACATCAACTCAATCCATTGCTAATACTATTTTTCTCGATGATGAAGAAGAAACCAAGTCAGAAACTTGGATCAACTGCTAGATCAAGGCTTGACAGCCTAAACCAACAAGGATGAAGCCAGGACTTCTTTCGGTGATGACAAAATGTTGATAGAAAAAATCCTACCCATGAACACCAAAACCATGAAGAAGCAATTACTCAGATAATGCTAAGACTTCCGCTTAAAGGAAAAGAATTATGTCAATGTTATTGCAGATAATCTTTGAGTCATGCAGAAACAAAGAGAATGCTTCGAGAAATGCATATAAGTTGTACAATCTCGTATTTAAGTAGTTGCAACATACAAGGACCTGCCAATGTCGCATAATGCTAGGAACTAGTGAAAAAATTATAAAGATTCTCTTCAACATGGTGTAA
The DNA here is from genome assembly GCA_037954665.1 of Laguncularia racemosa. Classification (NCBI taxonomy): domain Eukaryota; kingdom Viridiplantae; phylum Streptophyta; class Magnoliopsida; order Myrtales; family Combretaceae; genus Laguncularia; species Laguncularia racemosa. The sequence continues at coordinate 2,453,576 of JBBMOL010000092.1, read as the reverse complement.
ATGAAGAGCTTTTGGAATGCCAAAGGCAAGTCTCGTGCAAAGGAATTGATGTCGTACTTGAGTCCTCCATTGATTGGAACTCCAAGGAGTGGAAGCAAAGGTTGTTTATTCTATATCTGCCAAATAAAGAGTTATGAATTCAAGTCTGTCGAGCCCTACACAAAGGACGGATGTAAAATGATGCAAAGAATCAGTGAACATGCTACTGCAGAAAGAGAACCGAGATGGTTTTTTAATGTTGTTATTTGGAATTACTTAGTCGTGATTGTAATTCTCATAACTATCAATCTAATACACAACAATGACTAAGTAATTCTAAGTAACAATAATAAAAATGTATCGCTGCTCTCTCTTCCGGCAGTAGTATGATCATTGATTTCCTGCAATTATTTATGTCCATTCTTTGTATTAAGGCTTGGTAGATTTGAATTCACAGCTCTTCTTTTTCTTTGGCAGAGTGGAACAACACAACTTCTGCTCCCAAGCCTCAAATGCGATATCATGCATCAATTGAATCTTTAATTGAAGAGAATCTATTTTTTTTCACAAACGCACGCTTAAGATTATGAAGTTCTAGTAGGTCCCCGAATATTGCAGCTGCTTACATCTGAGACTGTACAACTTCTATGCATTCCTCGAGGCGATCCTTTTGTTTATGCATGATTGAAAGATTATCTGCAACTGCAATGCACTGACATGACTCCTTTCCTTCTAGTGTCTGCTTCTCGGTGGTCATAATGCTCTCAGGAGGGAGTTTCGTCAATGACATTTTGTCGTTAACAAAAGAAATCTTGGATTTGTCCTTATTGATTTGGGCTATTAAGACATGATCACGCGGTTGAATCCGAGTTTTAGACTCAGTTTCTTGTTCATTTTTGGAAAAGAATGATACTAGTGGCAGATTGAGATGATACGATAGTTGTTAAATTATTCATTTGTGGATGTTACATAGGGGAGAGTCATCTATTTCCTCTATGCATTCCACCTTTTCCAAGATTGAATGCCAAACTACCGTCATCACTTCTCAAAATTCATTTAAAACTTTGTAGTGTGGTTTCATAATCTCTTCAGAATTTTTATGATCGTTTTAGTGAATAATTCTTCATCTTCAACACTAATTTTTCCATTTTTTTGTGTAATATTTCTTGCATTTCTCTCAACCAAAATTCCAAAATAAATATCAATGACTTTCTTGATTCTTAATTTTCGTTGATAAATCTGAAAGCCGTAACTTAAATACAAACACAGAAAATGCAGCAGAAATAGGGAAATCACTAACCTCTTGCCATTGCTGAATACGGAGAGGAACAAAATCGTCAAGTCCCAGAACCTCCAAGATCTTCAAAGCATTCAAAAAACTCACAAGATGGTAATGTGTTTTTTATAGAATTTTTTATGCTCTGGGACCTTGAATCCAATAGTTATTTATAAAGAAACTTTCCATCAAAGTTTCCTAAAATCATGCTAATGGGTTAGTGGGTAATATGGTTGATTAGGATTAAGTGGATAGTGGGAACATGGGAATTGTAGTTAGTGGAAGTTGTGGTTTGTGGTTCCTAAAAAATAGGACCATACTTCCACCATTCCAACATTCTCCCACTTGTTCCATATATTTTACTTTAATACCACAAATCCTTAGACTTTAAGAAAACACAATACACGAATCATGGCGATATTTTCCCTTTATTACTCGAGTAGTATCTTCCATGTATTACAATGTATCAAGTTTTCAAACCTCTTTCCCAACAGCTTAATGAATAAACCCAACGTTTATTCTAGGTCCAAACTTTATTGATATTTCTCCAAATAAACAAAATATGCACAACAAATATGAGAAATATCTACTCTATAGAGTTTCACTAACACATAATGGAACCAAGTCCCATACTGACAACATGATCCTTAAATCTTTGTGGTGGCATGCCTTTAGTCAAAGGATCGGCTAACATCAGCTCTGTGTTAATATACTGAATGACCACTTTCTTATCTTTAACACGTTCCCTTATGGCCAAATATTTTATGTCGATATGTTTGCTTCGACTTCCACTCTTATTATTTTTAGCCATAAAGACTGCAGCTAAATTGTCACAATACATCCTCAGTGGCTTAGATATAGAATCTACAAGTCTAAGCCCTTCGATGAAACTCTTCAACCATACACCTTGTGAGGTAGCCTCAAAACACGAAACGAACTCAGCTTCCATAGTAGAAGTAGCAGTTAAAGTCTGCTTGGCACTTCTCCATGAAATGGCTCCACCGGCTAACATGAAAATGTAACCTGATGTTGATTTTCAAGAATCAACGCATCCGGCGAAGTCTGAATTAGAGTAGCCAATTACTTCCAAATCATCTGACCGTTTGTACATAAGCATGTAATCTTTTGTCCCTTGAAAATATCTCAAGACTTTCTTTGCAGCTTTCCAGTGGTCAAGTTCCGGATTTGACTGATATCTTCCTAACATTCCAACAGCAAATGCAATGTCAGGTCTAGTACAAACCTGAGCATACATTAAGCTTCCAACAGCTGAAGCATAAGGAATGTTCTTCATTTGCTCTCTTTCAAACTCGTTTTTAGGGCATTGGTCCAAATGGAGCTTATCACCCTTCATGATAGGAGCAACGCTAGGTGAACAATTTTTCATCCGAAATCTTTCTAAAATTTTGTTAATATATGTTTCTTGAGATAGACCTAAGATTCCTCTATGTCTATCTCGATGAATCTTAATCCCAATGTCATGAGATGCATCACCCATATCCTTCATATCAAAATTTTTAGAAAGAAATTGTTTCACCTCATGTAACATACCCTTATCATTTGATGCAAGTAAGATATCATCCACATATAGGATAAGAAAACAAATCTTACTCCCACTAACCTTTTTGTATATACATTGATCCATGATATTCTCAACGAAACCAAATGAAGAGATAACATCATGAAATTTTAAATACCATTGACGGGAGGATTGTTTTAATTCATAAATGGATTTCTTTAGCTTGCAAACCAAGTGATCACCATCACTAGAGGAAAATCCTTCAGGTTGTTTCATATAAACCTCTTCATCTAGATTACCATTTAGGAAAGCTGTTTTCACATCCATTTGTTGTAACTCAAGATCAAATTGAGCTACTAATGCTAATATTATGCGTAAGGAGTCTTTCCTGGATACAGGACTGAAGGTCTCTGTGTAATCAATTCCTTCACGTTGAGTGAACCCTTTAGCAACAAGTCTAGCCTTATATCTTTCAATGTTGCCCAATGAGTCTCTTTTAGTTTTAAAGACTCATTTATTACCTATGGCTTTTACACCGTTGGGCAACGGGACAAGATCCCAGACTTCATTACTCTTCATAGAATTCATCTCATCTAACATAGCATTATACCATAAATTTGACTCATCACAATTCATAGCTTCCTTGAAAGACTCAGGATCATTTTCAGCTCCAATATTGTACTCAGATTCTTGTAAATACACAATATAATCACTAGGGATTGCTGATCTCCTTTCTCTAGTAGATCTCCTTAAAATTGGGACAACATTTTCTTGTAGATCATGTTGCTCAATCATTTCTTGATTTTGATCTACTATGATTTCCTCAGCAATTTGTGGATTTTCATTGATTGGTTGTTCAACACCTATTTGAACTCGAGGAGTGTTGTGAACAACAACCAATCTCTCACCTGATGTGGAAGGTAGATCTTGCTCATGAACTATGTCTTGAGATAGATCACTCCCACTTATTGAGTCATATTCAAGAAATTTTGCATTTCTTGATTCCACAATCCTACTAGTGTGAGATGGACAATAAAATCTGTATCCTTTGGACTTTTCGACATATCCAATGAAATACCCACTTATAGTCCGAGGATCCAGTTTCTTTTCTTGTGGGTTGTAAACTCTAACTTCAGACGGGCATCCCTATACATGCATATGACGCAAACTCGGTTTCCAACCTTTGAACAACTCAAATGGTGTTTTAGAAACAACCTTGGTTGGAACTCTGTTTAATATATACGCAGTCATCTTTAATGCTTCAATCTATAAGGATTTAGGCAGTTTAGAGCTACTAAACATACTTCGCACCATTTCCATTAATGTTCGGTTTCTTCTTTCCGCAACACCATTCTGATCAGGTGAACCTGGCATGGTGTATTGGGCAACTATACCGTTATCTTGAAGAAACTTAGGAAAAGGACCTGGTGCTTGTCCATCTTCAGTGTATCTACCATAATACTCACCACCTCTATCGGTTCTCACAATCTTGATTTGCTTACCGCATTGTTTCTCTACTTCAGCTTTGAAAACCTTAAAGGCTTCCAACGCTTCACTTTTATGATGAAGCATGTAGAGATACATGTATCGTGAGTAATCATCTATAAATGTGATAAAGTATTTCTGACCTTGATTATCCATATTTGGACAACAAATATCAGAATGGATAATTTCTAATATGGCCGAACTCCTTTTGGCACCTTTCTTTGACTTGTTAGTCTGCTTTCCCTTTATGCAGTCTATACAAGTACCAAAATCAGTGAAATCTAAATGACTAAGTATACCATCATTCACCAATCTTTTAACTCTCTCTATAGAGATATGACCTAATCTACGGTGCCATAAGGTAAAAGAATCCTCATTCATAACACATCGTTTAGTACCAGCTTGTACATGCATAACATCATGAGTAGCATTATTATGTAAATTTAATAAATAAAGACCATCCACTGAAGAACCATCACCAATATGATTGGATTTATAAAATAAATCAAAACCATTGTTTGAAAAGTTAAAAGTAAATTCCGAAGGTACAAGTTTTGAAATTGAAATCAAATTCCTAGAAAAACTAGGAACATAAAAGGTCTTTTCAAGAATTAAATTAAAGCCACTCTTAAGTACTAATATGCATGTCCCAATAGCTTCCACATGCGATTCTATCTTGTTTCCAAAATAGATAAATCGCTCAGCTCCCATTGGTTTCCGCAGGTTTTGTATACCCTGCATGGAATTGGAAATATGGATCGTAGATCCAGAATCAATCCACCATGTGTTACAATTCACATCAACCATGTTAGACTCAAAACAAACATATGAGACTAAGTTACCTTTCTTTTCAAGCCAATTTTATGCTTGACACAGTCTTTCTTTATGTGTCCCTTCTTTTTACAGAAAAAACACTTAGACTCTTTCTTGATGTCAACATTGGGTTGGATTTTACCCTTCCCTTTTCCTTTGACTTTGCCGGTTTTCTTTCCTTGAGTAACCATTATTGCATTTTCTCCCATCTCCAGAGTTAATCGGGCTTCCTCTTCTTCACACATGGTCAATAGATCATCTATTGTCCATTTGTCCTTATGTGTGTTGTAAGAGATCTTAAAAGGTCCATACTGTGATGGAAGGGTCGTCAGAATAAAATGCACTAGGAAAGCATCCGACATCTCAATCTCTAGAGCCTTCAAGCGATTTGCTAAATCACGCATTTTGTTGATGTGTTCTCTAACGCCTTTCACAGAAGTCAACTTAGCAGATGTGAACTTCATAATCAGGGTGCTAGCTAGAGACTTCTTAGAAGTCTTAAATTGCCTTTCAAGGGCATCTAGCAACTCTTTGACATTTTTATATTGATCCACTGAGCCACGGACATCCGCAGTGAGTTTGCTCTTAATGAACATGATACTAAGTCGGTTAGACCGTTCCCATTTCTCATGAAGATCAAACTCAGCTTGAGTGCTTTCTTCACTCAGAAGTGGCTCATCCTTAATAGTGGCATAGTCAATGTCCAAACACCCCAAATGAAGAAGTATATTATCTCTCCAAGTTTTAAAGTTTTCACTTGTTAAAATAGGGATTTCTACTTTAGTATCAGTCAAAGGTTGCATAGCTGCAAACACAAACATGCTTAATTCTTAATTTGAGACTATAACATAAATCATAATTTACCAATGCAAATCATGCAATAATGAATCTAGCGACATAAAAATTGCCTGTGGGCTAAATTTTTAATTCAATAAGATTCATTCCTTATAATAGACATTATATTTCTTTTACTTCATAATCACTTTATGAGATCCGTCCTTAATAAGGCTACTGTGGCTATACCTCAATGCTTTATGGATCATCAAACAAAATAAATGTAAAGTCTAAACATTTCTTATGTGATACCGTATAAATAACTTCGTTCAATAGAGGCTGCTTTGGCTAAACCTCAATCAAACAAAATTATTTTTATCACTTGAGATCAAATAAATTTCCAGGAAAGACGCGTAGATTAAACAAAAGGTCCCACTTAAAATCCAGCCTCCTTAGACAGAATTCAAACGAATTCCCAGGAAAGACGTGGAGGGGTCACATTTGTCCCACGATAATGTCTCCTTAGACAAAATTAATCTGACTCAATTTAGACTTTTAACTTAATGTTTTATGAAGTTATTTAATGTCTATAATACTAAATGTGATTTCTAATAAATAATCCAATCTAAATAAGGCTGCTGTGGCTACGCCAAAATTTATTAGAATTATTTAATCACAAGACAACAATAATTGCTATTGCTAAACATCATGCAATAACTCTAAATGTACTTAAACATGAACAATATATTGCATGCATAATAAATTCGAAACATACATACAATCACATACCAATTTAAGCACCTTGAACAAATACTAAAATTGCAAAATCCTAATGCAATTTCATTAACGATATTTTAAATAATTAACAAGCTAATGTATATAAACCATAAATTTATATATACACAAATTATTTAAAATAAATACAGAATTTAATACAAAATTAAATTCCACAAAAGTTTTTCACAAAACTGTAAGTGAAAATGTTAAATAAAATTGACATGTTAAATTTCAAGAAAAAATTATTTAAGAAAAATACTAAATAATTTTATTTCCAATTTAACATGTCATAAATTTTTATTTTAAAAAAAAGGATAATACTTGATGTTGGCAAATAAAATCCAACATTATTACTCAATTATTATACTTGAAAATTGAGTAAAATTAAGTACAAAATTAATAAAAAATTAATTTGCACCATAAAACTCTAATTTAAAAAATTAATTTTCTCCAGAAAAATTGATACAAATAAATGTATCATAAATTTGATAAAAATTTATCAAAACCAATTTAAATTAAAATTGAATTGAAAAAGGAGAAAATTAATTTTTTCGAAATCGCAAGGCAAAGGTTTAATTACGGCTCTGATACCAAATGAAAGCCGTAACTTAAATACAAACACAGAAAATGCAGCGGAAATAGGGAAATCACTAACCTCTTGCCATTGCTGAATACGGAGAGGAACAAAATCGTTAAGTCCCGGAACATCCAAGATCTTCAAAGCATTCAAAAAACTCACAAGATGGTAATGTGTTTTTTATAGAATTTTTTATGCTCTGGGACCTTGAATCCAATAGCTATTTATAGAGAAACTTTCCATCAAAGTTTCCTAAAATCATGCTAATGGGTTAATCGGTAATATGGTTGATTAGGATTAAGTGGATAGTGGGAACATGAGAATTGTAGTTAGTGGAAGTTGTGGTTTGTGGTTCCTAAAAAATAGGACCATACTTCCACTATTCCAACTAAATCCTGATGGTGTGAAATCGAATCAATGTGAGAGAAGGCATAAAAGTTTTTTTTTTTCTCAACGAAAGTATAGATATTGGAATTTGATAAGCAGATTATGTAAAATTTGGAATTCAGTACACAAAAATTGTGAATCTCTATTCAAGATAAGGCAATCTCCAAGAAAGGGTAAAGGGATGGAGATGTCAAAATTCATGATTTTGTCTTTATCAACGAAAATAAATTTGCAATAAATGCCAATTTATATCCTTAGTTAACACTCCACTGATTCCTACAACTAATGTATCTACTGTAAAAATGACTCAACTATATTTTACTAATTGTCTGACCAATATTTTTGGCATGCCCCATACCCAAAAGGAATGGTCAATCCACTTCAATACTCCTAACCACCCATCATCTATTGCCACCCACAGATCGAAGTGGCTACGCATGAACAACACACACAAATTAAAGAGTCTTTTTACAGCTAGCCTACACATGCATATAAGCAACAAATAAGTAGAGCATAATAATACTCACCTTTGTTTCTCCTAGAAGCCATTGCAAGATTCATCTTCTTGATATCCTATACAATAAATTGAATAGCTTCATCTTAAATTTATCTTAATTTGTTCTTTTCTAGTTCTTGCTTTTCTCTCAATTTTAATTTAAACAATGGATTGTCCTAGCAATATAGTTTCAAATTAATGGAATCAAGGATTCTCGCCCTTTGAGTTGGTGTAGTCAACATGACGGACATGGGGTCGGCTGAATGTGGCTGACTGGGCTCCTTACCTTTTGGGTCTGTCTTTTTTTTTTTTATCCCCTTCATCTTTACTTATGCATTACTTTGAATTGTAAATTCATGATGTTCTTAGATGCTTCTATTTATCATAAAATCCTAATATTAGATTTAATAGGGTTTCCTTTCTAATTAATTCATCAGGTTTAATTGCTACAACTTATTGTTCCTAAATTTATCTTTTATAGTTTTAGGGTCTTCTTTCATTTGATTTATATAGCCTTATAACTTATTCATAAACCCTTTTATCAATTACAATTCATCTTACAAAATTTATGTTCTTTCGATAATCATCAATCTTCAATTTAGTATGAATCTTATTAGTAAACTTTCATATTTTATATAAGTTTCTATCCTACCTTGAATTTATAGATTTAGGTCTCTTATCCCAATTCTTAGGGTTCTTGATATTAACTTATTATGAGTCTCCTAAAATTTTTTCATTAATTTTATAGTTTCTATTATGAATTCAAGTTCAAATTCCTACTAAGAAATAAAGAGGATTTGGTTTAGTTCACTTACTTGTCAATGGATATTTTTGTCCTCTCCTTCTCCCATCCCCATCGCGAGAGGGTTCTTTGTTGAGTGATTTTCAAATGGGGATTAGGTGCTATTTATAGATAATATTGGAGAGCAATTTCCAGATTTATTTTATATATTATCAAAGGATATCTTCGTTCAATATCTTTTAGTGTATCTTGGTAATTAAGGGTGGTCTTATCAAATATTTGTATAAATGCGTCAAATCTTTATAAATCTTTTTAATATTATTTTCTCGGTTCTATGGTATTTCAGTTCTAATATTCTAGTATATGAAAATATTAGATATGTAATATTCAATATTCTAAGAGTAATATATTAGAAGTCTCAACAACAGTACCAATGTCAGACTCTCATAAATCGCTTTTGTAAAATTCAATATTCGATATATTAAAATTGTATATCTATATCGAGATGGAGCAATGTCCAAAAAAGAGTTTTAAGAGAGATATCCAATATTCTTGGCTTTATGAATGAATATATATTTCCAATGGGTGCCTACTTATATCCTTAGTTGACACCTCACTAATTCTTAAAACTATCTATCTAATATGTAAAAATGACTCAAGATTATCTAACCAATATTCAAATAAATTGTTTCACAATAACTTCATTCAACATCTATTTTATTATATATATATATATATACTCCTTTGATGAAAATTTTCAAAATTATCAAGATTGATTATACATTAAAAAAAACACATAAAAAAATTTCTTATTAGGTGTTTTGACGAGTATTTTCATTTTTTTTTAAATACATATTAACATTTTTGGCTAAGACTGCATCTATAGGCAAAATGGTTACATAAGCAGCGGGTTTCAAATTATGTCTCTAAGTTTTAAAAAGTATTTAAAAAAATAGAAAGATAACTCCAAACATAATACTTCATACAAAATTTAAATTATTCCATTCAATATCTAGTTTAATGAATTGTGTAAATAAAAGGTATAATAAGATGGGGTCGTTTGACCTTTACTTCACCTTTATATCAATGCCTTTCTCTCTCTCTTTGGATTTGCTCATGACAACCTCGATAATAACTAAATCAATTAGTGGGATAAGATAATAAAATAATATTCAATACCAAACATAATACTTTATATTTTACAAAATTTAAAGTATTTCATTGATTATCCAATTTATTGATTTACTAACAATGAAAGGAATTCATTGGTAAAAAGTTAATATTTCAAAAGTATTATATTAAAGAGTAAATCACAAATACATCTCTTTATGATTATTTAATAAGTACTTAATCTTTGTCTTTAAAATCGTGTATTTAAATATAATTATATTAATACGTGGCATTAGCTATATATGTATACATGTATATATTTTGATATATAAATAACATACACATTCTAACGTAAGCATATGTATATATTTACTAACATATATAATTTATTACTTATATGGCATGTAGCAGTGGGCTTTTTCTCTGTTAGTTTCTCAAATTCGATTATTTTTTCATCAAGCAATGGAAGGTAATGGTTGAATATGCAATAAGGTTTTGGCAAAAAATAATAATAATAATAATAAATAAATAAGCAATATGATGGCAGATACGACATGAAGAGTAAATTGCAAGATGTCTTTTCATGTGTTGTTAGAGAGTGATACACCGTTATGATAAGTGCTAATAAATTTTCAAACAAACTGAAGAAAATTGAGAGAAAAAAATTTATGTATGCATGAACATTTTAAAGAATAGATCATTCCATAGAAAATCATTAAATAGCCAAAAGCTTTCTAACACGGCTTTATTTGGTATAATTGACATCGAATCATCATAATAATACTAAACAAATGATAGCATATAAGAAATCTCCTACTCATTATACTCTATCCAATTCTATCCTACGAGAAGATATTATACAAATGTCCAAATATGGCCTTAGTGATTATTGCACGTTAGTATGATACACCATTTCACATTTTTTTGGCAGTTAGACATGCGAAATAACAGCAGTATCCATTAATTATGGTTGAATAACAACTAGCATCAAGTGACAAGTATCCCGGTCAAATGAGGTTAAAACGTATCAGCACAAAACTGAAAGTTCCAACGGTTCATAAAACATTAGGGTGCAGGGCTTGCTTCGTTGAAGTTCAAAACAGGACTGTGAAAATCTACAAGTGATTCCCATTGTTTAAATAAATAAATAAAAGAGCTGAATGTTATGGCTGTACAATGGCTTATTCTAGGTGAATTTTATTTTTTGGGTCAAAATCCAGGAGTTAGAAGCATCAAAATTCAAAACCTCTAAATTGGACTACTGCCACAGAAAAATATTGCGGCTTAGAAGCGAAGGAAGGTAAAATAGAATATCTATGCATGAAAAAGTATGCTGCAACATCTTCGGGCAATTGGTATATACAAGAAAGCTTAACTTAGGTGTGCAATTTCCACTCCATCTGGAAGTTTGAAAGTGGCAGCAGCACCGAATTTTCTTCTCTCTTCCCAGCCCTCTTCAAGTTCTCCTTCCACGCTGCTATTATCGTCCTCTTCATCTGCACATGCCACAGGTGAATGGTGATCATATACACTTTTGGAACGGCATGTTGGAGAGGCAAGCATTGTCACTTGGCTCGAGTGGGTGATCTCGACAACGACAGCATCATCATCAACTGGAAGCGGCTGTTTCCATGGCTCGCCATCCAATCTCATGTATGTGTGTTCTGCTGCACCCTTATGAAACTCAAAACGAACTCCATTTGTCTACATTAAAAGGGTGGGGAAAAAATTTCGATTATTGCTTTGCAAGTTCGCCCACAGTGTATATGTGGAATCCTCTGGGATGGATATTGAAAAACCAAAACAAGGATATTAAATTTCTAGAACTGACAGAACTTGGATTCTATAACTTGGCAAATTTTCTTACCTGTGCAAGGCGAGTCCCATGCCCGTTTGGAGTAAGCAACACGAGCCCATGCCATGCATCTCTAAAACCAACGATCTCAATAAGGCCATCATCGACATATGGAGGAGTCAAGTGTCTCTGTATTGGTAAACAAATATGGAAATTGACAAATTGATCAACCAAACTGCATAAATTTTCCTACGGGCTATCTCCTATTATACAGATGGAGAGGAAAAAAGAGATTAGGGAACGAACTTCACGTGATTTCTTTGGATTTGGCTTTCCCCAAGGATTGAGTCCGCCAGAAAAACTGGGCAAGTTGAGGCAAACAATTGACCTAATACTGAAAACGGGTGCTCACGAGTTAGTGCACTATATAATTAAAAAAAAAAAAAAAGGGAAGGTGCTCATTCAAATCTATTTGCCATTCAGGCTAGCAGACAAGGATTATGCAACTTTTCTTGTGTTGCAGGGTTCACTGACACACTTGTTTATTCAGCAGCTCCACATCCCAGGTATATTGTTCATTAGTTTTAATCTCCTCTATTATCAAAATTAAGGAAGATGGAATTCAATCCACAGTCAAATTTGGAGAGATTTACCAGTACATTCTTTTTGGGTAAATATAAGCATATATAATATCAGGCAGCTGACCAGTAAAAAAAAAAAAAATTAGAATCTAGAATCGCAAAAAACCTCTAGCAAAATGTTTATAAACTAACCTGCGAGGTATATGGAGGTCCTCCCACTGCCCATTTCTTCTCTTTATTTTAACCTTTGCCAACTGTGCTATATTCCTGAATTTAAAATTTAATCATTTCAGCATGAACAGAAGAAGTTCAAGATATAGTGTTAACATGATATATTGGTACACAAACAATTTTACTTTGATCGTTTGTTAAAGCTCCACTAATTAACAACAATTCAATTGAATGCTGCGAGATATAGAACCAAGAAAATTCGGTAACAGGTATACCTGCAGATGCATAAATTTTTATTTTTTTGGCCATCAACAAAGTCAACCGTGCATGCATGACTATGGAAGGCAAATTATTTCTATGTATCATTACTTAGTAAGAACTTATAAAGATTTTGCCAGGTGCAAAAGCAACCGAGAACAAGAGAAGAATACCATGTTAGGAGAAATGCCTTAGATCCATTTCTTAATTTGATCAATCACGATAAATTTTTGTTAGTGTTATATCTAAGGATGGATCCATGGATTATTCTTGTGTATATCAATATAGTTACTTCCATAAGATGGACATGTTATCCCCCTTGCTGTGTAAAACTAAAATTAGAATTTACATTCAAGAAAATTGGAAGATTGGATTCAGGGTTTGAAGTACAATAATGGAGAAATACATTGTTCATTGGAAAAATGACACTATTTCATTTACTTAAACAGGGAAATCAAACAAAACTAAGGCTATAAATACCACTTTCTGCAATCTATTTGCAACAAAAAGCGCTCAGTTAACCTATCGCTTCAGAATTAATAGAGGCAAATAAATGGTAGCAAACTGATCATCATTGTATAGAGGAAGAAATTAATTGTATTCATCACTCCAAAGTTCAAGCAATCAGCCATTTGTACCATAATCCTTCAGTTGCAGCACAAGCTTAAAGAGCCAGGGAGAGCTGGCTCTTTATATTGCACATAAATACCAAACGCAGAGGGCAGGAGTCTCCCAAGGCAGCAAAAAAAAGGAAAGAAAGAAAGAAATAAAAAAAAAATTAAAAAGAAAAGAAAAAATTTATTACCGTGATATGGGATGAAACAGTGATGTAAGAAACCATCCTTGAGTGCATCCAAGCTTCAAATACGTACTCTGACATAAGAACAAAAACAGCCTTTTCAAATATTTGTGCTTTTTATTGTGATTCTTTTTGAGTTCAATATGCAAGGTACAGGAAGAGTTTGTTAAAACAAAATTCCATATAAGCTTTTGCATAAATAACAGTTAAATTGAACAATTGCACATACAAAAAATTACCAACAAAGTACAACTAAAACACTGTAACGTGATTTTGAAACAGAGCATTCATTACTGAACAAACAATTTTCAGTAACATATCCTGGGGGAAAAGCCAACAAACCTTAAATGTGATAAAAGACCAACACACCCCCTTGAAGTATTCTGGAATACAAGAAGGAACGGTATGCACAAAAACATAAACCTAGCGGTAGAGTCAATTTAAACCAAAGATAGGCCAGCAATTTATTCAAAAGAGTTGATCCAACAAAATATATATGCTAGTCAAGATATGATATCCTGTTAAGTCGATGCGATAAAATCAAACTTGCTTTGATACCAATTAGAGTACAACTACTAGATATATTGGTCTCTTGCAATTGTACCAATGGCATTTAGCTAAAGAACTTAGAATGATACCTGATTAACCAACTGGCTCTTAAACTTCTCTGGGTGTAACTTGCGTTCAGAATGGAACGCGTATGATACTTGAGCATCCATTCCTGAACAAACAAAACCAGCGTGAAAGGTCTGCGCAGCTTCATTATGTTAAACCCCCAAGGGCTTGAAAGTTTCACTAAAAGTTATCACGTCACGTGTGTATCCATTACATGATAACTATCTTGTGAGTCAGAGGTCATAAGGCTTTAAATAATTATTTAATTAATTATAACTAATTATATTATATAAAATCATATAATAAAAATATAACTATGGATTTTCATGTTCCACGATCAATCAAGATTGTTGAGAATCGAAATTTTCTATCAAAATAGTAAAATAGAAAAACATATATAAGTTTTACAAATTTCATTCCTATATTGAGTTCCTAAGAATAAATTTTCATCTAGGTAATCTAATAATTTACCTCTTAACAAGATCAATTGATTTATTTAAATACAATAATTTACAAAATTGAATATCTCTCGCATTCCAACATTTCATTCAATCTAGTCTATATTCATCATAATAGATCACAACAATATCTCAAGGGTAGGCTTCGTCCAGATCCCATCATAATATAGACTGAAAGTCTCACATAATCAGATTTAAAATAATTAAAAACATCCGATCACCGAAACTTACATGAATCTATAGAAGCAAGTTATTCTAACTCTCGCCCTTGCATCTTACCCCATCTCAAGATTTCTATTATTTCTTACAAAACAGTTTATGGAGAGGTGAGCTCACTACGGCTCAATGAGATCATAGTACAATACTCTCAATACTACACACGCACAAGCAATCCCAAGTAAGTTTTCAAATCATATGCTATACATGGGCAACCATATAAATGCAACATTGCAGGCAATCTTTTGGTAACTAAAGTGAAGTTTAGGATTTACACCCCCTTTGACTTTGGGTTAGGGATTCCGATCATACCATCGGTGCTCAAGTTTTAAACTCAATTAATTACTTTTATCTCTTTATTAAAAAGTGTTTCTTAATTTCAATGTCATAAGCTCCAGTATTACTCACACATTGAGTAATAAACACCCTTAAGGAAAGATCGAACTCGGAACCATTAAGGCATGATAATCCCCTAATCACTTAGTTCACACTTGGCAGAATAGTAATTTTCCGATTACTTCCGATGTGCCCTGTAGCAGTGATAACCTTCAATTTCATGCAATATATAGTGTAATGCATATTCGGTTTAGTTAAATCCAATCCTTTAATTAATTGGTTCGAGGTGATCAAATAATATATAGTTACAAGCTAATCTATATTCAAGACAATAAACTATTAAAGCATTTAAGGAACACAATTCCAAGGACAAGCAAAAGAAGCCAAGTCAACCCCACAAGCAAAATAATTCATACTTTATATTTACATTCACCACTACGGGAAGAATGAAGCATTGCACATCATCAATAAGTAAAGTAAGCCAGATCGAATAAATTAAATCAAGCAAATGCGACAACAAAATCACAAATATATAAATATTAAAAATGAATTGACATTCGAGGCTAGATCAATTATAGTATAGTATGGCCAAATCTCATCAACCACCCAGGATTGATCTACAGTTATTATTCCTTGACCCAACCGTGTCATTTCACTTCCTAAGTGCTCAATTCTTTACATTCAAGAGCCAAACAGGATGACCAAATGTACCCTTTTGCAATATCCTACAACATAGTTGGGATGGAAATTGTTTTGTTCAATTAAATATTTTCTAAGTCTTTAAGTTTATGCATATATATATATATATATTTGTAAATATCGCTCATTAAACACAATATATATATATATATATATATATATATAGCTAAATGATAAGTTTGTAAAACCTATTCCCTTACAAATTTAGGGCGAAACAAAAGAATATGTTTATTAAGTTTGAGATAAAAATTCGTACTTATGATTTTATATAATTATATATATAAATATAGAATAAAAATAGTTTTGTCTAGGCATATATATGTTCATAATTAGGTTTTCATATGTGATGTAATGATATAATTTGTTCCACAATATGTATACATGTACTCTACGTCTATAAGGAAAAACTAAGGTTTTTTTTTTTTGTTTTATATTAATTTAGTTTAAAGAAAACAAGGTTGAAATCATGGTATTAAGTTAGTAGTAGTGACATTGGCTTAACACCATCATCCAAATGGTGAAGTTTAAATTTTTAAACCCTTTTGTTTGTTATATCGTTAGGACGGTATTTTTGTGTTGTCAAAACAATATTCACCGGTATCGTCCAACGTCTAATCTCTTTACAAAATTTCATTCCCAACCCATTTTACTCCACTTCTAACTTCAAAATAATAACAACCACAACAACTATAGCAACAACCAAGCAAGAAAACACCCATATACACAATATATCAAAAGTAAACATAACACTGTAGCATATCATAAAGTTTTTCACTCATCTGTCCATGAGAATCAATCGAAATAATCCTTCAAGAAATAATATATAGGAGAACACTTGATAGATGAGTCACCAGTATCGAAGACACGTGTCGTCAATTCATGCTTCATTGGGAAAAAAGCACAACAATAAGTATTTGTTTGTTCAAACTGTTCTGTGTTACTTATACTTGCACCACCTCAAATTCTTCAATTGACATAAGAACTGGAAGGGAAGGAAACAGGGCAAGACAGACCCTAACACTAGACAACAAGCATTCGTAATTACTAAATCTTATATAATTAAGTTATAATTAATTAAATAATTTCGACTAATTTGAAGTTAAAGGGCATAACTTATTAGATTTGCATATCAACGAGATCTACACTCTTCACTTCCTCAATAAATGGATATCAGAGTAAGGAATCGCCACAAAGTCGTTGATCGACAGCTGGCCTAAACCTCTTTTTGTTCTCAAGAAATTACAACTATGGCTCCAACCACTACGATTACATGGTTCCTCACTTTTAATGTAGTAAGCACAACTATGTTTAATCTAATCTTTGCCATATCAATTTCCTGATTTTGTTCTTGAAATTGCTCATCTCTAACTTTAAGCTCTTTGATCCCCTTCAAATTAGCTTCCTTAACTTTCTCCTTGAGTTCTCTTTTACCAAATTTGAGTTTTTTTTTCAACCAACTCTTCTAACCTCTTCTACTTCAATTCAACTTACTCAGCTCTCTCATCGAATTTTCTCTCCAATTTCCCTTTTTCCTAACTTTAAGCAATTCAAACTGCTCTTTACACCAAATTTCACTTCCCTTCTCTCTTCTTTCCACATCTCATAATCTTTCCTCCAATTTTACCACATTCTCCTTGTATTCCCAACATCTCACTCCAAATGTCTTATCCTTGAACTTCAATTCCTTCTCTCTTGCTTGGATTTTCTTCCCCAACTCTTTTAATTCCTTTTTCTTATTCTCTAATTCTCCACTTTTATACTCATTCTATCTCTCCCAACTTCGTCCTCCTCATTAGCCCTTCCAATTCCTTCTTTTTCTTCTCCACCTCCCTATCTTTTTCGCAAGCTTTATGTGATCTAACTTCACAAACATACTTATAAGTTGTAAGTTGCAAGGTAGGAGCACACCCGACTTGATAATTACTTCCATCATCAACACTATCACGGCCAGCACAAATATGCTTTAGCTAACCCATTGCAACACATATCTATGTCAACTTTTCTAGTGGTTTACACTAAGAGTTCTGGCAAACACGATTCTTCCATTAGCAACCTCCCACGGTAGAAGCAACATTCACCTACCATGCCATCAGATTTTGTCAAACCTCATTTTCATTAAATTCATCAACATTTTTAGATCATTTGAGATCAAAGTTTAAGCTAGAACAAGATTGAATCATGGGGTATCATCATCATCTTCACCATAAGCAGCAGCAGAAATTCACAGCCCATCCATGTTCATATATTTCCAAATCAAGTTCCAACCACGAAATTGTTGCCTATGAGTCCCTCTTCCGCTACCTCATTCCTGTTCCCTTCTGCTATCCCTCTATTTCCTGCAACTCCATATTCTGTAACGATATCACGAATCGGATCAGCGACGCTTACATCGGCAACAATGATTAAACCACAACTCGAATCAATAAAATCCAGTATAGCTAACTAGTAGACCGACCCACCAAAACATTCAGTGGTAAGACAAAACGAAATTAGAGCATCGTACCAGTACTGTCCATATCGTTGGAGCGCGATCTTCGAGTCATTGTCGATGGAATGCGAGTCAGGAGCCAAATCTACCTCCCGAGCAGACAGCGTCTCCGGCTGAACGATTGAAGACAACCTCTGTTTCTTTGTTGGAAAACAGGGGTGAAAGGGAAAAGAAAATGAGGAAGGAAAAGGAGCAAGAGCAGGGGTACTGAGAATGATGCGAGTGGAGGGCTGAAGAAAAATCGAATTGTTGAACGGCAGAAGTGAGGAATGTTGAAGACTAATTCTGATTTTATTGCTTTATTAGTTTTAGTTACAATGTAGGATTTGGATAAGTACAAATTGAATAAAGGATAAAGTTTGTTTTAAGTTTTTGCTACTTAAATCAGATTGTAATTTTTATGGATTTGGATTTTATCCGAAAATAGAAGATCTGATTTTATGTTTTGGCTATCCTAAACTTTCGGTTGCTGCGTATGTGGGTGTGTGAAACCTTGCGAAATCTATTCGAATAGTTTTTCTAATGTTGATGTTGATGTGTGCTGCAACATTGCTGCTGTATTAGCTTGCTGTTGCCAATTGCTGTTGCTGCTAATTTTGCTCTGTTCCGAAGTTGAACTCGTCGCTATTGCTGCTCTGTTTTTGGTTTGGTTATATAGAGTAGAATTAAGAGTAGTTGCGTTTTCAACAATTGGTATCAGAGCCACCATGAACAACATAACCCAACTATCAGTTCCTATCCTAGATGGGAAGAATTACAACTGTTGATGTGTTCAGATGAAGGTCCTATTCGAGTATCATGACTTACTCGAAGTGGTGGAGAATGGAGTGAGTGCATTGGGGGAAAATGTGAGTGATTCGCAAAGGGCAGCAAATCATGATCTAAGGAAGAAAGACAAGAAGGCGTTATACTTCATCCATCAAGGAATGAATGATGAAACATTTGAACAAATTGAGGCAGCAACCACATCCAACGAGGCATGGAACATCTTGTCTATATCATACAAAGGTGATGAGAGAATTAAGAGGGTTCGTCTTCAAACGTTGAGGCGATAATATGAACTGCTACAGATGGAATCCAATGAATCGATTGATGCATACATCAATAGGATTCATGTGTTGACAAACAACATGAAAACGAATGGAGAAACTCTATCCGAACAAAGCAAGGTTGAGAAGATCTTGCGAACTTTACTTCTAAGATTCGAACACGTTGTGACAGCCATGATCTGTCAACAATGACAGTAAAGTTGCTATCTAGCTCACTACGCGCACACAAACAAAGGATGAATGAAACCAAATTGGATAAACCGATTGAACAGGCCTTTCAATCGCAAGTCTCCATAGGGAATTCCTACTAGCAACATGGCAACTTCTATGGCAGAGGAAGAGGACGAAGTGGCAATCAATTTAACAAAACCAAGAGTGAATTGAGCTGTGGTGTTGTAGATCAATACAACACCTTCCATCACACCAAGCAAATCAGTAGTCGTGGACGCAGTAGAGGACGATTTGACAAATCCAATATAGAATGTTTCAGCTGTCACAAACAAGGACACTTTGCAAGCGAGTGTAGATTTAAGGATAGAACTCCAGCTACAAACTATGCAAAAGAAATACGCAATCAAGAAGTGGTTGACAATGATCATGCACTCCTAATGGTCTCTTCATCAAGCAAGATGTCTAATAGCCACACCTGGTATTCGGACACGGGTTGCACAAATCACATGTGTGGTCAGAAGGAGTTATTCGCCAAGCTTGATGAAACATTCCAAGCAAAGGTGAAGTTTGGAGATGGCAGATATGTTCCGGTAATAGGAAAGGGAAGAATCCTCATTACACTGAAGAATGGAGATCATAGGTACATTTCTAATGTATTCTATGTTCCTAATATGAAAACCAATCTGCTAAGCATGAGCCAATTAGCCGAGAGAGGCTATGAGATGCATATTTCTGGAGATGAATTCACAATTCGAGACAAACAAGGTATATTGATCATAAGAACTTGTTTATCGAAAAATCGCATGTTTTCTGTGGATATAAGCAGGGGAGAATTCAAATGTTTGAATGCAATCGGAGATGATGTGTCGTGGTTGTGGCATCTTCGATTCGGGCATCTAAACTTCCAAAGTCTAGAAGCACTGGCAAAACAAGGAATGGTGAAATGACTACCATGAATCCAACATCTGGACTAGCTATGAGAAGCGTGTGTTATTGGCAAGAACCACCGATTGCCATTTACAAAACCAGCAGAACGAGTTAAATCAGTATTGGGGCTGGTTCATACGGATGTATGTGGTCCAATGAATATCACCTCAATTAGAGGAAATAGGTATTTTCTAACCTTTACTGATGATTTCTCAAGGAAAACTTGGATTTACTTGTTGAAAGGTAGGGTTGAAGTATTAGATTGTTTCAAGAGGTTTAAGGCATTTGTTGAAAAACAAAGTGGACAAATGCTCAAAGCAATACGAAGTGATGGAGGAGGCGAATACATCTCAAATGAATTTAGAATGTATTGTGAACAACATGGAGTACAACACAATACTACATTTCCCTACACTCCCTAACACAATGGAGTAGCTGAAAGGAAGAATCGTACTATCTTGGACATGGCAAGAAGCATGCTGAAAGCAAAGAGAATGCCCAATAATTTTTGGGCTGAAGCCGTCTCGTGTGCTGTATATCTATTAAACAGGTCTCCCACTAGAAGTGTTCCTAACTTAACTCCTATAGAAGCCTGGAGTGGATTTAAGCCAAATGTTTAGCATATGAAGTTAGATGATAGAGTTGAGAAAACCATACTCATTGGATACAAGCAAGGGGGCTATAAGCTGTATAATCCAATAAATAAGAGAGCTAAGGTAAGTTGTGATGTTACATTTGTTGAAGATGAAATGTGGAAGTGGAATTCTGATGTTCAAGAGGTTTCTTAGAAGCGAATTGTTAGTGTTGTCGAAGAAGTTGTACCGGAATTAACATCAGATGGAGATGCGACTCAAGTGACCGAAACAAGGAGAACAAGAAGAGAGCATAGACCACCAGCATATTTACAAGACTATGAAACAAGCTTTAGTGGTGAAATTGATGATGGAGAGTTAGTACATCTTGCCTTCCTTGCAGATGTAGAACCGGTGGTACTTGACGATGCAATCAGAGATCCTAAGTGGATGGTTGCTATGAATGACGAGTTGGTGGCAATTGAGAAGAATAATACATGGAAGCTTACTGATCTTCCTCAAGGACACAAAGCCATTGATGTGAAATGGGTTTATAAAATCAAAGAAAGGGCAAATGGTGAAGTTGAGAGGTATAAAGCCAGATTAGTTGCAAAGGGTTTTGAGCAAAGACAAGGCTATGATTATGAGGAGATCTTTGCACCTGTTGCAAGGATGGAAATCGTACGTTTGATGATAACATTAGCTGCCCAAAGAAAATGGAAAATTCACCAAATGGATGTGAAGTCAGCATTCCTTAATGGATTACTAGATGAGAAAGTATATGTGAAACAGCCACCCGGTTTTGTACAAAGTGGAAAGGAAGACAAGGTGTATAAACTTAACAAAGCTTTGTATGGTCTCAAGTAAGCACCTAGAGCATGGAACAAACGAATTGATATTTTCCTTAATGGAGCTAGGTTTCAAAAATGTCCTTCTGATCATGGATTATATGTGAAAGGTAACAATTTATGAGATATACTAATTTTGTGCCTTTATGTTAATGATATAGTGTTCATAGGAAACAAATGTCAAATGATCAACGAATTCAAGCAATCCATGAAAAATGAATTTGAGATGACAGATCTCAGTCCTATGTCCTATTTACTTGGCATTGAAGTTAATCAAGATGATGATGGAATCTTCATCAGCCAAAAGAAGTATGCAAAGGAGCTGCTGATAAGGTACAAAATGGAAGATTCAAAACCAGTTCAAACACCAATTGAAACAAGTTCAAAGCTGGTCAGGGATAGTGATGAGCGATGTATTGATCCAACATACTTCAAGCAAATGGTTGGAAGTCTTAGATATTTAACTTGCACAAGGCCTGATATATGCTATGTTGTAAGTTTGATCAATAGATTCATGGAGAGTCCTCAACAGCAGCACTTACAAACAGCAAAGAGGATCATGAGATATATCAAAGGAATGCAAGATCTTGGTTTGTATTTCACATCAGCTAAAGAATGTAAACTAGTGGGATATTCGGATAGTGATTGGGGAGGAGATTTGGATGAAAGAAAGAGTACAAGTGGCTATTGTTTTCTATTTGGACGAATAGCATGTTCATGGACGACAAAGAAACAATCCATTGTTGCTTTATTTACATGTGAAGCTGAGTACATAGCAGCAGCATCTTGTTTTTGTCAAGTGATTTGGCTCAACAACATAACAAGTCAAATTGGATGTGAGCTGCAAATGCCTTTGAAGATTTATGTAGACAATATATCAGCAATTAATTTAGCTAAGAATCCGGTTTTTTATGGAAGAAGAAAGCATATTGATATGAGATATCATTTCCTTAGAGATCAAGTTGCAAAAGGAGTGATCAAGCTGGAATATTGTAGAATTGAAGATCAAATTGCTGATATCTTCACCAAACCATTGAAGATGGATTCATTCATCAAGCTAAGAAACTTACTTGGAATGAAGAAATCCACAAATCAGAATTAAGGGAGGATGTTGAAGATTAATTCTGATTTTATTGCTTTATTAGTTTTAGTTAATAAGTGATTAGAAAAATCTTATAATGTAGGATTTGGATAAGTACAAATTTGAATAAAGGATAAACATATTATCCTAAGATAATTAAGTTTGTTCTAAGTTTTTGCTACTTAAATCATATTGTAATTTTTATGGATTTGGATTTGATCCAAAAATAGAAGATCTGATTTTATGTTTTGGCTATCCTAAACTTTTAGTTGCTGCGTATGTGGGTGTGTGAAACCTTGCGAAATCTATTCGAATAGTTTTTCTAATGTTGATGTTAATGTATGCTGCAACATTGCTGCTGTATTAGCTTGCTGTTGCCAATTGCTGTTGCTGCTAATTTTGCTCTGTTCCGAAGTTGAACTCGTCGCTATTGCTGCTCTGTTTTTGGTTTGGTTATATAGAGTAGAATTAAGAGTAGTTGCGTTTTTTATGGAGGGGATACAAGAAGGGATCATACGGTTGGGAGCACGGGTTCTGCGCACGGCCAGAAACACGGCCGTGTCTCGAGCAAAGGTATAAAACCGCAAGATCTCACAGTGTCTAACACGGCTTGAAGCACGGTCGTGTCTCGAGCAAGGATATCAAACCACAAGATCTCACAGTATCTAACACGGCCTGAAGCACGGCCGTGTCTCGAGTAGGGGTATTGAACAGCTAATCCCCACAGTGCTTAACACGGCCTGAAGCACGGCCGTGTCTCAACCAGGAGCATCGAATAACAAATGTCACAGAGTCCAACACGGGTCGAAGCACGGCCGTGCCTTAGACCGTGTACGCGCAGATTCGTCTTTTCCTTTTTATAATTTTAGGAGAGTATATAAACCTTTTTGTAGTGTTGTTAGGGTTACGTCTTATTTTATTCTTGAAATACATTTCGTGAGAGACTTCTTGCCTTTAGTGGTTATGCGCAACCATTGTTTGTTTGAGAGATTCATTCGTTGAGTGATTCTCTAAGCTTTCTACGCTAACTCGCTGCGTCAGTTGGTATCAGAGCAAGGAAAATTTCCTGTGGAGATGTCAGGTGACGGAAGTTTAGGAGGCGGTCACGTTCCGGACGTTGCTCGGGATGTGGAAACTCTGCGAACCGAAGTGCAGGCTCAAAGGGTAGTGTTGGATACCATGGATCAGAGACTCCGACGCTTCGAACAGCGTTTTGATGATCTGGTGGAGCGTTTTGACGCAATGGGAACCAATACAAACAGGGATAGAGACGTTAGGGGAGTACGACCTGGGGCAAACCCTGCTCTTGGCGTTCCGATCAACAAACCTATCGCTGCGAATCGAAGAGTCCAAGAGTATGATGTGGATTCTAAGGAGGAAGATGATTGGCTGACCGGAAACCTGCAACCACAGCGGAGAGGATACGGTGGAGGTGGTTATGGCCGGAATCGCCAGGGCTACGATCAGGGAGACACCAGCGAATTCAAATTAAAGGTAGATATACCTTCTTTTAACGGTAATTTGAACATCGGGGATTTAATAGATTGGCTGGCAGAAGTGGATCGTTTCTTTGATTATATGGAGGTGCCGGAGAATCGTAGGGTGAGGTTAGTAGCATGTAGATTGAAAGGAGGGGCTTCGGCCTGGTGGGAGAGATTGCAGAATAGGCGATATAGAGAAGGAAAGCAACCGGTGAAGACGTGGTATAGAATGAAGCAATTGATCCAAAGGGATTTCTTGCCTCCTGACTACGAACAAATATTGTTCCAACAATACCAGAAGTGTAGACAAGGCCCGAGAACAGTGTATGAATATACGGCGGAGTTCATGAGGTTGGCTGAGAGAAACGACCTTAGGGAAAGCGAAGGACAGCAAGTGGCTATATACCTGGATGGACTGAGGCTGCAAATTAAAGAGAAGATAGGGGTTCATGTTTTGCGCAACGTCAATGAGGCGAAAAACATGGCCCTTCGAGCAGATATGATGCTACAAGAAAAGACTAGTAGGTTTGATGGAGGTAACCGAAGGTTTAAGAACGAAGGATTCAGTATCGTAGGTACGGATAGAGGGAAGGCTGTCCTGGAAGCTCCAGGCGGAAGCAATGAGAAGAGAGAAGAAAGGGGAACAAGTAGGAGACCAATGGAAAATAGGGAAGCACCTAAGCAAAACAATCCCTATGCTAAACCAGTTATGGGAAAGTGCTATAGGTGCAACCAACCGGGTCATCGTTCCAATGAGTGCCCCAGTAGGAGACCTATTAATGTTCTTAATAGAGAGGAGGATGAGGAGGTGTGCTGTGAACCGGATGGAGGGGATGAGCTTTATAGTGATGATGGTTATGGAGATGATGAGGAAACATATGTCATTAGGAAGTTGATGTTGGCACCGAAGTGTGATGAGAAGTCCCAAAGACATCAGTTGTTCCGGACTAGATGTACTGTTGATGGTAAGGTGTTTGACTTGATAGTGGATAGCGGGAGTTGCGAGAATATCATTGGTAGGGAAACGGTGAGAGTATTGAATTTGACAATTGAAAAACACCCGAATCCATATACCATTGGGTGGATTAAAGCGGCTGAGAAAATAGAAGTCACCGAGCGATGCAAAGTACCTTTCTCTATAGGGAAGTATAGAGATGAGGTCTATTGTGATGTCGTGGACATGGACGCATGCCACCTTCTGTTTGGGAGACCTTGGCAATTTGATGTTGATGTCAAACATAAAGGAAGGGAGAATGTTTACCGGTTAGAGAAGGATGGGGTAAAGTTCACTCTCCTACCTCTCAAAACATCTCACCGCCTTAAAACTTCTAAAACGGAGGGGCGTTCTTTCCTCACTATCACCCAATCTGAGAGGGAGATGGGGGAAGCAATTAAGGAGACGCATACAATCCATGCATTAGTTGTCCGATAGGTGATGCTTGTGGAGGAAGATCAGAGTAGTGACCAGGAGTTGCCAGACAGTGTGAAGGCGCTACTGGAGGAGTTTAGGGAAATAACATCTGAGGAGCTACCCGATGGATTACCTCCCATGAGGGATATCCAACATCATATTGATTTGATTCTAGGAGCTAGCCTACCTAATCTTCCACATTATAGGATGAGCCCAAAGGAGACGGAAATATTGCAGGGAAAGGTGCAAGAACTACTCCAGAAGGGATTCATCAGGGAGAGCATGAGCCCTTGCACAGTGCCTGCTTTGCTGACTCCAAAGAAAGATGGTAGTTGGCACATGTGTGTCGACAGCAGAGCAATCAACAAAATTACCATCAGCTATAAATTCCCGATACCAAGGCTGGAAGACATGCTAGATTTCTTGAGTGGGGCCAAATTCTTTTCCAAGATCGATCTGAGAAGTGGTTACCGTCAGATTCGGATCCGACCAGGAGATGAGTGGAAGACGGCCTTTAAAACTAAGGAAGGCCTATATGAATGGATGGTCATGCCTTTTGGCCTCAGTAACGCCCCAAGCACCTTCATGCATATTATGAATCAGGTACTTAGACCCTTTTCTGCTCGATTTATCGTAGTTTACTTTGACGATATCCTAATCTATAGCAAAACTGAGAAGGAACACATCGATCATGTGAGGGAAGTATTAAATGTTCTGAGGGAGAACAAGCTCTTTGTGAATATCAAGAAGTGTGTATTCCTCTCTAGGAGATTGTTGTTTTTGGGTTTTGTCGTTAGTGGTGATGGAATTACCGTGGATGATGAGAAAGTCAAAGCTATTAGGGAATGGCCCATTCCTAACACCGTAAGTGCTTTGAGGAGTTTTTTGGGACTAGCGAGCTTCTATAGAAGGTTTATTCGTCACTTCAGCACCCTTGCTGCACCTATGACCGAGTGCCTGAAGAAAGGGAAGTTCTAGTGGAGTGATGAAGCTGAAAGTAGTTTCGGGCTGTTAAAAGAAAAGTTGTGCAATGCTCCAGTCCTTGCATTACCTGACTTTGATAAATTGTTTGAAGTCGATTGTGATGCAAGTGGGGTGGGAATAGGAGCGGTGCTATCTCAGGAAAGGAAGCCCATTGCCTTTTTCAGCGAGAAGTTATGCGAGTCTAGGCGGAATTGGTCCACTTATGACAAAGAATTTTATTCGGTGGTGCGTGCTTTGAGGACCTGGGAACATTACCTAGTGGGCAAGGAATTCGTGCTATACTCCGACTGTGATGCTCTTAAGCACTTGAATAATTAGACCAGGATTAGTAAGGACATGCATGCACGGTGGATTCAATTCTTACAGAAGTTCCCGTTTAAACTTAAACATAAATCGGGAGTTTACAACAAAGTCGCAGATGCTTTGAGTAGGCGCGCCAGTTTGTTGGTGACACTTCACACTGAAGTGGTGGGATTTGAGCATTTGAAAGATCTATACGTAAGTGATAACGATTTTAAGGATGCGTGGGCGTTGTGTCGGGACAAACAACCTAGCAGTGATTTCCATATTTATGATGGGTTCCTCATGAAAGGAAATCAGCTTTGTATTCCAAAGTCTTCTCTGAGGGAGAAGCTGATCCGTGATTTGCATGGTGGTGGATTGGCAAGTCATCTGGGCAGAGACAAGACCATTGCAGCAGTCAGCACTCGATACTACTGGCCACACTTGAGGCGTGACGTTGGGAGGATTGTGCAACGGTGTTATATATGCTAGACCTCTAAGGGTCAGGCCCAAAACACGGGCCTCTACACCCCACTCCCCGTTCCTGAGAACATATGGGAGGATTTGTCCATGGATTTTGTCCTAGGATTGCCCCGTACCCAACGGGGTGTTGATTCCGTTTTTGTTGTGGTTGACAGGTTCTCTAACATGGCACATTTTATCCCATGTCGGAAGGTTGCTGATGCTCAAGTCATTGCCAAGTTGTTCTTCAAAGAAGTGGTACGCCTCCATGGGGTGCCTAAGTCTATTACTTCAGATCGGGATAGCAAATTCCTGAGTCATTTCTGGCGAATCTTGTGGATGCTGTTTGACTCCTCACTGAACTATAGCAGCACGGCTCATCCACAGACGGATGGCTAGACAGAAGCTACAAATCGCACCTTGGGAAATCTAATTAGAAGTATTTGCGGTGAGAAGCCCAAGCAATGGGATGTGGCATTAGCTCAGGCAGAGTTTGCTTATAACAGTGCCGTTCATAGGACAACAGGCAAGTCTCCATTCTCTATTGTCTATACCAATACTCCTAACCATGCTGTGGATTTGATCAAACTTCCAAGGGATACGGCGTCTCACACAGCAGCTAAGAACCTAGCGGATAGTTGGCAGCAGGTTACATCTGAGGTGCGGGCGAAAATTGAACAATCTAATGTTAAGTACAAAGCTACAGCTGACAAGCATCGCCGGCGACAAGTGTTTTCAGTGGGTGATCAGGTTATGGTATTCTTACGCAAGGAACAGTTTCCTGTTGGCAAATACAACAAGCTTCAACCTAAAAAGTATGGTCCGTATAAGATCGTGCAGGCAATCAATGATAATGCTTATGTGGTCGGTTTACCAAACACCATGGGCATTTCCAAGACATTCAATGTCGCTGATATCTTTCCCTTTTTCCCTGACGATGTGGCATTATATCCTACAGAGAACTCGAGGTCAAGTTCTTCTCTGGTGGGAGAGAATGATGGAGGGGATACAAGAAGGGATCATACGGTTGGGAGCACGGGTTCTGCGCACGGCCGGAAACACGGCCGTATCTCGAGCAAGGGTATAAAACCGCAAGATCTCACAGTGTCTAACACGGCTTGAAGCACGGCCGTGTCTCGAGCAAGGATATCAAACCACAAGATCTCACAGTGTCTAACACGGCCTGAAGCACGGCCGTGTCTCGAGTAGGGGTATTGAACAGCTAATCCCCACAGTGCTTAACACGGCCTGAAGCACGACCGTGTCTCAACCAGGAGCATCGAATAACAAATGTCACAGAGTCCAACACGGGTCGAAGCACGGCCGTGCCTTAGACCGTGTACGCGCAGATTCGTCTTTTCCTTTTTATAATTTTAGGAGAGTATATAAACCTTTTTGTAGTGTTGTTAGGGTTACGTCTTATTTTATTCTTGAAATACATTTCGTGAGAGACTTCTTGCCTTTAGTAGTTGTGCGCAACCATTGTTTGTTTGAGAGATTCATTCGTTGAGTAATTCTCTAAGCTTTCTACGCTAACTCGCTGCGTCAGTTTTCAACAAGGAAGTCCTGAGTAGTGAAGTCCCATCGGCGAGAGAGAGAGACGGAGACCGAGAATGGGAGTTTGCCAGTGACCAGAGAAAAGAAAGGAAAATAAAAAGAAGGAAAGGACGGCTATGTGACCGATGTGAAATGAAAGGGAGAAAGGAAGATTTCGGACAGAAGAAAAAAAATTCTCGATTTATGAGGTTTGTTTAGCATCATATATAAGTAATTTATTAAATTATCTAAATTATAATATTTTATATAAAAATTTATATTTTTTATTAAATAAAATATTTTAAATATAATTATTTATATAAAATTTATATTTAACTACTATAAATAAAATTTTTTAATTCAATTTTTTTTAAATTTATTATAAAATTTTTAATATATATAAATTATCAAAATATATTAATATATTATAGTGATTTAATTTCTAATTTTATCAAAAAATTTGTAGCGTTTCACATTATGTTTATGCATGGCAGTGACATCATCTAAAGTAGATGCTGAATTTTTTATCTTCAAGTTAACAAAGAGACCTATCCATTTTGAGAAACTTCATGACCTAAACTACGAAAATGAAGATATGAATTCCCAACAAATGCGTCATAAAAGCTACAGTCAATGATTTAAGAACTTCTTCCAATGGTCACACAATCATTATTTTTGAACTCAAAGCAGTACTAAAAAATTCTTACCCATGCTAAAGTAGTTCCAAAATCCTCCACGAAATGTATGATAATCCTCCTGTAACTATCTCAAATAGGACAAAACAACAAATTAGGTTACGAAACCATGATGGATAAAAGCATCAAGAACAGAGAGGTATCATAACTGAAGCAGAGGTTATGAAACCATGATGGATAAAAGCATCAAGAATAGAGAGGTATGATAACTGAAGCAGGGGTAGGCAACATATATTTATTCAGATAGCAGGCTATCTCGGTCATCTTATTCAACATTTATCTCACGTACATGATCCTATACAGGCTTAACTAACTAGACGTAGTCTATTGGTATTGCTATGTGATCTTCTAAATTTAACTTACTCTCCATATCTAAAGCATCGTGATTTTGAATGAAAGAGGAAAATTTGATGCGTGAAATTTGAATCCTGAAAATTTCAGCAAATGTATTTGACATCTTTAGGGTGTTCATAAGCATGGGAAAGGGCCACTTTGAGGTTGAAGACAATGTTAACAACTTCTGGTACTATAATCCAGCCGGGATGAAGGCTGATTCTATGTGCTAAAAAGCAGAAAAGTAGGCAAAGTACACGTGCTGGCTTACGTTGTCTGCTGTACTTGCGCGGGATTCACGATGAAATGCATGCAAAGAATGAGGCAGTTCAAGAGGAGCAATAGGATCGCATGAACCTTCCTTAGGTGCCCTCATTTTCATCCTTACATGCCAACTGCAATACAAAGTAAATTTTTCTTCCTGAGCAGATGAACAAAACGATAAGGAAGTGGAAATAATTGAGCACAAGTTTTTTTTTTAAGAAAAAAAAAAAAAAACCAGCAGAATCTTGGTACAGGAAATATTAGGCATAAATGAGATTCATTAACCTTACTCTAAATGATAAGAGGTTTTCTTGCATGATCTAAAGCTCAGTCGACAGTTTTCAGAATTGAATTAATATTATATGACAGTTGACTACTTTTTTCTCCATTTGAGTTTTAGCTTCGCGGTCATGCTATGCAAAGAACATATGACATTTGTCCGGCTAGGACGCATATGAAAGATCACAAGAAAAGCAAGCATATTTTAAGGAACAAGATTAGCAGGACAGATAAAAAAAATATGCCAGGATGTAAAAAATGACAAACTTGTGGTCATTCAGATAATTATGGCTGTAGAATCTTCGGTTAAGCTTTGATAAGCTCTATTCAGTTTCCAACTCTAGAAACCAACACAATAAGATCACTCTTTATTTGGGTTCTGAGGTTGACGCATTTTAACTTTCATAATTTCAGATATAAGCTTTGCCAATAACTCTGCTCATGCGTAGTCTCTCAATGAGGTATAATTAATTACATGATCCATACATAGTTCCTGAGGCATTTACATCTGATGAATCCTCGAAAAAGCTAAGGTAAGTGGATTTACATACCTGTCTATTTTCATTTCCCTCGCGGTCGTCACTTGATCCAAGAATACTTGCACTGACTGTTTATCTGTCCCAGGATTTCTTTTTCCCTGTATATTAAAAAAAGAAAAGAAAAGACATTAATAGAATTAAAATGTCTAAGAATTACTTGCAGTTACAAGAAAACATAAGATCTAGGCCGTTGTGATTAAATAACTTGAAACTGGTTAGTGAAGAAGAAATGGTTAGTCTGCAGCAACAACACAAAGTTGATTAACTTAGGCATTTCTCCAAAAAGGAAATAAAACGAATTTAATTCCAGTCACCCACCATCTAAATAATAAGTCTTATTCTAAAAAAAATATGGGTAAAGTAACTAACAAAAATCTCACTAGTGCAAAAAGATGTCGATTCTTTTAAAATACCTTAAGTAAATAGCCAATAAACTGTGCTAATGCAGAGAGGCATACAATCCGAACTACAATAAAATGAATATCTCGTGGTTTTAACATGCAAGTTTGTCAAGTACCCAGCCAAATGAAAATGGAAGGTTATTTCCAGTTCCCAGTGGTACAGTAGCTACTGGTGGTGGCCTAGGCAACTTCAGGTCAGAAACTACTCCAAGAAGCCAGCTAGCTGTGCCATCCCCTCCTGCAACCTGTGGAGAACACAGCAAATGACATTTTAAGAAATATTTAGCTCCATGTATTGCGTGAAAGAAAATGAAACATACGTAAGAAGAAGCAAACATGAAGAACGCACTTACAATGATTCTCAACCTTGTATGAATTTCGAATGCCAAAGTATCTCCATTACTCTTCAATACAACTAAATTACCATAAAGCTCGGATAGCACCTTATCAGGAGCGCTTTCTCCCAAATCAAATACCTGTTTGTTGGACAACAAAAAGCCAAGGCCCATACTGAATCATCAAACAAACCTAGACATATACTCAAACATCAATGGATTGATATCTAAAGTCCCTGACCCGGGATCGGTTATTAAAGTTACCTGATTTCTATTAAGAATGGACCGGTATGTGATTAGAAGTTCTCGTCCTAGCTGGCCTCCACTTTTGGAATTAATGAACACAACCACTGGACAAGAAGGTACGTGGAATGCGTTTGTGGGTTTTGTTCCTGGTATCAGTATGTAATCTGGAATGCAGAACTCCTCCCAAATGTCTTCAGATTTTCCACCCTTAACAAATTCCCAGCTGCAGCATTCCAAATATAAGAACTTGTCTTTAAAAATCAGTAGTTTCAAATTAGTTCCAAAATTCTCTATCATTTAGGGCCAACATGTCATATTCACAAATCGCCACATCAACAAAAACTGATCGAAAAATACACAATTCATAAGAGATTTACAGTTGATCAAATTATCCAATAGCTTAGAAATAAACTGAGAACGTCTATTCGAGTTTTAATACGTCGGGTGCATCTATGCCAAATGCTCAAAACAATTGTCCATATAATAATTATTTCTCTATATTTCAGGTAATCCTAAGATTACAAAAGATCAAGCTAATGCACAAATGCCACTAGAAGAAGATATCTCTCAGCCTCTACCAATATGTGAGAAGAAATTTTAGTCTAATAGTATCATGTTCGTAAACAACAGCATTTCAACCGTAATCTCATTTCAAGACCTAAATAAAAAACATATAATGAGCATTTTAAGAACTAAATAAAAACGAAACCAACCTCCTAGAAACCAGATTATGCGCAGAGTTTCTGAGTCCTCCGTTCCTGTTTCGTGATGATCCAGACGAGGATTCGCATATACGATCACTGCAACCACAGCGAACTCTATCCGAATACTCTGTTTTATCCTTTCCGAGCATTCTTTTTTAAGTTTCGCAACGAATGAAAACTTCAAATGAACTGGACGTAAGTTATCGAACTAGTTCTTAACAATAAAATATCAAAACGATGCTTTGCTTTGCCTCAAAAAGCGAAACGGAAGCTTCCAAGCGACTACTGTGAGATGCGAATGTGAAAACTGAGAAAGCTCACTTTATGCTTTATATTGGGTTTCCAATTCGGTTGGATCACGCGTTGTGCTGTATGCGAGAAGTAAAAGCGAAGAGAGAGAAAGATAATGCAGTTTCCTTAATTCGTTCGATCTTCCGTGTCGATTAACATCAACTGAAGTTGGAAGAAAGAGAGACGAAGTTGCAGGGAGCGAGCGAGAGAGAGAGAGATAAATATTGTGCTAAAGATTCAGTTGGAGTTTTATGATTCGATGTTAGCGTAACGGACAAGAGAGATTCTTGTGGGAGCGGCATGGACTTTTTTTTCTTTTTTCTTTTTTCAAAGTTAGAATTCAAATCGGTAACGCAATGAACGACCCACGTTTTTACTATTAAAAATTGGCTCACAAAGCCATTAATAACTTAGGACTCCATACTGCTTAGTCTTGTCTAATGCATAGGGTAAGAATTTTAACGGTCAGATTTTAAAAAGAATAAAAACATTTCAAACCTATATATGATAATTAAAATGTAGATAAATACTTATCATTCTAATTTCATATTTCGAGTATTTTTTCACCAATAATAAATATTTATATAAATAAAAAATAAATATATAATCATAAAAATTTATTCAATCATGTTCATAACATAATTCATTCTTAAAAATGAAAGTTCAATTTTTATTTTCTTTTATCTTTACATGCAAGCATAATATTTGCTTTAAAAAATATATGGATACAAAATCAAATCATCAGTTTAGATTTAATAATGGAGAGGATGATAAGGATATGCAATTCAAAACTTTTTATATTAAATGCTGACCGTGAAATGTATATAAAATTGATGTTATTTTATTTGATAGTAAAATTTGTCTGGTGTTTTCACATGTTGATTGCATACAGTGCAATTAAAAAAATAAATATCATTATCATCCATTAAATTATCTATAACTTTACATAGTTTTTACGAATAGTACAAAGTAGAATATTGAATCAGCGCTTAATAGTAAATATTCGGTAAATATCTAAAATAGTTTTATTTACTTGAATATCAAATACAGTTAATTAAAATATCAAGCTTATCGAGTACAACTAATAATAATATTTTTTGGGACAAAATTTTATCTTTATTGTTATTGTTTTCTTCTATGTCTCTTAAATATATATTGTTATTTCTAAATAAAAATAAATAAATAGTAAAATATTTATCAAATATCTAATACACACATACACAAATATAGTGTGATTATATTAGATATGGAATTGTTGCAATTTGACTTTAGTATATTATAGTTTGTTGAATGGAATTATTCGATCTATTGAAAATTTTATTATATTGATGGTTGAATAATTGAATGACCCCGGCTTCACTTATGGAGACCCTGAAATTCCAAATTTTTTTAAAGGGATAAATCCTTCAATAAATAGATTACACATCAAGGTATATACAAAATAACTTACATCAATATGTATAATATAATATAAATTGGTACGAATACCCCTTACGGTAATACCAACTCTGTCCACAAGAAGACATTGGCAGTTGTTGGTTTTTCCCCAATTCCAAAAAAAGACCAACTAATCCGCTTTGTATAAACAAAAATAAAAAGAGAAAACGACGAACAGACGGTTGATTAGTTGGTTTGGCATTTGTTTTCTTTTTATTTTTTATATTCTCAAAACCGGCGCATATGATGGGGTTGATTGATTCTATTTATCTAAAAAATAAATGAAGTGTTTTATATTTTTTTATTTGAAAGATTTAATAGAGATATTAAATTATTTAAATCTAAAATTTTAAATATTAATTATGAAAAAATAAAATTTTAAATATTAAATTACTTAAATATGAAAATGTAAACACTTTCACTTTTTCTCTATTAAAAACACGTTCGCACCTGTAGTGTTCTTTATGCCTTGTACTTTTAAAGATTTACTCATGTGTTTCATTTAAATCCTTGAAGAACGGTTAATATAATATTTTTTTTAATCTTTTCCACGTCAAAAATCCGCCGTAACTGCGGCTGCTGAGTTGGTGAGATAATAATACATCTTATCCACACGAGGACACGTGAATATTTGGTATTAGTCCTCCGATGAGCTTTCGGGAAGAATTCTTTAATTTAATATTAAGTATACGTTTCACGGAAGATATGTATGTGAAAAGTTTGAAAAATTATCTTATTGGGGATTCTTAATAAGTGTGATCGACACGCATTAATATTTTTTTCAAATATAATTATAATTATAAATAGAAGGGAAAACATAATGAGTGATTTGGTGTTTTTAAATAGTATCCTAAAAAACTATTTAAGGATATAAATGAAATAGAAAAATTTTTTAATGATCGAGAAACTTAAATGTTTTCATACAAAATTTGACAAAAGAAATCCGCTACGATTTTGAAAAGAATTCTTATTCTTTGTTAATATTTTTTATAGTGATTATTCATCATTACTAATCATCAGTACTATCTTTACCTCTTTTCATCACTTACTATTAAAACCTCGTAATATTTATAATTTTTTAAGATTATTAAAAATTTTAAAGTTTTAATGATAATAGATATTGGAAAACATTTTCTATAAGATGAAAACATTAACGATGAGCTTTGGGTAAAGAAGAAAAGAAAAATCAAGAGATGGCAAAGAATTTCACAAGCTTTACAACATAAAAAATGAAAATTCAAAAGTCCGTTAATTTCCCATTACGTATTTGCGTCGATAACGGACATGTGTTTTCTTTTTTTTTTTTTCCTTTGGCGCACTAATTATTATGATCACCAAAAAAAAAAAAAAAAAAGTTCTTCTGGTCAAATACTGTTTCTCGTTGAGTTTATGCCTAACCAAGTTGGAGATAAGCCTATCCACCTTTTAAAAAGATTTTTAAAAAAGAAAAAAAAATTACAAATACAATCTCTAAACGGTCGGATACATGAGTAAATCCTAAATCATTATAATGTAATTTCAAGTTTTAATTTTCTACTTCTTGTTTATATGCTCGTATATGTCATAAAACCATGCTAAAAACCCAAATCCATCTTTATTTATGTTTTTTTAAAATACTTTTGGAATTACAGTAACAATTTAAAAATTATTTGTATAACTTTAGATAAAGTCATAATTTATATTTTCATGGTCAACTCATAGTTACTAGAAAAAGGTAAAAAAAAATTATAATTGACCAAAAATTTAGAAAATACATTTGCAATATTAGAAAAAGAATAGGTATATGACTTATGTGCTTTTAATGGATTTAAAACTCCGTCTGACTTCGTCCAACTCCAATAAAACTCCGGCTTGTCCGATAAAAGAAATATATACACATTAGGATTATTTTCTTTTCTTTTTTTAAGAAAGAAAAAAATATATATCTCATTTTTGGACCCTTTTCATTTCGTGTATCTGTATTGTTTCGTTTCTATAATTGCATTATTCTCTCCATAATTAATGAGAAAATAATAATAAGGTATGTGAACAAAGTGAAAAAACTTGAAAGCTCAACTTAGGTAAGTGAAAAATTAGTAACATGGATATACAAAGTGAAAAGTACAAAAGGTATAAATTATCCAATCAAAGAGAGTATCATTTTGGAATGAATTTATAAGAAAATTGTTAATACGAGCTTCACGAAACAATACTAAAAAAAAAAAAAACTGTTTTTTATGTATTTATTTTATTAATAAATTATAATTTAATAACATTTATATAAGTCTTTCAACATAATAGATTAAGTTCGAATTTCTTTTCCTTGTTATACTTACCAAATAGAAATAAAGCTAACATTTTTCTTTTCACATTTCTATAAATTTCAAAAAGAAAAAAGAAAAAAAGTAGTACTAATTCAAATTCTATTGACTATTATCCTATAAAATTAATGGAAATGGGCCCTAACTTATAAAGCATGGCCGGTGGTATGGTATCCAAAGTTGACATAGCAACACTTTGAATAAGGTCACAAGGAAAAATGCTCTTCTGGTCAAATATTGTTTCGATGCACAAATAAATCATAAACTATTATAATATAATTTTAAATTTTAATTTCTAGCGACTTGTTTATATGTGCATATATGTCATAAAACCATGCTTAAAACCCAAATCCATCTTTATTTATTTTCTTTTAACAATACTTTTGGGATTGTAATAACAATTTCAAGTTATTTGTATATTTTTAGGTAAAATCATCATTTTTATTGTAGTACTAGTAGAAGCCTTTCTTGTTGAAAAACTAATTCATGTTTCTATAAATTTCAAAGAAAAAAAATGGTAATAAATAAAAATTCATCCTATGAAATTAATGGAAATGATATAAACTGTTGCCATTGCGTACTAGTCCATAACAATGGATGAAATCGCAACTGTTTGCATAATTAATTCCTGGTCTATCAAAGAAAAGAATGAGAACTAATGGTCAATGCAGAAGACCGGAATTTCCTAGCGGAATCGCCGGCCGGCGGCGGACTGCAGACACACTAGATGCATTGCTCTTTTGCACGATCAGCTCGTCGAACATATGCTCTTATTAGGTCGAAGACGTTGAAAGTGATTTTCTCGTTTTTGGCTGTAGAAGATATTAAAGCAATGAAACAGAAATAATTGAGGAAAAGTTGAAGTTAATGTTTTTGACAATATCTAATGCTGTCTTGTCCTTATACGTAGGTAAGATGTCACCACTGATGCTTAAGCGAGTCAAATGAATAATAATACTAATAAAACAAAAAACAATACTTGGTGGGAAGGTAAAGGTCGACCAACAAATAATCGAGTAATTATTATCTATTTTATATTATTAAAATGAAAAATATGGGTTTAGTGTTTTTAGTATTTATATAAAAAATTACCCAACTCCATATGTTTTTAATCTATAACTAGTAAAGGTGTACTTACAATTGTGTAAAAATTAAATAAAACAATATTGTACAAC